>LPNX010733859.1:134704-249901 GCA_001517045.1 Pseudotsuga menziesii
TTAAACACAAGGGATTAGCTCCCTGATTGTTGTTAATGTTGCCTTGGCATTTGCTTAGCATAGTGCCAGCAAGTGACTTAATACATATTATTCATGGGAAATTATCAATATTATTTAAGGTTTTCCTTGAGAAAGGTGTAAATGAGTTGTAGTTCTGTTGAAAACATTTTCACTGTATTTTGCATCCGTTGAAAGCACCTTTGCACGATTAAATTTTTAGATGCACGATTAACTTTTTTAGATGCACCTTCCTTGGAGCAATTATAGGCCTAGCATGAGACTCTACCAACCTTTCATATATGATTGATGTTTGCTAATCGATGAATTGCAGAATCTAAACAATCTTTCTTTGTATGTAGGATCTTCAAAGAAGATTAACATAGACTGGTTGCACAAGGTCTGGCATATATCCATCACGACTGTAACCCACGTATTATTCACACAGATGTAAAAACTTCCAACATTCTCTTAGATGACAATTTTGAAGCACATTTATCAGACTTTGGCATTGGCAAGTGTATCCCCTCTGCAAATACTCACACCTCTACCTATGTTATGGGTACCATTGGTTACATTGACCCTGAATATGCAAGGACATCGAGGCTTAACGAGAAGTCCGATGTGTACAGCTATGGCATTGTTCTTTTAGAGATACTAACTGGGAGAAAAGCTGTGGATAACGACTCTATTTTGCTTCAGCTGGTAAGATGATAAGATTTATATTCTGTCAATTTGCTTCACTTGGATTTGTTCTCTTTGTCTTGGGACACTACATAGACCAATAAAATACAGAAATAACCTTCAGTTTTATTGACATGGCCATTTGAATGTAGATTCTATCAAAAGCAGACAACAATACAGTAATGGAAGTAGCAGCAACCAAGAAGTTGTAGCAACCTGCATAGATCTTGGGGTTGTAAGAAATATCTTTCATCTTGCACTCCCACCATGCATGAGGTTGCCAGAGTTTTGCAGTCATTAGTACCAGCTTCTAAACAAACTACAAGTATCCAAGTAAACCAACCAACACCCAGCAACAACTATAGGAGATACTTAGATGATATGTGGAAGAAAATCACAGAGATGGTACAGGCAGCACAAGCAGCACTTCTGATGGGCATTTGTTTCTGAGATTTGGCGAGTTTATTTCATTGACTATAATGAAGGCTCAGATGGAGCTCACAGGCAAAATTATCCGGCAATTGTTCATTCTGACTTACTGCTGCTACCGGATAATTGCATCAAAAGCTCAAATTTTGCAATTTGGTTTCTGGAACAGAAGCCTGAATTTGTTAGAGCAAATGAGAGTGCCCAGTGTGAGATCAACAAACACTTTGTGCATGCTTTTGCAGAGAGGCCAGTCAGAATCTCTGTTACATTTTTGTTGTTCAACAACCCCTATATGACATCCAATAGATATTGTATCCGAATATTTGCTACTTCCAGGCATAAAACATTGTTGAAAAAAGATATCCAATAGATATTGTATCCGAATATTTGCTACTTCCAGGTATAAAACATTGTTGAAAAAAGATATGGATCATGTTACAAGGCAATATTGAGCAGCTTGCTACTTCCTCATTGAATTCAAGATACACATGTTGAAATTGCATTGAATTCAGCATACACATGTTGAAATTGCAAGCGTACAAATGCTAAATAGGCCTTTTTCGAAACTAACTCCTCATCATACAGGCCTTTTTCTAAACTATCAAACAGTTTCAAAATAAATTGGCTTGTTAGGTTATACTGGTTAGGCAATGATAGATACTGGACTACCTGTTCTCACTTACCCGCTAACAATTACCTTCACGGCGTATTATTGCACCTTCCTTGGGGCAATTGCTAGTTTAATTTACTATTTTATGAAAGCTAGTTGGGCTTCATCAAGGCCTAGTGTTTGAACCTTGTGCTATGATACCACATGTCAAAACCCCAAATTTTCAAAAAAAATTAAAATTTTGAGATAACAATAAATGCTAAAACCTACAATCTACTAACAGCTAACGGTTTGCAATAAAAGAAATAGTCAAGTAATTAGTTTCGCTAAATCTTATTTATATTAACTCAACAGTTCATTTTAATTTGTAACAAGAATAAAGTCTTCTTGCGTGCTGCTTTACTTCAGTTTACTAATGAGTCTTTTCATGTCAAGTAGGTGGAACCTAACTTTTGAATCCGGGGCTTACTTAGCAATCATGCTAACGCAGATGAATACTGGTTCTTACAAGTTTATAGGTACGATTGAACAAGTATGTATTAGAAGTTCTTTTAAAATATCAGTAGTATTTATTTGCAATTAAAAAGCTTAGTAATTAAGCTGCTAAACTCTAAACAGCTTCGGTAAGGTAAAACCATTTGGATTCCTTCAGTTTTTATTGTAATAAAGTTCAGAAGTAAGTAGCAACAAAATAATATGTTTACGACTCTAAGCATTAGAATCTCAGTTACAAAGTATTTCTACTTTAGTTTATGTAATTTGTAACGTTATAATGATTGTTTTGTTAGTATTTATGCAATAGTACATTATCTTGTCTGTGTAACAATTGACCCACATTTCGCTTCTGCAAGATAACTTACAGCCTGTTAATCTTTGGACAGTATAAGTTTGATTGTGCAAACTACAAACCATCATGCCTTCCTACATGAGATTATGGTTTGCCTATATTTTATTTTCAAGTTGAACCCTATGGTTCTAGTAATTTTTGGATTCAATAGGATCATTCCTATTCTAGTTATCTTCTTTAGTTCTATGACTACTTTACTACCCATTTGATCTAGTGAATCTTTAGTAATCTTCAAGTTAAGTCATAACCCAAAATCCATCAAAGTATTGTCGCTTTGAACTGTGTAACAGAATTTCATATTAGTGTTCTTACAATAAGTTTTTGTCCACTTCAAAGTGTTGTTACCATTTGAGTTATTAGTTCCTATAAGTTTTATAGACATGCATAATCTATTTGTTTGATAGATATTTAGTCTATAATTAGTTTATGTCTATAAACATATTTAAATTAGAGTTTATAATCCTCTCAACTATTATATTATGCCATTTATAAAAACTATAACTTATGGAGTCCTTGTGTATGAGATTTCCTATGTATAAACTAAAATCTTTGTACAAAAAGAGAGTATGGTTGATGAGTGATTGGCATGAGCTCTTCCATACAACATTGATCTCTTATCTATAGTAAAGTCCTAAAACATTGATCTCTATATATAAATAAAACATGCATTATTTGATTTCTATTTTACAATAACAACAACGTTTAAAGAGAAGTTATGCAACCATTCATATCGTAATTGTGATGTTATGATATAATAACATAAAGTTTATAGTGGATTGAGTCTTATGCACGAATGATTATCGGGCTTTAACGAAGGTTTATAAGTGACATTTCTTGAAGGGTCAATGTAACCATAACATTGATATTATTGTCACTACATAAGCATATGATAAGACGCATATGATTAATGAATTGTATGGCAAATTATTGGATTAATGATATATTTTACTCCATGTTTCGATGATTAAATAATTGATTTTTTAATTATTTAGGCACTATAGTCTATTGATGACAGTGGTATTTCTCACTCCTTGCAGGTGCTCGCTACTGTAGACTTTCATGGCGGAGACAAAAGACGGTCGACCAATGATTGTCGTGGCTCGAATTGTGTTTCGGGTAAGCCCCGTGGTCCATGTGTTGGGTTTTCACCCTACTTGCATCAGGGTGGTCAATGGAATCACCCAAGGTTTGGAAAAACCCTCCTTCGACTTGCCATGAGTTATATAGTTTGATTTACAGGTTGTTTGTGGGTTTACCCAATTTCGAACCCCCGCTAGTCGATGGGAGACTTGGTTTAGTTGAGCAATGTATTTAGTTTGATGACGGCTTACGGCCTGTTTAAAAATAGTAGTTTTGTAAAGACAGTTTGGTATTTTATACTTGGTTTACTTTATCAAATGTTTATTGATATATTCTATATAATTTCAGGGTTTTACCCTTCTTGACTGTAAATGATGTTTTACACTTGTTTGAATACTCTATAAAGGTTTATAATTAAAGTTTTGAGAATGATACCTACTTCCGTAACTTAATTCTTGCTTATTTTATTTAGAGTTATGAATTTAGGGTTTCTCCTATGGAAACCCTCGTTTTAAAATGGATTATTCCAGTTTATAATAATTACAGTCTTTTTATTTGTCCTTAAAGGACTGTGAATAACTTATATTAACCTGGCTATTTAATGGTTACATAATTGGTATAAATTTGGTTTATTACTTCAATGTTTTGTTAATTGTAAATGAATACTCATAAGGGTTTTATCCCTATTTTTCACTTTCACAGGTACATCCTGTTAGTAAAATAGAAAGGCACAGTTTCTTTTATAAGTATAAAATTTGTAAATGTTATTCAGTATTATATTTCATTTTTTTAGTTGGTTCTTTTAATAGTTAAAAATAATTATTCTTGTGGTTATTATAGGTTACTAATATATATAAGTATAGAGATAAATTATGCTCAGAAGTATGAGTTAGGGTTTTTACCCATTTCACTTTTAAAAGTAACAATTTATGTATTATTATTTTGTTAATATAATTACTGTCATAAGATTTCTTCAGTTTGTTTTAAAAGAATTTCTAATTTATAAACATTATTGTTTATTGTTAATAATATTATTATTTGTATTAATAATATTATTATCTGTGATTATTGTATTCTCTTAAGTTTGTGTTTGCATTTAAATATATTATTAAATAAGACTGAGAACAGTCTGTAATAGTTGAGTTTATTTATTAAGAATATTTTGTAAATTTGGTGAAAGAAATGAGAACTTTCATCCATCAAATTTATCTGTAAGTGCGTAAGGACAGTTCTTTATTAATAATATTTTATGCATAGGTTGCTACTATCTTTAGTTATTAATACTACGAAAAGAATTCTATAAGAGTTATCCAAATTCTTATTTAGAGTCCAAATAGTTGCAGGTAAATTAGTTAATACTATTGGAAAGAAATAATCTAACAGAATTATATTTACATCTTTACTTAACATAAATAATAAGCATTCAACTAACAATTCTATTTCTTCTATTTCAGTATAGATGTATAGTTTACAGAAGTAGGTACTGTGTAGAAAAATGAATTACATACTTGAACATACTACTGTTAGTAAATAATATGATTCTTTTTCTTTTCTGATATTCTAAATACACAGTCTAGATCTAACAACAACTCTACAAAACAGATTAATATTCTTTCTGGAAAAACAACTATCTACTGAAAGAAAACATTTCAATACTCTAAAAAACATAAGTACCCTATTCATTTCATATTCCTATCATACGTCATTCATTTAAACACACTACCTGTGCTAGAGTACGATCTGGATTACTCCAGATGGGGAAAAACACAGGTAGGATTTATTTTTCATCTAAGAATAGATTTAGCATTAAAACAACTAAGAGATTTCAAACTTAACAGTTTACAACATAACATATAATCATTCATTATTTGTTCACACATAGATATAAACTTTAACACATAAATTAAAAGATAGTAGACCCTGCTTTTAAAGCTGGACGACAATAGCGTTGGGAGGTCGTTCCTCCCTACCAACTCCTAGAGAACGCTCAGACGGCGAATTCTCAGGACCCCCGAGCCTGTTTCTAGTCTCCTTGGCTGGAACTAGGTGGAGCAATCAACAAAGTACTAGTCCAAAGACTCAATACCGACTCTACACACTGCAGCAAGATCTTTCAGTTGGAAAGTTGTACTAGATCCTTCTTGCAGTTTACCCCTCAAACACCTTCCTCAAAAATTCCCTCCCAATGAATTCCTTGAAGTGCATTCACCTGAATGATTCTTCTCCTAGAATGAGCAGCCTCAGCTCTCTTCAATGGGATTTTTTATTAAGATGCCTAGGTCTTTTTGGGTTAGTTGTCATTAATTGAGCCACCTACTCTGATCCCACTTTCTTGGGGGATCATGACCCCAAATGTAGGGAGGTTGCCACCTGCAACATAGGAATTGTTTGAGGATGTTTCCACTTGTCTATTTGCTCTCCACCTAGTTTCCTCCACTAACTTAACCAGTAACACTCTTTTTAATAGCTCTCCCAAGCTGTTGTCTCCACTTTTATTTATTAAAAAATAAAATATTCAGAATTACATTCCACATCCTTGACTCTGCTGAGTCATCAGTTACAACTTTAACATAAAATTTATCATAATGTCTTGGAATAAAATCAAAATAAGATAATATTATTTGACAAAATTGGGGCATGTGACAACATGCCTTGCTATACTATCCAGATCTGCCTCTATTTTCTTGGCTTCCTCATAGTTTTCTACCAATGTAACTTTACCAGACCTTTTTACAAGCATTGCTATTGGTAGATAAACTGTTGTAGTATAATATTATACTAGAGACTCTTCAACTGGTTTTGTTACAGCACTAAAACTATTCAATAAAGTGGTGAATCTCTAATTAAATTCTTGTACCTTTTCTTTATTTCTCGTCCTCATTGATAGAAATTATTTCATGAGAGTGGCTACATTTTTCTGGTTGCCAAATGTACCTAAGAATGTCTTTTCAAAACCATTTTGAATTTACTATTGAATTAGCTTGCAAGCTAAAGTACCATCAAGATGCTTTTGGTTCAAAATATTGAAAAAGTCTAGAAACAACATCTTCATGTTCAACATTTAAAAGATTTAAAGCTAGATAAAAACTCTGTAGGTGATCTTCAGCAGAAACACCCTTTCCAGGATCAAATTTTGGTAAAACCTTTTCTTGGTGCTTAGGTCAGTCATGCAATGGAGAATCCAGGTTGAGTGGCGTTCTTTCTCTCCATGTGGGTTGATTAACAAAAGCCATGATTCGATATGGATACTGTCGTGGAAATTGTCTGACTACTAAAACTACAGTGGATTCTGGATCTAATTGATCCAGAGGTTGAACAATTTCTTGGATGGATAGATCTACCAACTCTTCCAAATTTCCACAAGAATCAAATCCTTAGTGTATGAGGGTGCTTTATTGGAAGCTTTCCTTCTAGGTAATGCAGGAATAACTTTTAACCCCCAAGTTTCTTGACATAGGATCTTGTATGTCTCCTAAACAGATCTACTTCTTCAAATGGGACAGTATACAAACGTTCTGATTCTTCTTCCCCATAACCTATATGTTCATGTTCTTTAAATTCAGGAATAAAATATTCAAGGAAAATATTTTCGGATAATGTTCTAGTGTAATCTTCTCTGAAAATCAGATTTCCTCTACCAACCATACATAGGCTGGTGCCCTCCTTCTAGAGTCAATTCTGTTGATTCCTTGAAAAATCCCAGGTACCAAGCAGTAGAGACTCTCCCCAGTGAACGATCTCAATTAGATCAGACACCGTTTGGTGTGGAGAATCTATCTGCTTCACGTTTTCGGCTACCTTAGATTAAGTTCTTTTAAATCTTTTACTGGTTATAGCCCAGATCACCGTTTATATGATTTCTTGTTTAAAGAATGATATGTCGGTGCCTAAGCTAAATGCAAATCTAATCTAAAACTAAACCTAAACTATTCTATCCCCGTACAGAGAGAAAATTTAGAGTTCATAGTAATATACTGTATACTATAAATGCTCATAAAGGTATAACAAATAGTCATACCAACACAATAATCACATTCACAACAGAAAGAATACTAGACGTAGCTCTAATATATTTAAACCATTTATTACCATGTCAACACAGACATTTATATAGACAACAGACATTCATGACCAAGGAAATAGTTCCAGGAGGTTAGAACAATCTCATTGTATGATGTACATAAGCAAGAAGAAATAGTTCTACAGTATGCATTCCACACATTCCGATTAAGTCTCTGTGCAAGCCCTTTGTTCCAACAAAATGATCCTTCTTATTAGAAAAGAGGTAGCTCTTTTACAAAAATATTATAGAATTCTTTCACTAGGAAAAAGTCCCTACTATGGTGCTCTGCACCCCTATTTATACTATCTCTATCCATCACCCAGGAGATTCCTAGGCTTCTTATTTGTCCACCTGGATGAATCTACAATTTTCATAAAACAAACAAATAAAAACAAACTACACAGTTATATCCCTAATGGAAATACATGCTCCTTTATTTTTCCTGCATCTTTGCATCACGAAATAGATTTTGATCGTAGATCACAAATCATCCAAGATCGCCTCCATCCAATCCTGCCGTGTCTACAGGATTTTGCAGCTCCAAAATATTCCATCTTTTGTGCACATTCAATCCGCGAAATCAACCTCACTCGTTGATCCATATCAAACCTTCATCTTAGTCGTTGAAATATTTATCCCTTTAACCAATTCCATGGATTTCAAAAGTTCTTTTCCCCATGCTTGTTGAATTAGCATAATTTTCCTACATCGTAGATCTGATTCCGAGCAGATCTCAGTCGTTGATCTATGCAGCCCTTTAACCAACTCCACATATTTCAAAGTTATTTTCCACGAGTATGTTGAATAAGTGAAATGCACGTCCACCATCGATCTGAATCCACCTTTGATCTTGGCTGTTGAAATATGTAGCCCATTAACAAATTCCGCGGATCTGAGAAATTTATTTCATTTGCACAAGTTAAAACAGTGAAATTCTTCAGGACCGTAGATATGTATCTGCCATGAATCTCAGCCGTTGAAAACTACAACCTATACCCAATCTTGCAATCGCCCATCCTAACTCAGTGAACCATAGTACCTGTAATACATAAAGACAACATCATAAGAGATATATCTGATCTAGAAACAACAAATGATTTGTCAATGGCGACTGTAACTAATCACCGTATTTTCAATTATAAGTTTAATTATATGTGTCGTTTATTTAAATAGAACAAAAAAACATGATGATTAGTGCCCTGTTAAGAAAGAAAAATATTTAGTTTAAGTTTTGGGAAAAATATTTCTCATTTTCCCCAATGGTTCAGAGTCAAAAACAAAACAGAGGTTGGACGGCTTAGATCATCTCAAAGATGGATCAGGTTTGATTTGAAGCGTTAGATCATGCAGCCTTGACAGCTCCTTTCTGCCTCCGCCCTTTCATAAAGCAGAAATCGGGTCCGTTAATTTTATCAAGTTAAAATTCTACTTTTCCTCCTCCGCATTTTTTCTTCTGCCCTCCCACTAAGCGGAAATCGGAAAGTGGATCTCCAACCTTTTCAATGTTAAAAAATTACCACTTTCTGCTTTTCCGCTTCCGCCTTTTCTTGGTCGTTGGATATTTGCGAACTCATCTGTAGTCGTCGATCTACAGATCATGGAAGACAGGACTCTAACTTTTTCACAACCAAAATTCTAACTTCCCTGCCTCCACTTTTCTGCTTCCGCCCTACTGAAACCTTATGAGCCGTTGATCTATGCGGAAGCTTTCTAAATCGTCGATCTATGCAGAAATTGGAAATCGGGACTGCAATTTTTTATGACCAAAACCTGCAATTGTCACCTCCGCCTTTATGCTTTGGCTTTTACGAAAAGTGGAAATCGGAAAGCGAAAATTCAATCTTTTCAGAAATTAAACTTTGTCTTTTTCGCTTCCGCTTTTCTGGAATGCGAAAATCGAAAGTCGTATTTTCCATTTTTCACGAAGTTTACACTTTAACTTTCTACCTCCGCCTTTTATTTTCCACCTTTCCGAGCCATTGATTTGCGCGAAATCCTTCTAGACCATTGGAATTATGCGGAAGTCAGAAATTGGGTTTGTAACATTTTCATAAGCAAAACATGGCTTCTCCGACTCCGCCCTTCTGCTCCCTCCATTTTTTGGTCATTGGATCTTGATCGGAGTGATTCTCAGCCGTTGATCTTAAATCAAAGAGAATTTTCTTGTAAAGCTTATTTCTTGGTCGTGCCTAAGTATTTTTTATGAGAATCACACTTTAGTCTTAGGGAAAAACCTTCTACTCGAGCTTCTAGGAAAGACTGAGTATGCAGGGAGGACTTAATTGAGTTGGGCAACAAGTGTAAAAATAAAAATGGGAGGGGCCCCAAAATGTAAAAATTTTGGGGAAGCAATTGTAGAAACAACAGGTTCATCGAATCATAGAATTTGATGGTATTTAGAACATTTTTTCTTTTTTAAGTGACATATTTAACAATCAGTTGAAAATTTTAAACGTATATGACAGGTATGGAAAAGCACAAACCACCATTTACAGTTTTATAAGATTACATGATGTATTTTACACTCAATTAGTTCAGGACGTGTATGACAGGTTGAGGTATGGGTAAACGAAAAAACGCCATTTAGAATTTTTGAAAATTAGATGACTAGAAAAACTGTAAACTGTAAATTAGGATTGAATCCCTCGAGGAAATGCACACATTGCTTAGAAAAAAAATCAATATTAGGGCTAGAAGTTAAACAATTTTCTAAAGGAGAAAGTATCAGGTAAAAATTTGGAAATATTAAAATGTTAAAAGGGGAGGAATAATAATAAAAAAGACTCTCCTATTTTATTCATTGAATTTGACAAAGAAATCATGTGCGTGCATTTTACTGAAGCAAGTCAATTTTGGATTGCTTCACTCAAATGCACGCCCATCATGCATTACAAAGAAAATTTCACTGATTCAAACCACAGAGTGTCTATTCAGGCATAAAAAAAACTAAATAAGCTTTCAAAGTTTAAATTTTAGACATAAAAACTTATTCTCTGCAAGAAAACTCCAAATTTATGTGTTTTCCACATGGTTAAAATCAGGGTTGAGTCCATCGAGGAAATGCACACATTTTCCTGCATTTCATGTTATATTGAATAAATTGCACTATAACATAGACATACCAACCTTTTCTACAAATTCTTGTACTCATTTCTGTAAATTGTATGATCTACAGTAAAATCCAAGTCATCGAAAATAACAATTGATAGTATTTGCCAATTTTTCATGGCCAGAACTAAAAATGCTCACCAATGCCAATCGAAGTACACTCTAGGTCTGAAATTTGGAATTTGGAATATATACACATTTTTTAGCCTAATTATCCATGAATAAGTTCTTCTAGTATTGTTGTGAAGCTACTATTCACACTTGTAAACTTTTTGACTAAATGCACACCAAAGGAAAACTATGCATGCTTGGAGAAACATTCTAAAGGGGGGAGTTTCAAGTAAAAAATTGGAAATATTAAACTTTTGAAATGTGAGGAATAATAAAAAAAGACTCTCTTATTTTATTCATTGAATTTGACAAAGAGATCAGGCATGTGCATGCATTTTAATGAAGCAAGTCAACTTTGGATAGCTTCACTCAAATGCACGCCCAACCTGCATTACAAAGCCAAATTCATTGATTCAAACCACAGTGCATCTATTCACGCATAAATAACCTAAACAATATTTCAAAGTTTAAAGTTTAGACATAAAAACTTATGCTCTGCAAGGAAACTCCAAATTTATGTGTTTTCCACATGGTAAAAACCAGGATTGAGTCCCTCGAGGAAATGCACACATTGGCCTGCATTTCATGTTATATTGAATAAATTTCACTATAACATAGACATACCAACATTTTATACAAACTCTTGTACTCATTTCTGTATTTAGTTGTAAGATATACAGTAAAATCCAAGTCATCCAAAACAACAACTGATAGTATTTGCCAATTTTTCATGGCCAGAACTAAAAATGCACACCAATGCCAGTTGAAGTATTCTCTAGGTATGAAATTTGGAAGTTGGAATATATACACATTTATGAGCCTAATTATGCATGAATAAGTTCTTCTACTATTGTTGCAAAGCTATTATTCACACTTGTAAAATTTTTGACTAAATGCACACCAAAGGAAAACTATGCTTGCTTGGAGAAACATTCCAAAGGGGAAAGTTTCAGGTAAAAAATTGGAAATATTAAACTTCTAAAATGTGAGGAATAATAAAAAAAACACTCTCCTATTTTATTCTTTGAATTTGACAAAGAAATCAAGCATGTGCGTGCATTTTACTAAAGCAAGTCAATTTTGGATTGCTTCACCCAAATGCACGTCCAACTTTCATTACAAAGCCAAATTCATTGATTCAAACCACAGAGTGTCTGTTCAGGCATAAAAAAACCTAAATAATCTTTCAAAGTTTAAATTTTAGACATAAAAACTTATGTTATGCAAGGAAACTCCAAATTTATCTGTTTTCCACATGGTGAAAATCAAGGTTGAGTCCCTTGAGGAAATGCACACAATGGCCTACATTTCATGTTATGTTGAATAAATTTCACTATAACATAGACATACCAACCTTTTCTGCAAACTCTTGTACTCATTTCTATAAATTTTATGATCTACAGTAAAATCCAAGTCATTCAAAACAACAATTGATAGTAATTGTCAATATTTCATGGCCAGAACTAGAAATGCACACCAATGCCAATCAAAGTACACTCTAGGTCTGAAATTTGGAAGTTGGAATATATACACATTTCTAAGCCTAATTATGCATGAATAAGTTCTTCTAGTATTGTTGCAAAGCTACTATTCACACTTGTAAACTTTTTGACTAAATGCACACCAAAGGAAAACTATGCCTTCTTGGAGAAACATTCCAAAGGGGGAAGTTTCAGGTAACAAATTGGAAATATTAAACTTCTTAAAGGTGAGGAATAAAAAAAACACTATCATATTTTATTCTTTGAATTTGACAAACAAATCAGACATGTGCCTGCATTTTACTGAAGCAAGTCAATTTTGGATTGCTTCACCCAAATGCACGCCCAGCATGCATTACAAAGCCAAATTCATTGATTCAAACTATAGAGTGTCTATTCAAAGCATTAAAAACCGAAATAAGCTTTCAAAGTTTAAATTTTAGACATAAAAACTTATTATTTGCAAGGAAACTCCAAATTTATGTGTTTTCCATATGGTAAAAATCAGGGTTGAGTCCCTCAAGGAAATGCACACATTGGCCTGCATTTCATGTTATATTGAATAAATTGCACTATAACATAGACATACCAACATTTTCTACAAACTATTGTACTCATTTCTGTAAATTGTATGATCTACAGTAAAATCCAAGTCATTCAAAACAACAGTTAATAGTATTTGCCAATTTTTGATGGCCAGAACCAGAAATGCACACCAATGCCAATCGAAGTACACTCTAGGTCTGAAATTTGGAAGTTGGCATATATACACATTTATGAGCCCAATTATCCATGAATAAGTTCTTCTAGTATTGTTTCAAAGCTATTATTCACACTTGTAAACTTTTTGACTAAATGCACACCAAAGGAAAACTATGCCTGCTTGGAGAAACATTCCAAAGGGGAAAGTTTTAGGTAAAAATTTGGAAATATTAAACTTCTAAAAGGTGAGGAATAAAAAAACACTCTCATATTTTATTCTTTGAATTTTTCAAAGAAATCAGGCATGTGCGTGCATTTTACTGAAGCAAGTCAATTTTGGATTTCTTCACCCAAATGCACGCACAGCATGCATTACAAATCCAAATTAATTGATTCAAACCACAAAGTGTCTATTTAGGCATAAAAAACCTAAATAAGCTTTCAAAGTTTAAATTTTAGACATTAAAACTTATGTTCTGCAAGGAAACTCAAATTTATGTGTTGTCCACATGGTAAAAAACACGATTGAGTCTCTCAAGGAAATGCACACATTGACATGCATTTCATGTTATATTGAATAAATTGAATTATAACATAGACATACCAACCTTTTCTACAAACTGTTGTACTCATTTCTGTAAATTGTATGATCTACAGTAAAATCCAAGTCATTCAAAACAACAATTGAGACTATTTGCCAATTTTTCATGGCCAGAACCAGAAATGCACACCAATACTAATCGAAGTACACTCTAGGTCTAAAATTTGGAAGTTGGAATATATACACATTTATGACCCTAATTATCCATGAATAAGTTCTTCGTGTATTGTTGCAAAGCTATTATTCACACTTGTAAACTTTTTGACTAAATGCACACCAAAGGAAAACTATGTCTGCTTGGAGAAACATTCTTAAGGGGAAAGTTTCAGGTAAAAAATTGGAAATATTAAACTTATAAAAGGTGAGGAATAATAAAATAAAGACTCTCCTATTTTATTCATTGAATTTGACAAAGAAATAAGGCATTTGCATGCATTTTATTAAATCAATTCAATTTTGGATTGCTTCACTCAAACGCACGCCCAACATGCATTACAAAGCCAAATTCGCCGATTCAAACCACAGAGTGTGCTCAAGAATAAAAAACTTAAATAAGCTTTCAAAGTTTAAATTTTCAACATAAAAACTTATGCTCTACAAGGAAATTCCAAATTTATGTGTCCACACAGTAAAAATCAGGGTTAAGTCCCTCGAGGAAATGCACACATTGGCCTCCATTTCATGTTATATTGAATAAATTGCACTATAACATAGACATGCCAACCTTTTCTACAAACTCTTGTACTCATTTCTGTAAATTGTTTGATCTACAGTAAAATCCAAGTCATCCAAAATAACAATTGATAGTATTTGCCAATTTTTCATGGCCACAACTAAAAATGCACACAAATGCCAATCAAAGTACACTCTAGGTATGAAATTTGGAATTTGGTGTATAGACAGATTTCTAAGCCTAATTATCCATGAATATGTTCTTCTAATATTGTTAAAAAACTATTATCCACACTTGTAAACTTTTTGACTAAATGCACACCAAAGGAAAACCATGCCTACTTGGAGAAACATTCTAAAGGGGAAAGTTTTAGGTAACAAATTGGAAATATTAAACTTCTAAAATGTGAGGAATAATAAAAACAATACTCTCCTATTTTATTCTTTGAATTTGACAAATAAATAAGGCATGTGCATGCATTTTACTGACACAAGTCAATTTTGGATTGCTTCACCCAAATGCACTCCCAGCATGCATTACAAAGCCAAATTCATTGATTCAAACCATGGAGTGTCTATTCAAGTATAAAAAACCTAAATAAGCTTCCAAAGTTTAAATTTTAGACATAAAAATGTATTTCCTGCAAGGAAACTCCAAATTTATGTGTTTTCCACACGGTAAATATCAGGGTTGAGTCCCTCGAGGAAATGCACACATTGGTCTGCATTTCATGTTATATTGAATAAATTGCACTATAACATAGACATACCAACCTTTTATACAAACTCTTGTATTCATTTCTGTAAATTGTTTGATCTACAGTAAAATCCAAGTCATCCAAAATAACAATTGATAGTATTTGCCAATTTTTCATGGCCAGAACTAAAAATGCACACCAATGCCAATCAAAGTACACTCTAGGTCTGAAATTTGGAATTTGGCATATATACACATTTCTGAGTCTAATTATCCATGAATACGTTTTTCTAATATTGTTGCAAAGTCATTATTCACACTTGTAAACATTTTGACTAAATGCACACCAAAGGAAAACTATGCTTGCTTGGAGAAACATTCTAAAGGGGGGAGTTCAGGTAAAAAATTGGAAATATTGAACTTCTAAAAGGTGAGGAATAATAAAAAAAAGCACCCTCCTATTTTATTCTTTGAATTTGACAAAGAAATCAGGCATGTGCGTCCATTTTACCAAACAAGTCAGTTTCGGATTGATTCACCAAAATACACGCACAACATGCATTACACAGCCAAATTCACTGATTCAAACTATAGAGTGTCTGTTCAGGCATACAAAAACCTAATTAGACTAGTATAGTTTTAATTTCAGACATAAAAACTTATGTTGTGAAATAAGAATGCATTTGACATTTGAAATGAGAACATAACAACTGTAAATGTTGGTTGCTTGTTCACGGGCATCATAGTTTCTCTAGTAAATCTTGTATTTATAGAATTTTGGAATGACAGGGACAACTTAGAAAAGAGGTTGAATTGGAAACCAATCTCATGGCTCTACAAGTTTGTATCATCTATATCTTTTTAATTATAATATAAATCATCATCCTTCCTTACAGAAATAAATAAATGAGAACATAACAAATATAATACATTCCCACGAAAAAAAACAGAGATAATACAAAATTATAACCAGATCGATACTCAAGAAGGGCCCAAGAGCATTTTTTATTATATTATGCTTTCATTACAGAGCAGAAGGCTATTTTACAGTTGAATCAGTAACATCAAACAACTCCTTCAATAATAATTGTCCCTACTACCTATTACATTCCATTAGAGGAAATTTCAACTCAAAATGAACCTCCTAAAAAACTTAATAAAATAATAGTTAAAATAATAAAATAATATTTATTAATTTTGGTGGAAGAAAAGAAAAAAACTACTTTTTTGTTTGTATTTTCGACATATCTCCCCGTTTTTTTACTCAAATTTCGATCGGGAGAGCTCATTGGATGTGGAATTAAATTCCTCATCCAACGAGTACCCACTCGGCATACTTTTGACAGATCCCACTACCCAAAAAACAAGAAATCATCATCACATTTTTTCAGGTAATTCTTGTTTTTTGGGTAGCGGGGTCCGTCAAAAGTATGCCGAGTGGATACTCGTTGGATGCGGAATTTAATTCTGCATCCAACAAGCTCTCCCGATCAAAATTTGAGTAAAAACATGGGGAGATATGTCGAAAATACAACAAAAAAAAGTAGTTTTTTTTATGATACCTATCCCCAAATTTATATTAAAAATGTGTCTAAGACCTATATGGTATTTCAAATTTAAAGCAATTTCATCGGCTAACACATGATGACATGGAATTTGAATTAAAGTTAAAAGGCCCATTTTGAGTTGAAATTTCCTCTAATGTATTTATAGACCTCAAGGGTCTGATTAACCATGTTACAAGTGGAATTCATTAGAGTGAAACTGAAATGTTGATTCACCCTCAATCCAAACCATCCTCTATTGTACTTTCTTGGCTTCAAACAAGGATACAAGCTACTATGGAACAAGGCTAACACTGAAGTGTAACACAAGGAGAAAAGCAGGGTTGAAGTGGACATGAATCAACACAAGGGTAGAAAGGGAGTGGAAGAGGAAGTTGCATTCCAGTTATCTAGCTGGGAGATGCGAGCAGAGAATAATTATAAGAGTGATACACATTGCATGAGAAGTATCCTAAGAAGGAAAGGTAAATGCCAATGAAAGAATAAAATGATAAGGAAGAGAGAAATGTTGAGACAAAAATGGCTTAGAGGAAAACAAAATGCAATACCCCTCTGATATGGACACATTAATAGCTAGAATTGAATAAATCAATCCTACTATGCCATCAAGAGGAAATTCTTGGGTTGTTGAAGAGGGACAGGGTGCCAACTCAGTGCAGGAAAGACTTCACTGAGTGATGGGAAAGGACTGCAAAAAACATAAAAACAATAAGATAGCGGGGAACTATCAGTTAAATCCATCGAACCCGGATGAGACTGTCTTCAATTCTTTCAAATTCTACCCATTTCACTCATACTATCAGTGAACTCAAATTTGTGCACATATGTGGCCATACTGGACAAAAATGAACGAACATAGATAATGGAGTCAATACAAATCCTACTGATAGTAGTGACCCCTATTTATCAATCTTCCATAAGAAGCAACATGATTGGTAATTGACTGCAGCTGCTAGGAAGGAATCCATGGGGTCATGCCAAATTTAGATATGTGTACTGTGTTGGCCCTTCGAATAATTGAAAGGTGGGAAAAAGTGGTTAACCCTAAGGAAATGTCGATTTCACGTCTGGGTGATGCAATCATTCTCAATGCCGTCAAAATCCGACTCGATTCAGGTTCATCAAATCATATAATTTGATGATCTATAGAAAAAAAATCCTTTTTAAGTGACATATTTGACACTCAGTTGAAAATTATGAACGTATATGAAAGGTATGGAAAAGAGAAAACCACCATTTACAGGTTTATAAGATTACATGACGTATTTGACACTCAATTAGTTCAGGATGTGTATGACAGTTTGAAGTATGGGAAAACGAAAACCGCCATTTAGAATTTTAGAAAATCATATGACTAGAAAAACTTTAAGTTATTTTCATAGTTATGTTGGCCCCTTATAGACTGTAATAAAATGATATTCATAAATTACTGCAATCCATAATGGGACTTTTTTCCATGGCTTACATTCCCTAACTTAAGCACATTGTCAATTTGTCATCATCAGAAGATTGAGAAGTACTTTTCCAACCGGAACAAAATCCAGAAGATTCTTTAGAATGAGGTAACTTCAATCAAACTGAATATAGAGAAAGTACCTGGTGTATATTCAATGGAAAATTGCAATATGTTTTTCTTAACAATGGCAGACTACAGTATATTTTTCTTTACAAGGCTAGGCTAATGAGTTGTTTAAGTAACTCTCTCAATTCCATCCATGGAATTTTTTGAAGTTACCCTCCAAATTAGAGATTAGATTGAACAACTTAATTCACAAATTCAAAATAACTACGTACATACATATTAATTCAATAACTAGGTACATAGTTCCAGACTGCGCTTATTTAATGAAATTAGATTCTAGAGATTTGTAACCTACTCATAACCCACCTTAAGTCAGAAATTTTGGTGCCTAACTTATGTTCAACCTACGTGTAACCCAACTTCTTGCTCAAAAACTGACCAGATATCTAATTTTCTGGCTAAATATTTTTTTGATTTCTAACCCATGCACCGTATTTCTAATAAAAAATAATATTTGATGGGCCATGTGCATAATTCTAACCAATCAAAAAAGCATATTAATAGAATCTTTTCTAAATAAAAGCATCTTTGGCCATTATTCTTAATCAAATAGGATACACACTAGAGTTAGATAGAATGTTATGATTTGGTTCGTTAAGAAAGTTCAGAGGCGAATTTGTTCCTGTTCTTTCCAATGGTTTTCTAAAGGGGGACGACTTGTTCTGATAAATGTGGTGCTCCATAGCATTCTAGTCTACTGGTTCTCCTTAATTCTAATGCGTGAGTTTATTCTTTCTTCTATCATGAGGTTTGTTTCTAAGTTTCTAGTGGGATGGTAAGCTTAATCTTTCAAATTTTCATTTGGTTTCTTGGAGAGACCTTTGTCGTCCTAACTCCCTTGGTGGTTGGGGAATCAAGGACTTGGCTTGTTTCAATAAAGCTCTGTGTGCTAATACGATGTGGAGATCCCTTTTTAATTCCGCTTTGTGGGGGAAAGTGATCAAATCAAAGTATCTGAAGGGTCGACATGTTGAGTTATGGTTTAGAGATCCTGGAAAATTTAAATAAAGGTGCTTCTTTATCTAGAATAGTTTGATGAAGGCCTTTCCTCTAATTAATAAATCTATCGATTGGTTGGTGGGAAAAGGGATTCATATTTTTGTGGGGATAAACTCAATTGTTTGTCTTGGTAAGCATTATTCCTTATCCCCTGGACTTGTTTCGACTCTTCATGAGAAGAATATATTTGTTTTAAAACATATTTCTATAGTTCTTTCTTTGAATGGCATGTCCTAGTTTATATCCCCTAACCTTCAGTTGTCAGGATCTTATGCTGATGAATGGGATTCCTATGTGCATTATTGATACATTTCTGGGATTACATTATCATATTCTCCTGACCGTATAGTATGGGGTTTTAACAATTGTGATGGGAGTGTTAATGCAAAATAGGCTTATCTTTTGTTATTTGAAGAATTGATGTGAAATGATTCTAGATGGTGGATGTCGAGCCTTTGGAAGGCTAAGATACCATTGAATGTGAAACTTTTCTCGTGGCTTGTCTTAAAAAGAAAATTTTGACTTAGGACTCTCTTTGTCATAGACGCTTTGTGGGTCCATGTTTTTTCTCTTTGTGCAAAAGTGATCATGATTCTTTTAATCATTTGTTTGGGAAATGTTCATTTTTTAGAGTTGTTTGGGCAGATTTGGGATTGAGAATCATTTTTTGTATAATTGGTTAGGTATAGATATTGAAGACAACCTTAAGTTGTGGTATGCTTGACAAAGGAGTTTGGGTCCTTTATTTTATATTTCCTTGTGGGAAGTGTAGAAATCTCGCAATTGGACCATTTTCAGGGATAGTAGTATATCGATTTTTTAGGTATGCACTAGAATATTGGTCTCTTGGTCTAAATTAGGGATGAAGCCTTTTTATTCTCCCTCTATAAGGATTTTGTATCATGTTTTTGAAGATGATGTTGCAGTTAGATATTTTGATCGAGCTCAGAAACATGGTCTATGTGGTGTTGGGATGGTTTTAAAACTTAATGAATTTTGGGTCTTTAATTTATGGATGGGTGCTAACACTAGAACAAATACTAGGGAAGATCTCATAGATCTTTGTGGTATTCTTTGGTTTGTGAAAATATTGTGGGTCTCACATATCCAGATTGTGGGGGAATAGAAGGAGATAATTGACTAGGCTAATGTTGTTTCCACTCTTCACTCTTTGTCATTGGAACATTGGATCAAGAGGGTTCATCACTTGATTGTTGATTTCTCTTATCTCTTCTCGGCATATTTATAGGGAATTCAATTCGAAAGAAGATCGACTCTTCAAACTCGGGATTGGGGATATGAAGGGACGAATTTTAGTGGTAGAATACAAGGATGGGGAGTTGTTTCATTCGGTATTTTTGAATATTTTCTAGCCGTGCTTCTCTTTTTAGCAGTTTTTGATATTTGGTCATCCTATATGGCTATGTAAGTTTTGGGACTAGTCTTGTGGTATCGAGAATAGATAGATAAAATGACTATATATTTATACAACTATACAACTATATACATTGCAAAGTATTGCATGTTATTTACATTGTAGATAAGAGAAGAATTATAAATTATATATGTGCTAATCGAGATGAAAAAGGTTTTAGGTAATGTTAAGACTAAATTAAATGTAAAGATTGCAAAGGGATGGGAATATTTAGGTACAAAAATATCATATTTCTAGACTCCAGTTTATGAGGTCTCTACATTATGGGAATATGATTCCAATTATGATTGCAATTGGGTTGAGGAATTCGTTTAAAAATATTAATTTGTTTAATACAAGTATATTTCCATATATGAATCTTAATATATTTAAAGTTTGGGGAAGAGTATACATGTATTTCATAGAGATGTTTTGATGTTTATCTTAAATTGACATAATTAGATTCTAAGGGTTGCCCCAAATCAAAAAGGATTAAGTACAACTTAAGTCTAAGTGCATAAAAAGATTAGTTTTATATTAACCTCGAGATAAAGTTATCTAAAGGGGGGATTTCTATTTTTTGGGATTAGTCATAGTGATAATGGTGTCAAATAGATGAATTTGGAGAATTTGTTAAATGACATGAAAATGATCAATTTCAAATGACAAGACACCAAAGGCTCTTTTTCCGATACTTCGACAAACAGTTGATGGGGTGAAACGAATTCAAAATTTGAAAAACAAGATATCAATGAGACCTACATGATGAGATAAACTCGGGGACACTAATTTTTCATTATGAAAAAACCATTAATGAAAACTAAAGACTACAAACTTGATTGAACCATGGAATGGTAATGGGAAACATGTAACTGACCAACCTACCAAAAGGACTCAATGGAGGAAACCTTTGTAAAACGAATTATGGATATTATCAACACAACCAGTTGAATGTAATGATGTTAACTACCTGACAAGATAAATCCTAAATGAAGGAACAACTAGTCCTTATGATGAGACTCTCGATGAGATTATGATGTGATAAGGATGTGACTTGCAAAGTCTGCCAATGGAGTCATATGATAATGGAAATGATGAAATGAGGTAAGGACATGATCAAATCCTTGACCTAGACATTAAGGGAACTGACGAAAATACTAGGAATAAATATTTTTATACATTTGGCTAAGTCACTAAGTTCTAATGCTTGGAATTGTATTAGGTTGTGAACCAACTTTATTAAAATTTAGGGGTTATGGAAGTAGTCTTATAGGAATATTGAGTGAGTTATGCATTGATTTTTTATGATGTGATAGTTTCTCTTGATTTGGTAATTTGTGATTATAACTTATCAATTTGTATTGAAGATTGTATGAAATGTGTTGGAATTCTAATTCCATATTAGCAATTATTGAAAAGTACTATTAAATTTGCATTATGTGAAATTACTATTGAATTATTAAGAATGTGTTGAAACTTGGTTGGATGAAACATAATATCATTGATGGTAGAATTGTTGGTGTTTATAGCCATGGTTATTTGATGAAAATAGAAGAGAGTGGCAATAAGACTTGAATATGAAAACAAAGTAAAATTGTCTTTGAATATAGGATAAAACATTGACTTCAAGACGAATTTTATATAAGAGGGGGTGTATTTAATGCCCTCCTTTGCTGGGTTTAAATAGTGTATTTTTGAGGGAACTTATTTGAAAGTGACTCGGTTAAGTAAACAAGAATAAATCAGCTTTTCTGATTTTATTTCATAAAATAAAGATTGCTAACTCATTAGCAATTAATAAAAAATCTAAAATGTTGAATAAAGTGTGAAATTGGGAATAAAGAAGGATAGATGCTTATGTTATGCATGGATGAAAATAACTGATGTTTTTCTTATTCCATATATGTGAATAAATATTGATTACTAAATTGCAATAGATGGGTAAAGGATGAATAACTTTTGAGATTAATAAAGCATGATCATTGATTACATTATACAGTGCTACCGATGTGCGCTTTGAGTGTGTGAAGTGACAGGTATAAAGATTTACCGACTGACTCTCATGTGGAAATAAAGGGATCGTAGAGAACGGGAAAACACATATAAGAGCATGACGATTGATTGTTTCCTCTTAATAGCAACCAACACATAAGTTTAAATCCTTGTCATCTTGCTCGAGTAGTGTGTGTCACATGGGTAGGACATAATGACTTGGTCACATGCGAGGAAGTTGAGGGGCACACAATAAGAATGATATTATTCCTCAACTGTCATTAGTATCACATAGGTTGTAGGAGAAAGACTTCAGGTAACGATTCCTAAGTCTCTACAACACACTCTCCACAAAAAATAAAGGAACAATAACGATTGTTTGAAAGACACAAAGAAGTGGATCATTGACAATCATGTGAATTGCAAAAGTAAGGAACAATAAAGATTGTTTGAAGGACACAAAGAAGTGGTGCCTTGACAATCATGTGAATTGAAAAAGAAATAATACCAATTGTTTGAAGGACACAAAAGTGGCACCTTAATAGTCAGGTGAACTAGAAAATAAATGAAATAAACTTATTTTAAGAAGGACCCATAGAATTGGTACATTGACAACCACGAGAATTAAAATATACATGCATTTGACTTGTCATATAGAAATTGCATTTAGTTTTATTTGCAAAAGAAAATTAAAAGCATTCAATTGTATAGCATGTGGACTATAGGATAAGTGAGTGTGTGCACATATTGCATAAAAGTGATTTAATAAATAAAAGAAAATAGAAATGGAGCAAATAATAGAGTCCTAGTGAGACTAAGAATTCTAAATGAGTCAACAAGAGGTGAAGTCCACATGCACCCACATATTAAGGAATGAGATCCTAGCATTGGGGAACACCGGCTAGGAGTGAATTGGGGAACTTTTGTGCACCTTCACGAGAAGGTGACACATTGTGGGTGAATAATACTAAAATAAATTAAACAAAAATGTGAATTTTGCATGAGAAGCGACATGTGTCATGAAGGATTTTTCCTATTAAAGGAATAGAGCATTGAGGGTAGAGGCATATTTTATGCTCCCTAATGTTGGATGGTACTGGGAATGATCATTTGTGATTGTGTGATTGTGTGAGTTTGGAATTAGGATTAGCTTAGTTATTAGCAAATCACTTATTGGAATCTTGGCTTGTGTGTTATTCTCTACAGACCCATCTAGATCAATGAACTAGGAGGAAGGAGAGTACTCCTGGCATGGTAGAGAGGTTAACCGAGGATTCGGTCAAAATTTGGGCAATATTTGGTCTAGATCAGGTATATGCAGAGATTCGGAAACATCTACAGCAGTTAGATTGACCTTTGGAAATCAAGTTTGTTTCAATTATTTGTTTAAAGTTTGTTTAATTTTTCTTGAAGGAATTGTTGTTGTTACCTACTCTATGTTGTAAATTTATATTTGATATATGGTAAGTTATATATGTTAAATAGATTTTTTTCTAGGACCCAGAAGGGTCAATACATAAGAAAAAATAGACATCCCTATGATTAGATATAAAGCAAAAAAAATTATTAGATCACATATACTCTTCTCTTTAAACAAAATTGTGTCTGTTGAGTCATTATGTCATTCAATATTTGTGTCATTCAATCTATATATTTAAGAACAAATTAACCATGTGTTTCGGCCGCAACTATTTTCCCCAAATTTCTTAAATTTTGGTCCCCTCCTCATGATTTAGAGTTGTTTTTAATCGTTTGGATCCGTGAATCCTTGGTCATGCACTACTTTTGGGTGATTTCTGAAAATTGACTCTTGGCCTGTTTCAAAAGTTGTCTTTGTTTGAGATTTTGGTGGGTCGTAGATGTGAGCTTGGTTTGCTAGTCGTGGATGAATCAGATTTTTGCTCCTTGAAGAAACCGTTGTTTCGAAGGTGAAACAGGTTCGTGACCATTGTTAAATTTTAAGAGTTGTCTGAAACACTTAATATTTTTTATAGATCGGGTGTCAAATTTATGTTTGATCGGAGGCCGTTGTCCTTTCGTCTTCTGTCATTGCGGATCCCAAAGCAGTTAAGCACCCGAAGTGTAAATTGCTCCGACCGCCGATGTGATTCTGCCTTTAGTCGCGGGTCCGTAGTATTTTCTCTTCGGCCGTTGTGGCTGTGCAAAGCTTTCGGCTTCCGATGTCAATGTCCTTCCGATTCCCGATTGGGAATTTTTCCCACCCCCCAGTTGCATGTCCGTAACCTCTTTCTCTTCCGCCGTTGCAGCTGGGGCAGGGCTTTTAGCTTCCGATGCCAGCGCTCTGAGCATCCGATGAGTTCTCGTTTCCTATCGTGGGTGTTTTCCTTCGAACCCATAGGTAGACAAAGTAGTGGTGCCGGTGTTTGTTAAGCCTTGTGGCAATAACGATGTACATGGCCTCTCTTAATACTTAGCCATTTTAGTTGATATGATTTGAATGCAATCCTGATGAATGATGTACGTCGTTTGATTGCAGGTGGTCTCCGGAGATTGGTCAAACTACGGCGGCGCAAAGGGAGATGGGCGGCTTGGTGAAGGTAGAGCCGAAACCAGCAGGATCGCAAGGAGGACAAGTGGAGTAGAAGACAAAAGCAGTAGCTACAAAGGCACAAACCTAAAAACCGATCAGTTACCAAATGGTTCATGACAGAAAAGATAGAGGGATATGAAGCGTTTGGGGAACTGAAAGGTCGCACGCTTGTGGGAAACCCAGGGGTTAACTGTTTTAGCTTAAATATGTGAAAGTTAGAACTTATGGGGGATTTTTCCCTGGAAAAACTTGTTACTTAATGCTTGTAAGAGGAACTATTTCGTTTTACAACCAGAGACTGCAAATTTTTCCTGTTGGAGGAAGTGCTCTGTGGAATATGTCAATGTGATTAAATGAGCAATGTTGAATGTGAACTATTTCGTTTTCAGCTGTGTCTCATTAGCTGTAAGAGCGTTCTAATTTCTTGAACCTATGTTCTTGTCTGAATGTTCTTCAGTACCCTTATGATGTCTTTTTCCACTATGAGTAATGGTAGTTTTAACTGTTGATGAGCTATCTTATAATATATACTTTTATTCATGTTTATATGTTTGGTTACAAGAACAACTATCTGTGATTTGCCATAACACATGAACAGAGGTGCATTACTCATGAATTAATACCCAACTCTCTAGAGATAGTTTAGTTAGTATTTATTTTCTTGCATGATTTGGATGCTTGTGAGTGCTAAGACGAGAGGTAAGAACCTGCGCATCACATTGTGACTACTCTTTGCATCTTTATCACCCTGCATTGTTAATTAGGCACGTGCATATCATACTTCAAGTCAAAAAATACAAAACATACACGGTGGATCAGGCCGTAACCGGTAAAACATTTTTTTTTTGTTACTTGACCTATGGTAGCCGGACCGCAAACTGGACGGATTCCCTATACCAAACAGTCACGGGCTAGTTGGGAACGTTGACTGGGGAGAATCCCTTGCTGTTGTTTCCTGCGATTTTCCAGGCCTCAACAGTTTATGGCGCTAGAAGGAGGGCCGCCAGTGCATGGCTGGCCAAGGAAACCCGTTTTCCTGAGATTATTCCACCGGTAACAGTTCTGAAAGCAGTGGGCTTCATAATCCGATTCCAGAAGAAAGGAGTAAAGAACATTTGTTTTCTGTTGACAACGAGGTTGTTAATAACCTGAGAAGACACACCAGGGCATATGTGAAGAATATTGGAGGATTGCTGATCATTCCTGAATTGCCCAGAAGAGAATATAAAAGAAAAGATCGTCCTATATTAGAAGACTCAATGCTGGTTGGGGATTGGGAATAACTTGTGGAAATAGGCTTACAGGAATTTGTACTGCCTTTGAATCAAGAAGGCCCAGATACTCCTCGCAGTTCTCCTGCTCACACTCCTGTTTTCTCACCTCCTCACTCTCCACCCAGACTCATGGCAAGCGTTAATGCCAATCCACCACCAAACCCACCAAATCCACCACCTACCTGGAGAGCCAGATCACCTTTGAACCTGACAACTCCATTACATGATCTACCTCAAGCCTTTGACAAGATGTTGCCTAAA
This sequence comes from Pseudotsuga menziesii, assembly GCA_001517045.1. Taxonomy (NCBI): domain Eukaryota; kingdom Viridiplantae; phylum Streptophyta; class Pinopsida; order Pinales; family Pinaceae; genus Pseudotsuga; species Pseudotsuga menziesii. Next base: position 161,425 of record LPNX010733859.1, read on the forward strand.
TTCGATCCAAGTGAGAAAATCCTAGTAGACGACCACCTACAAAGTTTTTACTTGACCATAGAAGGGTTAAGGGCGGGGGAGCATGAGGATGTAGTTTGCAGACTTTTTACGCACACCCTTAAAGGAGGTTCAGCATCATGGTATTTCGGGTTTCCTGCAAACTCTATCCCTGACTGGGATACCTTCGAGAGAATTTTCAGGAGCAAGTATGCGACTCAAAAGACTCATGCAGCCCTTATGAAAGGACTATGCGCCCTGAAGAAAGAGAGAAAGGAGAAGGTGCACAGCTTTACTCAAAGATTTGCAGCATACCTCAAGAATTTTTCTGAAGCTGACAAACCTTCGGACAAGGTCCTGATTGAATATTATACCTCAGCTTTAGGCCCTGAGTTGGCCATGTTTTCCAAAATAAGAGCCAAGCCTACTTTGGCTGAAACCTATGAAGAGGTGGAAATAGTGGAGGCTGAAAGAGAAAGTATCGAAGATTATCCCGAACAGTCAGGAGAGAAAGGTGTGGGAAGGAAAGCCTTATTGTTTACTAAGCCTAAGGAAGAGAAATCACCAGATTTTGAAAATATGGCAAAGATGATGCAGAAGCTTTCTAACAAGATCATAGACTTGGAGAAAGAGAAGGAAACTCAAAAGTTCTTCAAACCCTATTACAAGAAAAGAGAGGATAACAATCAGTCCCAACCTCCTCCACACAATTCTACATCTATGAATTTAACAGAGGTAGGCATGGACAATTTCTGCACTTTCCATCAGCAACCACACTCTGAAAAGAATTGTCCTCAATGGATAAACTCGGTGACGTTGGTTATGAATCAGTTGTTGGACTCTAAATTAACAGAAGATGGAGATGAAGAAAGAAAAGAGAGTACCACTTCAACGAAGGAACAAGAAGAAGAAACCATGGTTCTGTGGAATTCTGTTTCATTATTAGATGCTGAAGAGGAAAAGAATCAAAGAAAGGACATCATGGAAACCAACGTTACAACAAGGAGCCAAGGGGCGGTTAAAGAAGACAGTCTCATACTCTCAAAAATCAAAAGGCTGCAGAAAAATGTTAAGTTTCAAAATAATTCCGCAGCTGATAAAATTCCTGAATTCACCATTACCAGCCAGGATCCTAGCCAGACTGATACATTCGCCAAGCTCACTGAAGAGAAAATGAATGTTGATAAGCCACATTCTACTAAATTGCAGATGGATTATGACATCATGGAAGATATTAAGAAGGCAAGGGCAAACGTTTCACTATTTGAAATGTGTAAAGTGCCGCAGTAAAAAGAAAGACTATTGAAAGCACTTGAAGCATTGGATGAGAAGCTTCCCACTGTCAATTAACCTCAGGAAGAAGAAGAAATTGGAGAAACCAGCATTGGAGGTAAGTCTAAGAGCAAACAACCACCTTTCCTCCTCACTTTTGAAATTTTCAATCACAACGTACATAATTGTCTGGTAGACTCAGGGGCGTCCATTAATGTCATGCCAATATCAGTCTATAAAAAGATAAATGGGCAGCCTAAGCCATCCACATGGAGGGTTGTTCAGTTGGACAGGACGGATGTAAAGGTAATTGGTGAGATGGAGGATGTCCTAGTCTGCTTGGCATCAAATGATAAAGTGTGCCAAGTCATTAATATTGTGGTGGCTGATATACCAGACGCGTATGGTCTTGTCCTGAGCAGAGATTGGTCGGCCAAACTAAATGGATATTTTGCTTCTAATTGGTCACATCTGTGGCTGCCGTATAAAGGAAGTCCGAATCAAATTAAGATTCTGAGGGAGCCTCACATGAAATACAACGTTACTCAACTCGAGGAGAGGAATGAGCCAGTGGATTCTGTGTTGTGAAATTATTTTATTGAGTTGGAACCAACAAATTACCAAGCAAAAGAAGCCAGCAACACATTAGACACCCAGCCTGATCTCCTTCGATTTTCACAGGCTGATGAAATCGACTGTAACATAGTAAACTTAGCAGTAGGAATAGATTCTCATGCAGTAGTTAGCGATTTTTGGACTTTGTTTTTTGATGGCTCTAAGACGTTAGAAGGGTCAGGGGCCGGCTGTGTCCTGATCAACCCCAAGAATAATAAACATTTCCTTTCCTGTAGATTAGAGTTTGAATGTACGAATAATACGGCTGAGTATGAAGCATTGGTGCAAGGTTTGAGGAAAGCAATCGAATTAAAGGTAAGTAATCTCAAAGTTTTTGGGGATTCTGAAATAATTGTTAAACAGATCCGAAACCAAATACATTGTGTTTCCCCTCATCTGAAAGTTTATCAAAATGAGGTATGGGATCTGCTCAAATGTTTCAACGCATTTAATATTGTTTCAATTCCCAGACTTAAAAATGCAGCAGCTGACTTGTTGGCCACATCCACTGCTAGACTTGTGCCTACTAATAATCGATGCTCCATTGAATTGCTTTTCAAGCCCTCGGTCCCTGATATGATTACCAACCTGCGAGTGTTTGACGATGATCAGCAGATAATAGAATGCTTAACAAATGACGAGGTATTTAAAGGGGCAATTATAGATGATGAAGAACATCAGGCCGAGATGAAATATGATAATTTCATCCCAAGAGGAGTCAGAACCTTAGAAAGAATGTTCGATCTCAACGAAAAGTTTAGAAGACCAGCAAACGTGAAGACTCATAGCTCAACTCTACAGTTTGAACTGATAAATTTAGGGACTAAGAAGAATCCCAAGTAGGTGAATCTTGGCAAATGTTGTTCACCTGCAGAAAGAGATAAGTTTGTCAGTCTGTTCAAACAATATAAAGATGTTTTCACCTGGACATACGAAGATTTGAAAACATATGACACCAGCATCATCAAGCATGTTATTCCCATTACAGCTGGTGTCAAACCGTATCAGCAGCCTTTAAGAAAAATGCATCCAAAATTGGAACCGCTGATTCAGAGTGAAGTTAAGAAATTATTGGATGCCAGAATTATTTTTAAGGTCAGACACTCAGAATGGGTCTCGAATCTGGTACCGGTAAGGAAAAAATCTGGAGAGATCAGGCTATGTGTGGATTTCAGAAATTTAAACCGTGCTTCAGACAAAGATAATTATCCTGTCCCACCCATGGAGCAACTGCTACAAATGGTATCAGGGTCTGAACTATTTTCTTTACTAGACGGATTCTCGGGCTACAATCAAGTGTTAGTAGCTGAAGAAGACAGGTTGAAGACAACATTCAGGACCAAATGGGGAACTTTCGCGTATAGAAGAATGCCCTTCGGGCTTATAAACGTTGGAGCCACATTCCAGAGGGCTATGGACATAGCTTTTCGCAGTTTGATTGGACGTAGTGTGGTTATATACCTCGATGATATTACAATATTCTCAAAGAGGAGAGGAGAACACGTGTTCCATCTAAGGCAGATTTTTGAACGTTGTCAAAAATATGGCATCTCACTCAATCCCAAAAAATGTGTGTTTGCTATCACAGAGGGTAAGCTACTTGGTCACATAGTTTCAAAGAAGGGAATTTCTATTGATCCGGAAAGGATCAAGGCCATTGAACAGATTCCCTTGCCCCATAATAAAAAAGGGATGAAGTCATTTATGGGAACAATTAACTTCGTGCGAAGATTTGTGCCTGATTTCGCTCAGATTGTCAAGCCTCTGCAGCAAATGGTGAAGCAAAATGCACAATTCAAATGGACTGAGATTGAAAAGAATGCCTTCAGCAAAATCAAGACTATTGTTGCACACGCACCCTCCCTGAAAAGCCTAGATTTCGACAAAGACTTTATTCTGTATACCTTTGCATCCGATGATTCACTGGCAGTTGTGCCTACCCAAAAGGAAGATGGGGGGGATGAATTCCCAATATATTTCATGAGCACTGGTCTGCAAGGGGCTGAATTAAATTACCCAGCCATTGATAAACAAGCTTATGCAGTATTCAAAGCAGTGAAACAATTCAGGCCTTATATATTAAAAAATTGAACCAAGGTGATCGTACCATACCCAGCTGTAAGGTCCCTTTTTGTACAGAAGGAGTTAGGAGAAAGGAGGGGAAATTGGGTAATAGCTCTTCAAGAGTAAGACCTTGAATTTAAGCCAGATTCTATAGTTAAAGGGCAGGGAGTGTGCAAACTGATGACGGAAAATGGGAACAATAACGAACACGCCTAGGAAGATGAGGCCGAACTACATTTGATGGATGTATGCCCTTTGTTCACAGCTCCCGATTCTTGGTACAGGGACCTTGTACATTACCTGTAGGCAGGACTGTTGCCAGAACATTGGAATTCTAAGAAAAGAAGAGCGCTGTGTCTTAAATCAGTTTCCTATCAAATTGTTGAAGGAGTATTATTCAAAAAAAATTATGACGGAGTTCTTCTTAGATGCTTAGAGAAAGAAGATGCGAAGAAAGTAATGACAGATTTGCATGACGGGCCTGCTGGGGGACATTATTCAAGAGATACTACAGCTCACAAAATCCTCAGAGCCAGTTACTATTGGCCTACGCTCTTCAAAGATGCACACGCACATGTCAGGAAGTGCGATATTTGCCAAAGGTGTAGTGGGAGACAACCTAAAGCAGCAGCACCCCTAAATCCTGTGATGATCACGGAGCCGTTCGAGCAATGGGGGTTGGATATTATTGGAGAAATAAACCGAATTCCTCCCTACAACACAAGTACATTCTGACCGCGACCGATTATTTCACTCGCTGGGTCGAAGCTGTCCCACTGCACAAGATAAATGAAGACGCGGTCATCAGTTTCCTACAAGACCATATCATGACCAGGTTTGGAGTTCCAGTTTCGTTAGTCTTTGATAACACTAAATAATTTTCATTAATTAAATTAACTGCTTTTTCTCACGATAAAGGAATAAAATTGCATTATTCTGCTAATTACTATCCACAAGGAAATGGCCTGGCTGAATCCTCTAACAAAAATCTGATTAGAATTTTAAAAAAGACTGTAATAGAGAACCAGAGGAGTTGGCACTCAGCGCTACCAAATTCCCTTTGGGCTGATAGAGTGACCCCTAAGTATTTGATAGGAGTGTCCCCATATACCCTTGTTTACGGTAAAGAAGCCATTCTCCCTCCCAATATCATGCTACCTTCTTCCATGATAGCTCAAGAGTCTAGAGGATCGGATGATGAAGTTTTGCAAATAAGGATCTATAATCTCCTGAAAGCGGAAGAAGCTCGATCTAAAGCCAGAGGGCGCTTTAAGCAACAGCAAGAGGTGATAAAGAGATTGTTCGACAAACATAAGGCAGGAACAAAAGATTTTGAGGTAGGAGATTTGGTTCTCAAATGGGATCACCCCCATGACGAGAAAGGAAAGCATACTAAATTCCAGTAGTTGTGGGTAGGCCCTTTTCAGATTGCAGCAAAGCTTGGCCCTTCTACTTATAAGTTGCAAGATCTCCAGGGGTGGGAAGAGAACTTACCAGTGAATGGTTCGGTTCTCAAGACTTATTTTTCCTGAGTTCTGTTTGAGTTCTGTTGTCTTGTATATAAATAATCTGGTTTGGTCGTCTTTTTGAGTCTTTGAGTCATGAAGTTTAGTTTTGTTTTAGTTTAAATTTTCTGTTTGACTTTAATAAAAAGAAGCAATCTTTGGTTGCATGGAGAGCATTTGAATTCTGCACTGACTAAAATCCTTGATTATAAGACTGTGTATTATGGTTTTGTCTAATGGAATTTCTTCTAGTTTAGCAGTTTTCCTAAATGGCTATGAACACATTGAAGTCCTGCTTAATCCCTGTAAAGTAACTCAAGATTAAAGGGTCTGGAATACTATTTTGAGGCTCCATCCCTCTCACACTTAAAAAATGTCCTAGGGGGTGACAGCAAAAGACCCATGGAAAGGAAGCAAGGTAAACAGTATATTATATATAAATGATCCCATGCTAAGAATTGAAAGCCAAAAGGCTTAAAAGAGTCAAAACTCCTAAGGAAGCAATGTATATCAAAACAAACTACTAAATCATATGAGTATAAAATTGCCAAAATTTCCTCTCCGTCCTTGAGCTGAAAATTAAATACATCTCTGACACAAAAGGACACTATGGATAGAGGAGCCTGAATAAAAATTCAGAAACAAAGGCATGAGGAAGACTCAAAGGACAAAAGTCCAAAAGCACAAAAAAGTGCAAAATGGCATGGGAATGAGGAACAAATGAATATTTATGTTTACTAGATGTTACAATCCTGTAGTGTCCAAGCTAGAGGCTACCCAAAGACAGAGGTAAAAATGAAACTCATACTCCTGGCCTCGAAAGAGTTATCTTGACTTTGAAATCTTGGTTTCCATTTTCCTAAATTGGACTACCCTCAATGTTTGAAAGTACATATATTGCCTTTGGGAAATCCATATATCTAGAAGAATTCAACATGGTGGTTTTATTATCAAACAAACTGTTACTCAAGGAAGAAATTGTCCATAGGTCTAGGTTCACCAGGTAGTCTCCAATTGTTGCGGCCGCAACTGTTTTCCCCAAATTTCTTAAATTTTGGTCCCCTCCTCATGATTTAGAGTTGTTTTTAATCGTTTGGATCCGTGAATCCTTGGTCATGCTCTAGTTTTGGGTGATTTCTGAAAATTGACTCTCGGCCTGTTTCAAAAGTTGTCTTTGTTTGAGATTTTGGTGCATCATAGATGTGAGCTTGGTTTGCTAGTCGTGGATGAATCAGATTTTTGCTCCTTGAAGAAACCGTTGTTTCGAAGGTGAAACAGGCTCGTGACCATTGTTAAATTTTAAGAGTTGTCCGAAACACTTAATATTTTTTATAGATCGGGCGTCAAATTTATGTTTGATCGGAGTTCATTGTCCTTTCGTCTTCCGACATTGTGGCTCCCAAAGCAGATAAGCACCCGAAGTGTAAATTGCTCTGACCGCCGATGCGAGTCTGCCTTTAGTCGTGGGTCCATAGTATTTTCTCTTCCGTCATTGCGGCTGTGCAAAGCTTTTGGCTTCTGATGTCAATGTCCTCCCGATTCCCAATTAGGAATTTTTCCCGCCCCCTGGTTGCATGTCCGTAACCTCTTTCTCTTCCACCGTTGCGGCTGGGGCAGGGTTTTTAGCTTCCAATGCCAGCTCTCTGAGCGTCCGATGATTTATCGTTTCCTGTCATGGGTGTTTTCCTTCGAACCCATAGGTAGACGAAGTAGTGGTGTCGACATTTGTTAAGCCTTGTGGCAATAACGCTGTACATGGCCTCTCTTAAGACTTAGCCATTTTAGTTGATATGATTTGAATGCAATCACGATGAATGATGTACGTCGTTTGATTGCAGGTGGTCTCCGGAGATTGGTCAAACTACGGCGGCGCAAAGGGAGATGGGCGGTTTGGTGAAGGTAGAGCCGAAACCAGCAGGATCGCAAGGAGGACAAGTGGAGTAGAAGACAAAAGTAGTAGCTACAAAGGCGCAGACCTAAAAACCGATCAGTTACCAAATGGTTCATGACAGAAAAGATAGAGGGATATGAAGCTAGCATTTGGGGAACTGAAAGGTCGCACGCTTGTGGGCAGCCTAGGGGTCAACTGTTTTAGCTTAAATATGTGAAAGTTAGAACTTATGGGGGATTTTTCCCTGGAAAAACTTGTTACTTAATGCTTGTAAGAGGAACTATTTCGTTTTACAACCAGAGACTGCAAATTTTTCCTGTTGGAGGAAGTGCTCTGTGGAATATGTCAATGTGATTAAATGACCAATGTTGAATGTGAACTATTTCATTTTCAGCTGTGTCTCATTAGCTGTAAGAGCGTTCTAATTTCTTGAACCTATGTTATTTTCTGAATGTTCTTCAGTACCTTTTATGATGTCTTTTTCCACTATGAGTAATGGTAGTTTTAACTATTGATGAGCTATCTTATCATATATACTTTTATTCATGTTTATATGTTTGGTTATAAGAATAGCTATTTGTGATTTGCCATAACACATGAATAGGGGTGCATTACTCATGAATTAATACCCAGCTCTCTAGAGATAGTTTAGTTAGTATTTATTTTCTTGCATGATTTGGATGCTTGTCAGTGCTAAGACGAGAGGTAAGAACCTGCGCATCACATTGTGACTACTCTTTGCATCTTTATCACCCTGCATTGTTAATTAGGCACATGCATATCATACTTCAAGTCAAAAAATACAAAACATACACGGTGGACCGGGCCGTAACCGGTAAAACCTTTTGTTTTTGTTACTTGACCTACGGTAGCCGGACCGCAAACCGGATGGATTCCCTATACCAAACAGTCACAGGCTAGTTGGGAACGTTGATTGGGGAGAATCCCTTGCTGTTGTTGCCTGCGATTTTCCAGGCCTCAACACCATGGTATTCATATCTCAATAAAGTTCATGAGTTTTAATCTCAGTTAAACATTGTAATCACAAAATTAAATATGATATAGCATATTGCTTAACAATATCCCCTCATAAAACATGACTACATGAATACTATCATAGATATTTTTAACATATTGATCATATCATTTTTCTAGAAAACACAAAGATTACAAAGTTTCTTTAAAATTATGACATCGGAGAACCACCAGGGATACCCCTCTCCAGTGACTATATGGACTGAACGTTGTCTATTTTGACAATTTTTGCAACTAAATTTTTCCTAGCAACATGCAATTCAACTTTTGCAATAGAACGTAAATTTTTGAAAAACTTGTCGAACGATGATGTGAGAATCGTGGCCATCTCGGACTTTATCAAAAACACTTGTAGGAGGTTACAAAACCCAATTTGGTTGCTGGGATTGGATTTTATACCCCTAGTTCAAATCCCCAATTATCGCTTAATGGATTTGGAAAGAGAGTTGAAAGTCACCATAACTTGAAAACCAAGACTAGGACGGAAAAAATGTCAATTCCGTTGGAATCGTGACATCGTAGTACCAATAGGGACACCCCTTCCCAATGACAACATGGATTGAACATTGTCTATTTTGACCATTTTTGCAACTAGGGTTTGATCAGCAAAATCCAATGCAAATTTTTCATTAGAGGGTAAATTTTTTAAAAATGTGTTGAGAGAGGGTGTGGGCATAGTGGTCATCTCAACCTTGTCCAAAAACACCTACAATAGGTAATGTCACTCAATTATGTTGCTCGGTTTAGTTTTTATGCCCCTGGTTGAAATTTGTCAAATGTTTGTGAATGGATTTGGGAATTAAGTTGAAACTCGCCATAACTCGATATCCGAGTCTTGGATGGGAAAACCATCAACTTCGTTGGAATCATGACATCATAGTACCTCTAGTGACACTCCTCTCCAATGAATTCATGGACCGGACGTTGTATATTTTAACAACTTTTGCAACTAGGGTGTTGCTCATTCACGTGCAATGCATTTTTTTCATTAAATGATAAGATTATGAAAAATGTGTTAGTCGAGGGTGTGGGAATAAGATTCATATCTCCGTTTCCCAAAAAAACCTATAGGATATAACGAAACTCAATTATGTTGCATATTTTTTTATGCCCTTGGTTGAATTTTCCCAAGTGTCCCTAAATGGATTTTGCTAGCAAGTTCAAACTCAACATAGCTCTATAATCCAAGATCATATGGTCAAGCCATTAGTTTTGTTGTTATCATGACATCAAAATAAAACTAAGGACACCCTTTAGTGACTTCATGGACCAAATGTTGTTTATTTTGAGGGTTTTGCTCAATGACATCCAATGCAATTTTTGCATTAGATGGTATTTTTTTTAAATCGTGTTGAGAAATGTTGTGGGCATTGTGGTCATCTCTCCCTTACCCAAACACACTTTCAATATGTAAAAACACTCAATCTCGTTGCTTGCTCTAGTTTTTATGCCCCCTGCTAAAATTTTCCAAGTGTCCCTTAATGGCTTTTGGTAGCAAGTTCAAACTCACCATAACTTGATAACCAAGGCTTGGATAGAAAAATTATCAATTCCATTGAAAATGTGACATTAAAGTACCATTATGGGCATCCCTATCCAATTACTAAATGGACCAAACATTGTCTATGTTGATGATTTTTGCAACTAGGATTTGGTCAGCAACATCTAATGCAATTTTTGCATTAGAGGGTAATTTTTTTTTAAATGTGCCAAGAAAGGTTGTGGGAATCATGGGCATCTCATCCTTTCCTAAACACACCTACAAGAGATAATGACACTTAACTCCATTGCTCGATGTTTTTTTTATGCCCCTGGTTTAAATTTTCCAAGTGTCCTTAAATGGATTTGGGAAGCGAGTTGAAACTCAATATAACTTGATAACTGAGGTTCATATGGACAAACCATCAATCTTGTTGAAATATATACATTAGAGTACCCCCTAGGGTCACCCCTCTCTATTCAATTCATGGATCGGACATTGTCTATTTTGACGATTTTCGTAACTAGGGTTTTGTCCAGTAACATGTAATGCAATTTTTGCATTCTAGGATAAGATTTTGAAAAATGTGTTGAGCAAGGGTCTAGGAATAGTGTTCATCTCTCCCTTTCCCAAACATACCTATTGGAGATAACGACACTCAATTTTGTTGCTTTTTTTTTTATATATCCCTAGTTGAAATTTGCCAAGTGTCCCATAATGGCTTTGGGAAGCAAGTTGAGACATGACATAACTCAATAACCAAGGCTCAGATGGATAAATAGTCACTTCCATTGGAATTTTGACATTGGATTATTACTAGGGACACCGCTCTCCAGTGGCTACATTCACCAAATGTTGTCTATCTTGAATATTTTCGCAATTAGGGTTTGCTCAACAATATCCAATGCAATTCTTGCATTATAGGGCATTTTTTTGAAAAATGTCTTGAGAGAGAGTGTCGGCATAGTGGTAATATTGGTCTTTCCCAAACACACCTATAGGAGGTAATGACATTCAATTCCTTTGCTTAGTTTAGTTTTTATTCCCTCGGTTGAAATTTAGCAAGTGTCCTTGAATGGATTTGGGAATTGTGTCAAAACTCGTCATAACCTGATAACTGAGGCTCGAATGGACAAACTGAAAATTTCGTTCGAATTGTGACATTGGAGTACCACTAAGGACACCCCTCTCCAATGATTTCATGGACTTAACGAGATCTATTTTAACAACTTTCACAACTAGGATTCTGTTCATTCACATGCAATGTGATTTTTACATTAGAGGGTATAATTGAAAAATGTGACAAGTGAGGGTGTGGGAATAGTGGCCATATCTCCCTTTCCAAAACACACCTGCAATAGGTAGCAACACTCAATTATGTTACTCGGTTTGGTTTTTACACTCCCAATTCAAATTCCCCAAGTGTCCCTAAATGGCTTTTTGTAGTGAGTTGAAACTCAATGTAACTCAATAACCAAGGCTCAAATAGACAAATCGGCAATTCCATTGGAATTATCACATCATATTACCACTAGGGGCACCCCTCTATAGTGACTTCATGGACCGAACGTTGTTTATTTTTATGATTTTTGCAACTTGAATTTTTCTCAGTAACATCCAATGCAATTTTTGTTTTACAAGGTAAATTTTTGAGAAGTGTGTTGAGAAAGGGTGCGGAAATTGCACTCATATCTCCCTTTCCCAAACACGCCTATAGGAGGTAACTGCACTTAATTCCATTGCTCGGTTTGGTTTTTATGCCCTCAGTCAAAATTCGCCAAGTGTCCCTGAATGAATTTTGGTAGCGAGTTGAAACTCGTCATAACTTGATAGCCAATGCTCGGATGGACAAACCGTTAGTTTAGTTAGAATCATTACATCGAGTACCACTAGGGACACTTCTCTCTGGTGACTTCATGGATCGAATGTTGTTTATTTTGATGGTTTTCGCAACTAAGGTTATGCCCATTCACATGCAATCCAATATCTCCATTAGAGGGTAATATTTTGAAAAATGTGTTGAGAGAAAGTGTGAGCATAATGGTAATCTCACCGTTTCCAAAACACACCTACATGAGGTAATAAAACTCAATTCCTTTGCTTGGTTTGATTTTATTTCCCTAGTTCAAATTTGTTAAATGTCTCTAAATGGATTTTGGTAGCAAATTGAAACTCGCCATAAATCAATAACTAAGGCTTAAATGGAAAAAAAAAATGTTGGTATTGTGACATCGAAGTACCGCCAGGGAAACCTCTCTGCAATGACTTCATGGACTAAACATTGGTTATTTTGATGATTTTTGCAGCCAGGGTTTTGCTCAATAACATCTAATGTAATTTTTTCATTAGATGGTAAATTTTTTAAAACTATGCCAAGCTAGGATGTTAGAATCATGGTCATCTCTCCCTTCCCCAAACACACTTACAGGAGGTAACAGCACTCAATTTTGTTGTTTTGTTTGGTTTTTATGCCTCGGATTGAAATTTTCCAAGTATCCCTGATTGAGTTTTGGTAACGAGTTGAAACTCACTATAACACAATAATCGAGGCTCGGATGGATAAACTATTAGTTTTGTTGGAATTGTGACATTAGAGTACCAATAAGGACACCCCTATCCAATAACTACATGGAACAAACATTGTCTATGTTGATTATTTTTGCAACTAGGGTTTGCTTAGTAACATCGAATGCAATTTTTGCATTAGTGTAAATTTTTGAAATTTTTTCCAAATGAGGTTGTGAGAATCATGGTCATATCTACCTTTCCCACTATGGCACTCAATTTCATTGCTCATATTGGCTTTTATGCTTTTAGTTGAAATTCCCCAAATGACATCCCTGAATTACTTTAGGAAGTGACTTGAAAATCACCATAATTTTGCAACTGGGGATCAGGTGGACACACCATCGGTGATATTTGAATGATTACATCATAATTCCATTAGGGACACCCCTCTCTAGTCACTACATGGACCGAACGTTTCCTATTTTGATTATTTTTGAAACTAGGGTTTGTTCAAAAACATCTAGTGCAATTTTTGCATTAGAGGTTAAATAGTTGTAAGAAGGCTTGAGTGATGGTGTGTGTATCGTGGTCATCACGGCCTTTCCCAAACACACCTGTAGGAGGTAAGGACACTTAATTCCAATACTCGGTTTGGTTTTTATGCCCTTGGTTGAAATTTTTCAAGTGTCCATAAATGACTATGGGAAGTGAGTTGAAACTCGCTATAACTTTATAATTGAGGCTTAGATTGACAAACCATCATTTTTGTTAGAAACGTGACATTGGAGTACCCCTAGGAACAACCCTCTTCTATGAATTCATGGATTGAACGTTGTCCATTTTGTCGAGTTTAACAACTAGGGCTTTGCTTAGTAACATGCAATGCAATTCTTGCATTATAAGCTAATATTTTTAAAATTGTATCGAGAGAAGGTGTGGGAATCATGATTATCTTGCCCTTTCCCAAACACACCTGCAAGAGGTAACGACACTTAATTTTGTTGCTCGGTTTGGTTTTTATGCCTCGGTTGAAATTTTCTAAGTGTTGGGAAGCGATTTGAAACTTGCTATACTTCAGTAAACGAGGCTTGGGTGGACAAATTATTAGTTCTATTGGAATAATGACATCAGAATACCACTAGCACCACCCCTCTCCACTGACTACATGGATCGAATGTTGTGTATTTTGAAAATTTTCAAAACTAGGGTTTACTTAGCATTATCCAATGAAAATTTGCATTCTAGGTTAAAATTTTGAAAAATGTTTTGAGTGAGGGTATGGGAATAGTGGTCATCTTGGCCTTGCATAAACACACTTTAAGGAGGTAATGACAATCAATTCCATTGCTCGGTTTACTTTTTACGCCACGGTTGAAATTTGACAATTGTTCATGAATGGCTTTAGGAATCAAGTTGAAACACCATAACTCAAGAACTGAGGATCGGATGGACAAGTTGTCAATTCCATTGGAATATTGATATCAATGTATTACTAGGGACACCCCTCTCTAGTGACTTCATGGACCAAATGTTGTCTATTTTGACAATATTCGCAACTAGGCTTCTATTATGCAATGCAGTTTCTGAATTAGAGGGTAAGATTTTAAAAAATGTGTAAAGTGAGGGTGTGGGAATAATGGTCATCTCTCCCTTTCCCAAACACACTTGTTGGAGGTAACAAGACTCAATTTTGTTTCTCAATTTGGTTTTTATTCCCTTGGTCGAAATTTGTTAAGTGTCCATGAATGGATTTTAGTAGCAAGTTGAAACTCGTCACCTTGATAACCATGGATCAGGTGGAAAAAACTATGTATTTCGTTGGAATTGTGACATCAGAGTACCACTAGGGACACCCCTATCCAATTACTACATTGATATGGATTTATGTGAGAACGCAATGAAAGAACATATAAAGCATCATAAACACTGACATATTGCAAAGATAACATAGATACAATAAACACATATTCTAAAATGGCGGAAATAGAACAAACTGTAAATACAACAACTAGAATGGTGGTAGCTATCTCTGAGAAGAGATGTGGATGCTACGCTCATCCGTTCAAACTTGAATACAAAATGAATCCAAAAGGGCCTATTTATAATAAGCATGAGGGAGAGAACCCCAAAATTCCAAAACATAACCCTAGAAGATGAAGTGTCATAAAGTTTGCGGCCCCAAGATGGTTAGTTGAACAGTCAACTCCCCGAGGTCATAACTTTTGCATACGATCTCTAATTTGGGCGCTCGATAGCCCATTGGAAAGTTCTATATGAGATTTATGTATTTATACTAGAGCCAAATGCATGTCATTGGAAACCATATGGCCCCTCGAATAGCCAAAAACATCGTTTAGGTCCTCAAAACAACCCTAGAAGTTTGGGACCTAAAAAATAGTAGAAAAATAACTAGAAAACTGGCACAATGGACAACTGTTTTGAGCCAATGGAATAGGTGGGTGGCCATCGATCTCCATCTGGACCAACCCCCCCCCCCCCGCCTTAGGAAGCAATGGTATCCATTGCATCAAATCCTGTAGCATATCTCAAACTGTGTATGAGATGATCTCCTGGTGCGACATTTGAAGTGAAGAGATTGCCTTTCTTTAACATACCGAGAGGGTTTTAATTGTTGTATGAATTATTTGTTTCTGGAGGAGCACCTTGAATTTGTGGCCTTGCATATTAGAGGTACTCGGATAAATGAGGAAACGATGACTCTTTTTTTTTCTTTTGTCTCATGAGCAGAGACACCCTATGCAGAGGGTGTGGCATTCTTTGTGATCTGATGTTCTCCTTCATAGGAAATTATAAAAAGGGATAATTTCTCATTGTGGGAGTTTATTTTCCTACCTTGCGAGACTATGGCAGGTGAAACTGTCTCTAATATCCGATAGAGTTGTCCTCCCAAAGTGACAATGACACTGCGAGGCCGCTACTCATACAGGATGACGCTTCCACATATATGGTTGTCCTAAAAGAACATCACACAATACCTCGTCTTTGAAAGGATTGATGCCATATGGTAGGAGGCAATGTTGAGTAATGTGAATACCTCGTCCTTGGCTTAGCCAACCGATGTTGTAGGTTTGTGGGTGTGTTGTTGTTGGAATCTCCAATCTCTTGAAGACTTCTGTTGATATCAGGTTCTTTTGGATTTCGTTGTCAAGAACAAAATGTAGTGGGATTCCCTTTACCCACATCTGCGAGTGGAATAGGCCCTCCTCTGCCTCTAACTCTTCAGGATCCTCTAATTGACTATGTGTGGTAGCAATAGTGACAGTGGGGTCTGCATTCATGATATGCTTCCCATGATCCACAGTTGTGATAATGTGTTCTGAATTGGAATCAAGATCTGATTCTGAAGATTTCATCTCGGTTACCAATGACTACTTTGAGTGGCATTCATCACTGTTGTGACAGGGTATTTTGTGGAACTTGCACCACTTCTTATTGTCCTTCTTCGTCTTTCCATTCCCCTTCTTTGCTTGAGGCAGGGACTAGTTTTGTTTTCCTTGTCATGTGTTTTGTGGGCCAGGGTTTCCCTTGCCTTGCTTCTACAGTGGATTCGCAGGTCCAAAGTTTCGCTTGTTCTTCTATTGAAATTTCTCCTCGATTTTGACACCATACTGATAGGAAAATCCAAGTGAATATATGTCGAGGAATTCCATCTCAGTTTGGATGTACCGATGTAGACCACTGTGATATTTCAGTATTAGGTAATTCCACTCAAAGTCCTTGATACCCAACTTTGTACACAAGGTATGCAAGTTATACCATCTGGTCTCTTTCTTGACGCAGAATGGTCCATTTTGTGTACTGGTCATCATAGTTTCCCACGGGGTAATATTGTTCCTTGATGCCATCTATGAAAGAGGCCCAAGTGGGATTTGTCTCAAACATTCTAGACTCGTGTGGTGTGTTTTTCTCCCAATAAGTACTCCACCAATTTTGGAGATGGGGGACTGCCTTAAGGACTGCAAATGTGCTCTTTTCCATATCGAAGAAATTGTGGACAAAGAAATGCCCTTCTAGAACACTCAACCACTTATCTAGGGCATCAGCATTTATCTGGCCTTCAAATAAAGGAATATCAAAGTTAAGGTGTACCTTGAATGGGGTTTCTTCTCTAAAACGCTTGCTCATTGAAGGTGAACTCACCACTGTCGGCATTTGTAGAAGGATTTGGGAAAAACTATCCATCATCTCATTCCTTTGTCGCTCGAGGACTTTATCGAGCAATGACTTGATAGGATCTCCTGCTTTTGTCGTCTCTCTTTTCTTCCGCATGGGAGGGCGTTTGTGGCGGCGAGAGTGATCTTCACCAAATGAAACTAGTTCGAGATCAGCCTCTTTATACCCTAAACTTATCGGGGACATGCGTCAAGAAACAATCAAAGAGAAGATTGCTCTGATACCACTGATCCATATTTATGTGAGAACGAAATGTAAGAATATATATAGCATCATAAACACCTACATATTGCAAGATAACAGAGATACAATAAACACATATTCTATTAAATGGCGGAAATAGGCCATACTGTAAGTACAAAACTAGAATGGTGGTATTTTATCTCTAAGAAGAGATGTGGATGCTATGCTCATCCATGCCAAGATGAATACAAAATGAGTCCAAAAGGGCCTATTTATTATAAGCATGAGGGAGAGAACCCAAAAATTCTAAAACATAACCCTAGAAGATGAACCGTCATAAAGTTTGCGGCCCCAGGGTAGTTAGTTGAACAGTCAACTTCCTGGGGACATAGATTTTGCATACAATCTCTGATTTGGGCACTCGATAGCCTGTTGGAAAGGTCTATCTGAGATTTACATATTTCGAATGGGACCAAATGCATGTCGTTGGCAACCATTTAACCCCCTTAATCGCTAAAAAGTGTCGTTTACGGCCTCAAAACAACCCCAAAAGCTTGGGACCCGAAAAACCGTAGAAAAATAACTAGGAAACTGCGACAATTGACAACTATTTTTGACCCAGTGGAATTGGTGGGTGGCCATCGATCTCCATCTAGATCATACATGGACCAAACATTGTCTATGTTGATTGTTTTTGCAACTAGGATTTTTTCAACAACATCTATTCCAATTTTTTCATTAGATGGTAAATGTTTTAAACCTTTGCCAAACGAGGGTGTGGGCATTGTGGTCATCTTGACCATGGCACTCAATTCCATTGCTTAGATTGGTTTTTATGCCCTCGATTGAAATTCTCTAAGTTTCACTAAATGGATTTAGGAAGCGAGTTGAAACTCGCCATAACTTTATGACCAAGGCTCGAATGGACACACCATCAATTCCATTGAAATCGTAACATTAGAGTACTGCTAGGGACAACCCTCTTTAGTGATTACATAGACCGAACATTGTCTATTTTGATGGTCTTTGCAAATAGGGTTTGCTTAGCATTATCCAATGCAATTTCTTCATTATAGGATTTTTTTTTTAAATGTGTCATGCGAGGGTGTGTAGATAACGGTCATCTCATCCTTGCAAAAGCATGCCTACAAGAGGTCGCAACTCTCAATTCTATTGTTCAATTTGGTTTTTATGCTCCCAATTGAAATTTTTCAAGTGTCCCTAGAGGGATTTGGGAAGCAAAGTGAAACTCACCATAACTCTATAACTGATGCTCGGATAGACACGATGTCATACCCATTAGAATTGTGACATAGGAATACCACTAAGGACACCCTTCTTCAATGATTGCATGGATCAAATGTTATCTATTGTGATGATTTTCGCAACTAGTGTTTGCTCTACATTATGCAATGGAATCTTTGCATTACATGATAAATTTTTGAAAAATGTGTTGAACGAGGGTGTGGGCATAGTGGTCATCTCAAGCTTGTCGAAGAACACCTACAAGAGGTAATGACACTCAATTTCGCTGCTCATATTGAGTTTTATGCCCCAGTGAAA
Organism: Pseudotsuga menziesii; assembly: GCA_001517045.1. Classification (NCBI taxonomy): domain Eukaryota; kingdom Viridiplantae; phylum Streptophyta; class Pinopsida; order Pinales; family Pinaceae; genus Pseudotsuga; species Pseudotsuga menziesii. The sequence continues at coordinate 179,732 of LPNX010733859.1, forward strand.
ATTATCATGAAATGATATATCACATACAAATGAGTTATACCAAAAAGGTGAACCCTAGAAGGTGAAGAAGTGCTAGCAAAGAGATGTAATCCTAAGAATAAAGTGCAACGTCCTCTGACTAAGGAGGGAAGAAATCTTGCTCATCATCTAAATTAATAGTGAAAAACTACAAATGTCAACACTCAATGGCTTTCGAATAATTTACTCTAGTGAATGTCCTACACTAATAAAGCTCTAGGAAGTAATCCTAGGAAAAATCAAAATGTCCTTATTGATGGCAACATTAAAGACTAAAGAAGAAGTGGCACTACTCTAACATTGAATCCTAAGATACTCCTAGTGGCAGGGAAGAAGTTTATAATGCATCTCTTAGTACGTGTCTTGCAGTGTTGATGCTTCCAAGAGGATATAATCCCCCTACGAGTCCTCAACGTGACATAAGCCAAACTACAACCTGGTCTTTTATTTCATCAAACAACAAAATGTTTGACCAATATCTTTTTTCGGAACTTAATGATGAACGAGGCAGAAATACATCTCAAATATGGCAAACAATAAAGTTAAATACTACAGTGCATAATAAAGGAAGATAAATGATAAGATGTTTAACAATATTTTAATGGATGTTTTTCATTGAAGTACTACTAGGGACACCCCTCTCTAGTGACTACATGGATCAAGTCTATTTTGATGATTTTAGCAACTAGGGTTGCCTAGAAACATGCAATTCTATTTTTGCATTAGAGGGTAAACTTTTGAAAATTTTCCTAAGCAAGGGTGTGGGAATCATGGTCATATTTCCCTTACCAAAACACAAACACACTTGTAGCAGATAACAACACTCAATTTCATTGTTCGGTTTGGTTTATATTCCCCCAATTCAAATTTGCCAAGTGTCCATGAATGGCTTTGGGAAGCGAGTTGAAACTCACTACAACTCGACAACCAAGGATCAAATGGACAAACCTTCAATTTCATTGGAATCATGACATCGAAGTACCCTTAGGGACGCCCCTCTCTAATGAATTCATGGATCGAACATTGTCTACTTTGACAATTTTTGCAACTAGGGTTTTGCTCAATAACATCTAATGCATTTTTTGCAATAAAAGGTATTTTTTTTAAATTTGTGTTGAGAGAGGGTATGGACATCGTGGTCATCTTGTCCTTGCCCAAACACACATGCAGGAGGTAACAACACTGAATTCATTGCTCAATTTGGTTTTTATGCTCTCGGTTGAAATTTGCCAAAGTGTTTGTGAATGGTTTTTGGTAGCGAGTTGAAACTCGCCATATCTTGATAACTGAGGCTCAAATGGAAAAACCATCAATTCCATTGGAATCATGACATCATAGTACTACTAGGGACACCCTTATCCAATGACTACATGGACCTCAAATTTTCTATTTTGATGATTTTCGAAACAGGGTTCATAAGTAACACCTAACACAATTTTACATTAGGGAGTAAATTTTTACGAAATGTGTCGATCAAAGGTGTGGACATCATGGTCATCTCTAACTTGACCAAACACGCCTATGGGACGTAACAACACTCAATTATGTTGCTCAATTTGGTTTTTATGCCCACGATTGAAATTTGCCAAGCGTCCTTGAATGGCTTTAGCATGAAAATTGAAACTTGATATAACTTGATAATCAAGGCTCACATGGAAAAACTGTCAGTTCTATTGGAATCATGAAATCAAAGTACCCCTAAGGATGCCCCTCTCCAATGACTTCATGGACAAAACCTTGTATGTGATGACAATTTCCACAACTAGGGTTTTGCTCAATAACATGCAATGCAATTTCCACATTATAGGCTAAGATTTTGAAAAATGTGATGAAAAAGGATTTAGACATAGCGGTCATTGTGATGTTCACTTCTGGATTACACTATGTTCAAATTTTGGAAACCGGTGTTTTGAGTGGACACTCCACCCATCATCAAGGGGAAAGAAGAAGCTTTAATGATTATTCTCATCCTTGTCATCTCATCCTTGCCCAAACACACATACAAGAGGTAATGGCACTCAATTTTGTTGCTCAGTTTCGTTCTTATGTCCTCGGTTGAAAAGTTAAGTGTCCTTCAATGACCGAGGAGCAAGTTGAAACTCACCATAAGTCAATAACTAAAGCTTGAATGGACAAACTATCAATTCCATTGGAATCATGACATCAAAGTACCACTGGGGACACCTTTCTCTAGTGACATCATGGACCAAACATCGTCTGTTTAGACGATTTTCACAACTAAGGTTTTGCTCAGACAATTTTCACAACTAAGGTTTTGCTCAATAACATAGTGCAATAGATTTTTGCAACAATATAGGGAATGAATAAATAACTTGTGAGCTCGAGTAAAACTCTTGTTTGGGAGCCAATCACAAAATTTATTATTTTGTTTATTTAACTCCAAAAAAATCACAACCTAATTACAGAATTTAATATCTTGCTTATTTGCCAAACATAAAAATAAAAAATCACGACCTAAAAAATGGCTAGCTTATCCAGCTTCTACAATTTTGTTTAGGTTGGATCTTTTAAATATATGGCACTACATAGTTTGAAAAAAGATGAACATGATAACAAAAAGGCACTACTAATATACAAAAATGCAATTCAGCATAACTTTGAAAATACATTATCGTGGCAACTAGTTGCCATGTGTCCATGCTAGTGCATTACTATGAATTGCCAACGAAGCATTATGCAACATACAAAGTTACACAGTGCGTTTAGAATTTAGATTATGGTAAACACTTTTCAAAGTTCCTCAAATATATGTCAAAAATGAACCAAGAACAAAATTGAATATGCATAAAGTGGCACCTCTCAGTGATATATTTTTGTGCAATAATATAGACTCTCTAGCCAACTTAATATAATCTTAACATGTTTGTGATGTCATATTTATACATTTTTAAGTTACACTCGGCAAAAGTAACCCAAAAGTGCATTTAGTTACATTCGATAGACATACTAAAATGTACAATTAAAAAATGTGTATTTAAAGTATTGTTTTTTTCGCTGTTGTAGAAGGGGAAATGTTGATCATTAACATGAATCGAGTATAACGACCACCAAGGCTACACTTTACCTGTAAGAAGTAGAATAAACATAGTAAGTAAAACCCTTGTTGGGAGGAGTCAATAGTTTATTTTAGAGTGGCATATTATGAGAGCATGCAAAGTTTAAATGTTCTTTGCAAGTATTGGCTTTCCCTCTCTTAGGTGAGGGTTTTTATTTCTTCTAATAATGTTCGAGGGGTTTTGATTTCTTCTAATAATGCTCGAGGGGTTTAGAAGGCAGCTCGAGGGGTTTTGAAACCTTCTGGGGGTTTTGATTTCTTCTAATACTGCTCAGGCTTTGATTTTTTCTAGGAGGGGTTTTGAAACCTTCTGGGGATTTTGACTTCTTCTAATAATGCTCAGGCTTTGATTTTTTCTAGGGGTTTTGATTTCTGCTAATAATGCTCGAGGGGTTTTGATACCTTCGAGGGGTTTTGATTTCTTCGCTCGAGGGGTTTTGAGAGAGGGTAATAATTGATGTAATGTGGTTTTTGTAATGGATTCATAGGATGTTATTACATACTTTAGAAAGGATGCTAAACATTGTTAATGAGAAAGTCATGGAATGCTAATTCATTAATATTAGAGTTATTATATCCTTAGGGAGGAAGGAGGATGCCAACAATTGATGAGAAAATTTAAGAACTTTTTTTAGCTAATCAAGCTTGTAACCCTTTGATATTACATCCCTAAATTCGTAGGTCATGGTTGATGCTATGACTAAGTGTGGCTCAAGGACCAACCCTTTGATATTACATCTGGCGCAAGGTTCAACCCTTTGATATTACATCCCTAAATTCATAGGCCATGGTTGATGCTATGACTAAGTGTTGGCTCAAGGTTCAAATCTTCAGCATTGATCTTGTTAGGCGTATGATTGTGGATGTGCTGTTAAAGATGTTGAAAAACTGTGTTGTCAAAAATGTTGAAAAACTTGTTGTGCGCCATGCTCATTTTAGGCCAAGGCTGGTTGTACCATCATGTCTGATAGGCCAAGGCTGGTTGTACCATTATGTCTGATAGCATGCCCAACTTGATTGTTCATTATTACACACAGCCAGTGCTGACCTCCCTAGCCATGGAGAAAATTCTGCACCTAACAAATGTGATTGTTCATTGTGACACACAGCCAGTGCTGACCCCCAATCCATGACCTCCCAAGCCATGGAGAAAATTATGCACCTAACCAATGTAGAGTTACTTTTTTGCCTTAAGCAGCAAAAGAAAACAAAAATCAAATCAATCGTAATCATTAAATTACAAAATTGGATCACTAAAGATGGCCACAAGGATCGACTGTGATCGTTATTTCAGATTGACAGGATGTTGCTTTGGAGAATTGCTTCACTTCAAATGTTGAGTGTGGCACGACAAATTCACAAGACGAAGATGTTGGTAACATTATCACTACTAATTGGGATTCTCAAATTGATGAAGATGTTAGAAGAAACATACGAAAGAAGATTCAACCTGCTTCATGATCACTACTAATTGGGATTCTCAAATTGATGAAGATGTTGGAAGAAACATACGAGAGACAAGATTCAACCTGCTTTGAGTTCCTTGAGATTTATGCCTTGAAACAGCGTCGCCATTCTTAAGATTCCAGATGCCACGAACCTTGCTCTTGCAACAGCTTCCCTCTAGAGCCTAAACCCACAATATGTAGCTGTCGCTCAATACACACTTTCAAATCAGGTGAATGTTTTATCTTCCAACCTCTGCTAGTTGCTCTCATTATTACCACCTTGTGTCCGCTTTCCCTCTTGTAAGCATATGCTATGTTTCATGGGTTCTGGAATTCTGGTGGAGGTGCACTCAAAGTTCGTGTTCTGCTTGAATTTAATAAAGTATCGTAGGACTGGCTGTGTTTTGTACATACTGAGACAAACAAGCTGGTTCACCAGCAAGGGTCCATTGTTACCATGTGCATTGTCACCATTTGTCCATAAATTTGACTTTGATCTTGTTTAGCTATGTTTTAGAATAAAAAGAGATTCAGTTGTTTAAACACACTGCTATAGGGATCTCCAGTGATCGTTCAATTCAGCCAGGGGACCATCCCTATATCGAATGGACTAATTCGAGGTATTGTGATGGATTAGGATGATCCACCGTAAATTAGGAACAAATGGACTAATTCGAGGTATTGTGATTGATTAAGATGATGTAACTTAATTTTCCGTTTATATAAAAATCAAACAAAGACACAACATTCAGTTATTGAATAATAATAATATTATAATACGTAACAAACATACTATAACAAACCATTATTTAATGCACGTGCCATTTGCATTATAACATTTTGGAAATTTCCTCAAAATAACTCATTAATACATCTCCCATAAAAAGATTCACCAATTTAGCTTCTTCAAATGATGTAGTAATTCTTATAAATAAACTTGTGAAGTCGATACCAAATGCTATCAAAGATGGGAGTATCAATTAAAATTCTTTGTACAAAATGCTATCAAAGACAAGAGTATCAACTGAAATTCTTTGTACAAGTTCTCTATTACAATATCAAAAAACTATTCAAGTTCTCTATTACAATATCAAAAAACTATTATTTTATCCATCTGTAGTAGTGTTTCTCAGAAAAGAAACACAAACACAACTACATACAGACATTTAACAAACCACCTTTATCCATCTGTAGTAGTGTTTCTCAGAAAAGAAACACAAACACAACTACATACAGACATTTAACAAACCACCTTTATCCATCTGTAGTTGTGTTCCTCAAAAATAACCATAGACACAACTACATAAAGACATTTAACAAACCACCTGCTTTAGATAATAATGTTTTTCAAACCAGCTTGAAATCTATATGAAGTATCGACAGAAACAAGACTATCAACTAAAAGTCTAATTACAAGTTTCCATATTGTAAAATCAAAAGTCTACATTCTCATCATCCATTCCCATATCCAGAAACGTTCCAAAAGCATGCCCCCCATATCCAGAAACGTTCCAAAAGAATGCCCTGCCCTCGATGATCATTGTGACATGTACAAAATGATCTCAACGAGCTTCATATTGAACAACTGCACAATAACACAGTTAAGAGAGGATGGTAAGCTTTCTGTGAGGATTGTATTACCATGACACAAGCATTCATAGATGGAAGGATGCTTATATACTAAAATAAAGACCAAAATTACCGTTCGAGAAAAACAGTAGTCTGATTCAACAATAAAAGCATCGGGAAGTCATAAGAGCACTGTTTAGGAAGAAGAAATACTCTTCTTTCAATCATCGGTTTATTCAACATTCTTTGAACCAAAATAGTAACCAATCAACTTGAATTTATTTTCATTAAGATTCTTACATTAAACTACAAACTAAGAAACTAAGCGTGAAAAGAGACAGTGATCAATCCTGTGAAAGCAATTTATTAGTTATCAAGGAAAAAATCTTACTTCTTCTAGTACGTTTCTTGTACAGGATCCGATAACCACATTCTCTGCATTGAATTACATCACCAGGCTTCAGTGAATTCTCACCTCCACAGTCTGCAATATCATACAAGTGTAAGAAGAAGGCATAATTAAGAAACAACAAAACACAATCAATAAAATTTCTTATCCTTTTTTTTGTATATATATATATATGAACGTTTGCATAGAATAATGCAAGAAACATGTTCAACAATACAAACTGCTCTGAATTTAGCAATCCATCTAGAAGCCGGGGTAGCAAAGATACCTCCACAAATGTAACTAACAGGCTCAGGCACTGCAGGTCCATCCATGGTAACCTACAATGACAAAAATAATTCAGCTACAATTAAAATTTCATAAAGAAAGGAAATGACTGAAATTGTGACCTTCTAAAATAAATTTTATATAGCATGCTAGCAATCACTATGATAGAAAAACAGGGGAATTACAAAGAACCAAAAATCACAAAAAGGATGTATAAAAAGAGAATGTAACAATACTTATAAAATTAACCAACACTTCTTATTTTCAACTACTAAATAAGCATCAGGTTTAAAAAAATTAAAAAATTTGTCCCAAGATAGGAGACACCGATAATGAAATATCAAATTAAACAAAAATCCAGAAAGATCAAATTAAACAAAATTCACAAAGCTCTAGTTAGACCCACCAGAGTAAATTATTAATCGGCTACAGGAATGTTAAAAAGGTAAGAGCAATTTTAGGTAACAGCTTAGCTAGCATGCCAGATTCGGCATATGAGACCCCACTACAGGGACACACACTTTACCCCTTGGGATTTGACCTCATAGCATAGTTCAGGTGTCAAACCAGACTTGCCTATCCATCTACACCACACCACACCACACTAGGCCATTAACATATTCTCAACGGGCTTTGCCATCAAGACAAATCATGAATTAGTTCCTACATTCGTTGTTGAAGGTCAAACTGAGTTGTAATGAACACGAAACATGGCTCCAATCACCCTACACTGTCATAATCAGAAAAAGAACATCTCAAATATGGCGGAAAACGAAAGACAGCCCCAATCACCATATTGTGTCATAATTAGAAAAAGAACATCTCAAATATGCCGATACGCCAGAGACCTACAAATAAATAAATTATACTCTTCAATTTTAAAAATAAAAAACTTTATTACTGTCATTCAAGACATTACAAAAGTTTATTAAGGGTACGTATAGCCAGCCTATGAGTTTCCTCTCGGTTAAAGGGACACGAAGATGACCTAATATTAAAGTCAGGAAAAGTAACCACAAACAGTCTTTCGACTACCCTTTTACAGATGGCAGTCGAAACTCCCCCTTTTCTGCAGGTAATAGAATCAACGTAACTTATGCTTTTTACTGCAGAGCGCGTTCATTGTAACAGTCAAATAATCTAGAATGGTGAAAATTCTACCTTGTTTCAAACGCATAAAGAACAGTGAAGGTATCCTACGAAGAGTAAAAACACAGGCCCTAAACAGAAATAACATACCGCGTCAAACCCTACCACAAAAAACCCCAACTCAAACCTTACTAAGTTTTTGCTCTGCGCCTCCCAACCAATAAAATAAACTTTAAACATACTGTTTTACATAGAAAACTTCTCACTGCGGCCTATCAGTAAATCCATTGGAAGTGCAAACTACTTTCATGCACGAGAGAATTAGAAATCTGGTATCATACAGAAAATTATGAAGAACAGTACCGAATAACATTATACAAGTAGATATCATGAACAAAAATAAGAGTAATGAATTGCATACCTGATTACGAATTAGGATAGTATTGCAGACGGAAGATTGGCAATTTGCGTGTTGCTCAGGGAGCTTCAAGTCTCGGCTGGGAACTCGGTCTTTGAATTTAGACAAAGGGCCCTAAATTTCTCCATTTATAGCACTACTCGATCACTCGAAGCTCCCACTCGGATGACTAGTCTAACTTACTCGAAGTGCCAAGTGTTCCCTTCCCACGTTAACATGATTTCTTTCTGTGGGACCGCGCCCGGTAGAGATCACCTAATTGTGCCAAGTGGTCTCTTACCACATTAATATGATTTCTATCGGATGGGGCTGTGCCTAGTAGGGATAACCTATTTTTTTTGGTCAAACTTTGTTGTTTATGAGGTAGAGGTAGTCAAATCCACAAAAGTTAGTTTTGTATTTTTTCCTCCAACTAGGAGCCAAAATTCCTCCCTAAGTGGCTATCACCCTCTAATTTTTTGCAATAAGATTTGAACCCTTGATTTGAGGGAGAGTTAACCCCATAGAAACTAGCTAAACCTTATGGGTAGTAAAATTACTTTGTGGAGGGAGTTTCTTCTTCTATAAGTATGGAAGTTTTAAATATCAATTTTGTATGTAGCTTGGTCATAAACTTAAAATTAAATTTATAATTAATAATATGAGTTATAAGGGATTTCTCATTATAAAAGTAGTCAAATCCCTTCGTGAAGGGAATAGAGGTTTCTATACCAATTTGTGTCTAAGTAAGTCGTGATATTAAAATTATTTTATTATTATTATGAGTCATAAGGAATTTTTTTGTTATGAAAAATTTTGTCCATTTAAAAATTAGTTTAGGATACAAAATTGATGTAATAGGGAACCTCAAATCTCCATATCCCAATTGCTTTCTCCCAGGAATAGTTTGCTCTACATTTAGTAAACCTCTAAATTTGGCAACTCGGCCAAATATTTCTTCTTTAGGTTGGAATCAACCTCAACCCCTCGATCTATAGCACATGTTCTGCATACTTAATTCTACAACTCAATTCCTTTCGCAATTGCCTTTTTGCAACAATTTTTCCGCAACTGTCCTTCTGCAATTATGCAGATGCTACGCTCTTTCCGCAATTGCGGATTGCTGATGTACCATCCCACGTTTCTCGAAATGGGCTTCGGCAAGTCTCTTTCCGTAACTTTTGTGAGCGGTCGATTTCTTGCGGCTTTGATCTCGTCCGTCGATCTGATATCACTTGCAAAACTTCACTTTAACTTTGCGAATCTCTTATCTCTTGTGCACGTTTACTTCGTGAATTCTTTCCCTATCGTCAATCCTTCTTTTCTCCTTTAATCTTGATTGTCTAAATCTCTATTGAATGAACTGAATGTAACATCTGCAATCTTGCGTTGATTGATCAAAGGATTGATCAATCGACCTTCATCCGAACTTCACCAAGCTTGATCTCCTTCACTGGATCTGCACATCACTTCTATGATTTCTTCCTTCCCACAATTCAACTCCTCGGGCATGCCCTTGATCCAACCCTGAACTTTACTTTTGCGGAACATATACAAAGGAGCATCGATCATTTCAGTGATCAATGACATAGGCTTTACTCATGCGTTTTACGCACATAAATCCATCAAACACCCTATGCAGCCTTCAATCTTCAAAAGCCCTAAGTCAATGATACACATACACAGATCTATCACCCATTAACATGGATTAATCAAGCATTCAACTCATAAAATTGTATACTCAGACAGAGTTGCAATTACACAGAGATATGTTGAAATAGACTTTCCTTCAATTAACACAAGGAATCTGTACATTCAAATTTATCCAAAATCTATGTTCTGATCTGTATAGACTTGCTATAACTCTAACCAGTGTCCTTGGCCTGATTTCTCCTTAGTTGGCCATCCCTTAGCCAAATTTACAATATTTGGCTATTTTCTGGTTTCCCATGGTTACTTCTGGATACTTACCTATACCTCGAAGGCTCACAGACATATATACAATAGGATTCATGAACCCATTCTGGTTCAGATCCTCAATATACTCAACAATCTGTTAATACACAGCAGTTGAAACCTGATTTTAGCAAGCTCTTAAACCTAACTCTATGACTCACCAAGCAACCATCGAATGCTTCATCAAATGTTGCCATCAATTGTGGGATTTGTTACATGACTCACAATTTGACCTAATGACTCATTCATTTACCTAGTTGATTCACCTAAATGACTCATCATCCATCTAGAATCACATAAAACATAAGTTTATGTACAATATAATAGTCCAAAGACTATTAACTTGGGAAATGAAGACCCCTTTCTAGGTCTGATCCAAATATTAGACTTGGACTTGGATAAAGAGCAGGATTATAATATCCCGATTTTGACCCCATGGTATTAAAATTGTACATGATGTAAACATTGTTATTAAATCATGGTGAGGAGCTCAATGCCAAGGCCCCGCCATCGATTTAGCGTTGTATGTATCGGAAAGTAAAATCGATACATATGGTTCTCGTGCTAGCCGAGAAAAGTATAAATTGAGACATCATGTAAATATGCAATTTAATAAAATACCCACAACTAGCTATGCAATGCAACGAGAGATGGGGGCATGGTTTCCACAAGGAATAGGGGGGGATTATTCAAACCCTTGAGCCAATAGGGTTAAGCAAAATGTTAATTGGAGGACCCATAAACCCTCAACTACCCATTTTATCCTATGCACTCAATCATTTAAATCTTCTAAGAGTTGGTTGAGGCAGTTAATGCCTTGGGAAGGGAGAGGTATGGCAGTCGATTTCGTGTGTGGGAAACCGTATTCTTGCTTAGGGGGCAAGTAAACACCCAGGAAATGTGTGCCCGAGTTCATTCATTCCTCATTTTTCACCTAGAACGATTTTCATTCTCCTCATGCAGCGAGAGCTAGCAAAGGGCATTCGCTTCATATTTTTGTATTTGTTCCTTCATCCTTCCATGGCTAAGAAATCCGTTATGTATTGAACCATGTAAGAAAAGAATTAGGGGTGGACAAGGACCACAATTGGCTTGATAAAGCTAGTGAAGAGAGGAACCTCAAAGAAGATCCCATGGGGCTGGCTACTCTTCTATGCACACATGTGAGAACACTGGAAGGGAAGGTATGGCCTGAGGGACTATGTAGCAGAGAAGGGAATACTTCCTTGTGTTGGGTGTGTAGGTATTGTTGAGACCAAGCCAGGATAGATCTTGTGTAGGTACCCATAACTCTGTGGTTGAGCTCACTAGCTTAGTGATTCTTCCCTTCCGCTTCCTAAAGCCCGTAAACGTTTTTTTCATACCCATCACGATGTTTCGTTGTTATGAGTATCCTTGTTTTGGTCTAAACTGTCAGTAAGAATTAGGAGTGGAAGAGGACCAGGATTGGTTTGACAAACCTAGTGAAGAGAGGAACCTCAAAGAAGATCCCAAGGGGTTGGATACTCTTTTATGCACACATGTGAGACACTGGAAGGGAAGGTATGGCCTGAGGGACGATGTAGAAGAGAAGGGAATACTTCCTTGTGTTGGGTGTGTAGGTATTGTTGAGACCAAGCCAGGAGAGATCTTGTAGAGGTATCCATAGCTTTGTGGTTCAACTCACTAGCTTAGCAATATTCCTTTCCACTGCCTTAGTAGCCTGATAAACCAAACTTAAGGTTGGCTTGGTCGAACCTTGGTGTGTAATTGGTTATATGTGAGTCCACTTCCTTAGCAACCTGGTAAACCCAACTGTAGGTTGGCTTGGCTGAACCTTGGTGTGTATTTGGCTATATGAGAGTCCACTACCTTAACAGCCTGATAAACCCAACTGTAGGTTGGTGTGGCTGGACCTTAATGTGTATTTGGCTATATGTGAGTCCACTGCCTTAGTAGCCTGATAAACCCAATTGTAGGTTGGCTTGGCTGAACCTTGGTGTGTATTTGGCTATGTGTGAGCTTGTTGTTCCCTATTTCCTTGTAGAAATCATGCCCAACTCAGGGGTGTTAATTGTGTTGAGAGATTGAGGAGCACCACTGGCCTATGGTTAGGTGGAACGTTGCAGCGACATAGCTAGTTACTCATGGCAGCTCATTTTCAAGATAAGCATTATCTTCTATTAATTATGCAATGTATTTGTTTAAGAATTATTATGAATGTATTGAATGTTGGTTAGAGGTTCAAGTAGAGATTACTTATGTTATATTTTCCTGCTTTATATACATATGTATATTCGTTTTATTTCCAATGTGTTTTGCTTATGTTCATGGGGCTATATGCCCAATTATAGCGTGAAAATGCAACTATCTTAAGTTTTTTTGCACCCCGGAGTTCGCCTGAGGAAGGCAAAAGGCGAGAAGCGGAGAGAGAAATAGAAATATAAGGTAAAATGTGGTTTTTCCGCACCCCGAAATCTGCCCCGCGGAATGCGGAAAGTGGAAGGAAGAAGGTAGAAAAAAAATGGAAAATCGAAGGTCCAAGTGGTTTTTACGCACCCCAAAATCCGCCCTGCGGATGGTGCAAAGAGGAACTGAAAGTATAGAGTAATATGGGTTCTCCACAACCCGGATTCCGCCCTAAGGAAGGCAGAAAGTAAGAGAGGAAAATAGATTGTAACAGGGGATTCTGAATTCTGGAATCCGCACTGCGGAAAGGTCTTGTAAAGTGTGGAAAGGTATTTTCTAGTTGTGAAAAGGACCTGTTAGTTGTGGAATGACTGTACAGAAGCAATTAATATTAAGAATCACTGATTTAGGAGGATACTTAGCCCATGAATTGAATGAAAGAAAATGTTTTTTATATGCATTTTAATCAAAGCAGAGCGAGTACGCTATAGAGTGGTATCAGAGTGGGTATGCTATAGAGTGGTCTCAAAGCAGGTATGCTACAGGGTGGTATCAAAGAGGGTACACTATAGAGTGGTATCAGAGCGGTACGCTACAGGGTGGTATCAGAGCTACAGGTTTCAACCCTGTCGCCTTTTGGGAACATCTAGTTCCACTGCATTATGGAAAACTTTGTTCTAACCATAAAAGTTTGTTTGGAATAAATAGTTTGCAAAGAGAAAACTGCAGGGAAACAGTTAGCAAGTAATTTATAAATTTTTGATATTATTGCACAACTAACAATTGTGTTTATGAACACATTTTGCAGAATCCTAGTCACCTCAAAGGCAACATTCCAGATAGTGCAGTTTGAAAATTTTTGTCTTGGTTGGGCCAAGATGATCATCATGGATGATGCACAAGATCCCTATGGACCCAAGACAGATGCCACGGGGGAAAACGTACAGGTTGGAAGTGTTGAAACAAAATCCAATGGGAGAAGAAATCAAGAGACTCCCCCAGATATTGCAGCCACCATGAGGATCCTAAGGGTGGAGTTGCAAAGTTGCAGAGAAGATATTGAAAGGATGATTAAATCTTGGGAAGAACAAAATCAATTGAATGCAACCATGCTACAAAGTTTGACATACATCCAAAGGCAGATAAACTCTGGCCATCGGACAACAAATCCAGAAGGGAGTGGAAATAGTTCAAGGAGAAATTCCCACAAGGGGACCAATAGCTCAAGAAGAGTTCCTAGAGATAGAACCCATACTCCATAAATATCTTCTAGTGGATCCTCTAACTCTAAAGAATCCATTTTGGGTTCAAGCTCTTCATCTCACAAGAGAAAGAGGAAGAGGCATTACAAGAACAATTCGTATGGGGAATTTAAGAAGGAAAAGCCTCCTACATTTGATGGAGAGGTTAAATCTGGTCAAGAAGCTAAAGCTTGGCTTCTTGGGATGAGAAATTATTTCCAAGTCCAAGACTACTCTAGAAATATGAAGACAAGGGTAGCCATCTTCAATTTAAATGGAAGAGCATCTATATGGTGGGAGCACCTTAGGTAAGTGAATAAGATCAATGAAAGAAATATGGTGTGGAAGCAGTTCAAGAAATATTTCAAGCAAAAGTACCTCTCTGATAGGTACTACGATGATAAGATTAAACAATTCCGCGAGTTGAAATTGGGACAATTGACCATGGAAGAATATGCAAGCAAATCCTTGGAACTGTTGAGGTATGTTAGGCATACTCAAGATGATAAGGTGAAAATTCAGTGTTTTCTAAGTGGGATACCTCAATCATATAAAGATAGGATGGAATTTGATGAGCCTCAAACTCTAGAAGAGGCAATAAGGAAGGCCAAGTATTTCTATGATCTAAACAAAAGCAAACCTGATTTCCACAAGGCATGGAAAGACAAGAAGAAGGAGAAGTTTGACCAAAGGAAGAAAGGTTTCAAACCCTCTTACCTCTAAAATCAACAAAGGTAGCCATCACAAGTTGTGACTAAGCCATCCAGAATGATGGGAGACAAGCCAAGAGATCCAAAGGAGCAAAGAGAACCACTCCAATGTTGGGGATGTGGAGGAAACCATATGTTTATGAATTGTTCGCATCAGATTGGGAACATAAATAAAGTTCACAACATACGAGGAGCAGAGACTGTGGGTCAAGTGGCAAGGACCATCCCTAGAATCTATGCAGCACTAGAGGACCGCCGAGAATATCATCAATCAACTGTGGTTGAAGTTGAAGGTAAGATTTCTAGGCAATCTTTTTCTATTTTGATTGACCCTGGATCTACTCACAGTTAAGTCACTCCTAAAATTGTTGAGATTTGTGCTTTCAAGAAATTAAACCTTAGAGAATCATGGTTAGTTTAACTAGCCACAGGAACCAAGAGAAAAGTTAGTGAAATTGTAGAGAAATGTCCATTAGATATGGATGCGCTATTCACTTATGCAAACTTGAATATTCTGCAACTTGGTTCCTCTGATATTCTCATTGGAATGGCCTGCTTATAAGAACACAAAGTTAAACTTGATTGCTACAACAAGATATTTGAGTGCATGGATGAAGAAGGAAACCCAAGGGTTGTAAGAGGCATTCCAAAGGTGATTTCTGTTAGGCAGGTTTCAGCAATGCAATTGAAGAAGTTCTGTGTAATGGTTTTCAATTGTATGCAGCCCATGTTTTGGAGGCAACGGAAAATGAAACTCCTAAGTTGGAAGACTATCATGTATTGCATGAATTCATGGATGTTTTTCCTGATGAGATTCTAGGACTTCCTCGAAAGAGAGACATTGATTTTACAATTGACCTTGTGCCGGGAGCCGCACCAGTGTCTAAGACACCCTACACGATGAGCACACCAAAATTGCTAGAGCTGAAAATGCAGTTACAAGAATTATTGGAAAAGAAATATATCAGGTCGAGTGTGTCCCTGTGGGGAGCACTAGTTCTATTTGTGAAAAAGAAAGATGGGACACTCGGGTTATGTGCTGACTACATGTAGTTGAACAAAGTTACTGTGAAGAATAAATACCCATTACCTCGAATTGATGACCTTTTTGATCAAATGAGAGGAGCAAAGGTATTTTCAAAAATTGACTTGAGGTTTGGTTACCATTAGCTAAGAATCAAAGAGGAAGATATTCATAAGACAACCTTTAGAACAAGGTATGTGCACTACGAGTTTGTGGTGGTACCATTTGGTCTCACAAATGCACCAGCTACATTCATGTGTCTCATGAATAGTGTTTTTAGCAAGTATCTGGACAAGTTTGTTCTTGTCTTCCTAGATGACATTCTTATTTATTCTAAGAATGAAGAAGAGCATGAAGAACATTTGAGAATGACATTGCAATTGCTAAGGGAGCATAAGATGTATGCAAAGTTGAGCAAATGTGACTTTTATAAATATAAAATTCATTATTTGGGTCACATTATCTCAGACGAAGGTATATTTGTGGACCCTAAGAATATTGAGGCCATTATGAGTTGGTCAACTCCAAGAAATGTGACAGATGTGAGATCCTTTATGGGACTTGCCGGGTACTACACGAGGTTCATTGAAGGATTCTCCAAGGTCACACATTCAATTACTTCCTTGCAAAAGAAGGGGATAAAATTTAAATGGACACCAAGATGTGAGGAAAGATTCCAATGGTTGAATAATATTCTTACGAGTGCACCAATTTTGAAAATTGCATACCCATAAAAAGACTTTGTGGTGTGTACCGATGCATGCAATATAGGACTTGGAGGAGTTCTTATGCAAGACAACCACGTGGTATGCTATGAGTCAAGAAAGTTGAAGGAACATGAGAAGGACTATGCTACTCACACGCTACTCATGACTTAGAACTTGCAGCCATAGTACATGCTCTAAAGATGTGGAGGCATTACTTAATGGGAAGGAAATTTGAGCTAAGGACAAACCATTGTGGCCTGAAGTACTTATTTGATCATCCAACTTTAAATGCTAGGAAAGCTACGTGGTTGGAATTTTTGTGTGAATTTGATTTTGAAATCAAACACATAAAAGGAAAAGAAAACAAGGTGGCTGATGCACTCAGCGGGAAGGTACATGAAATGTATGTGGCGTCTCTTAGTACTTCCCAACCATATTTGACGCAACAAATTATTAATCATATTGCCAAGGATGAAGTGTACGAGCAGATAAAGGACAAGTTGCAGCAACAAAGCCTTCAAAGGAAGTACGAAGGATATCAATTGGAAGGAGATGAACTTCTTACTTATAAGAATACAATTTATATTCCAAATGTGGCAGACTTGAGGAGGATTGTTATGGATGAAATCCATCAAGTTTCATATTATGGTCACTCAAGATATCAGAAAACAATCGCTACAACCAGAAAGCAGTGTTTTTGGCTGGGAATGGAAAATGACATTGCTGAGTATATTTCTATGTGCATGAAATGTCAGCAGGTGAAAGTTGAACATCAACACCCAGCAGGTTTGTTGCAACCTTTTCCAATCCCGGAATGGAAATGGGAAGTCATTTCCATGGATTTTATTATAGGGTTTCCAATGACTATGAGACAACATGATTCCATCATGGTTGTGGTGGATAATTTAACAAAGGAATCACATTTTATACCAGTCAAGTCCACATTTAAAGTCGATGCCACTGCAAATATTTTCATGAAGGAAATATTCAGATTGCATGGATTGCATAAGGCAATAATTTCGACAGGGATACCAAGTTTACTTCCAATTTTTGGAAGAGTCTTTTTGCAGATTTGGGTACAAAGCTGAACTTTAGCACTGCCTATCATCCTCAAACCGATGGACAAACAAAGAGAGTAAATCAGGTGCTTGAAGACATGCTTCACATGCATGTAATGGACAAACCATCCAAGTGGGAGGATTATTTACACTTGGTAGAGTTTGCATATAATAATGGGTAGCAAGCATCATTGGGAATGAGTCCATATGAGGCTTTATATGGAAGAAGATGTAGGACACCAATGACTTGGGATAATCCAATGAATAGAATTGTGCTTGGTCCATAATTGCTTAAGGAAATGGAACAAGAGGTTGCAAGGATTAGGCAGAACTTGAAAGCAACCCAAGATAGACATAAGAGCTATGTAGATAAGCATAGAGTGCATAGAGAGTTCAATGTTGGGGATCATGTTTATCTTAGAGTGAGGCCAAGGAAGAGTTCCTTGAAGCTTGGAATAGGTGCCAAGCTTTCACCTAGATATTGTGGGCCATTTGAAGTTCTTGAAAGAATAGGGCCAGTTGCATATAGACTTGCATTTTCTGCTAGCACTAAAGCTCATAATATTTTTCATGTCTCTTTCCTTAAGAAATATGTACATTATCCTAACCATGTGATTAATTGGGATGTGATCCAGGTGGAACCCGAGGGAGAGTTCCAAATTGAGCCATTGCGCATCCTCGATAAGAAGGTCACAGTTCTCCGAAACTGAGCCGTTGGATAGGTAAAGGTGCAATGGAAGCACTATGGTCCTGATTAGGCTACATGGGTGCTGGAGGATGCCATGAGAGCAACACATCCATTTTTGTTTAATTTTGAAAAGCACTGAGGACAGTGCTAATGTAAGGGGGAGGGGAATGTAATATCCCTATTTTGACCCCATGGTATTAAAATTGTACATGATGTAAATATTGTTATTAAATCATGGTGAGGAGCTCAAGACCAAGGTCCCGCCATCGATTTAGCATTGTATGTATCAGCAAGCAAATCGATACCTATAGTTCTCATGCTAGTCAGGCACAGTATAAATTGAGACATCATGTAAATATGCAATTTAATAAAATACCTACAACTAGATATGCAATGCAATGAGAGATGGGGGCATGATTTCCACAAGGAATAGGGGGGGGTTATTCAAACCCTTGAGTTGATAGGGTTAAGCCAAATGTCAATGGGAGGAACCATAAACCCTCAACTACCCATTTTGTCCTATGCACTCAACCATTTAAATCTTCCAAGAGTTGGTTGAGGCAGTTAATGCCTTGGGAAGGGAGAGGTATAGAATTCAATTTCGTGTGTGGGAAAGTCGTGAAGTCTGGGAAACCGTATTCTTGATTAGGGGGAAAGTAAACACCCAGGAAAGGTTTGCCCGAGTTCATTCATTCCTCATTTTTCACCCAAAACGATTTTCATTCTCCTCACACAGCGAGAGCTAGCAGAGGGCGTTCGCTTCATGTTTTTATGTTTGTTCTTTCATCCTTCCACGGCTGAGAAATCCGTTCTGTATTACACCGTGTAAGAAAATAATTAAGAGTGGAAGAGGACCAGAATTGGATTGATAAACCTAGTGAAGAGAGGAACCTCAAAGAAGATCCCAAGGGGCTGGATACTCTTCTATGCACACTTGTGAAGGGAAGGTATGGCCTGAGGGATTGTTTAGCAGAGAAGGGAATACTTCGTTGTGTTGGGTGTGTAGGTGTCGTTGATACCAAGCCATGATAGATATTATGGAGGTACCCATAGCTATGTGGTTGAGCTGACTAGCTTACCGATTCTTCCCTTCCGCTGCCTAAAGCCCATAAACATTTTCTTCATATCCAACTTTGTGTTTCGTTGTTATGTGTATCCTTGTTTTGGCCTGAACTGTGAGTAAGAATTAGGAGTGGAAGAGGACCAGGATTGGCTTGATAAACCTAGTGAAGAGAGAAACCTCAAAGAAGATCCCAAGGGGCTGGCTCCTCTTCTATTGTAACACCCCGGTTTTGACCCCAATTGCATTAAAATTGTAAATGATGTAAATAATGTTATTAAATCATGGTGTGGAGCTCAAGGCAAAGACCCCGCCATGGATTTAGTGTTTTATGTTTCGACAATTAAAATCGATGCCAATGGTATTCATGTTATCCATGCACAATATAGTTTTGGACATCATGTAAATATGCAATTAATAAAAATACCCACAACTAGCTATGTCAATGCAACAAAGATATTGGGGCATGATTTCACAAGGAATGGGGGGGGTGGATATTCAAACCCTTGAGCCAATAGTGTTGAGGAAAATTTCAAAGGGAAAAACCATAAAGCTATCAACTACCCATTTTGTCTTTTGTGCCCAGTCATTTATTTCTTCCAGAAATTGGTTGAGGTAGTTAATGCCTTGGGATGGGAAGAGTATGGCAGTCAATTTCGAATTAGGGAAGCCACCCATTCTTGGAAATCATGTTTTTCACTTATGGGGCAAGTAAATGCTCAAAACTACATGCCCAAGCCATTATTCACCCATGTGTTTTGTTTCCTCACACAACTGGAGATAGCTGGGGCATCCTCATCCCATTTTTCTGCAATTTCCTCCATTTCTCCATGGCTAGGAATTCATTTTGTCTTGCTGAGTGAATGTGCAACACATATTCATGATTTGGAGGTTTTAGAGGTCGTTTTTGTCTTCCTCACGCAACTGGAGCAAGCTGGGCACTCTTCTTCACGATTTCTGTTGATTTCCCCATTTCTCCATACCCAGAAATCTATTTTTGGTAATGTTCAGTGGATGGGAAGATAGATCCACGAATTGGGTGTTTAGGGAGGTTGTTTTTTTCCCTGTAAAGCCCATAAACTTTTCTGAAATCGTATTTGTTATCCCAGGGCATTTTCCTCTTTCTCCATTTTCATTTTTGGCTTCCAGGAACATTTTGTTCATACCCAACACTTGTATGTTGTTGTTCTATAAATCCCTTTGTTGGTTTGAACTGTTTAGGAGTGGAAGAGGCCCAGAATTGGATTGATAATCCTAGTGAAGAGAGGAACCTCACAAATGGACCAAGAGGGGTTGAAAAATCTTTCCTACACACCCGAAAGAACACTAGAAGGGGAGGTATGGCCTGAGGGAACTATGTAGCAGTGAAGGGAATACTTCCTTGTGTTGGGTGGTGTAGGATTTGAGGAGGCCAAGCCAGATCTTGTGTAGGTGTCCTTTGTGGAAATTGAACCCAAGAGATAGAACAATTACACTCACAAAATTGGTAATCAAACATGCAAAATTCACACCAAAGGAGACTGAAATTGGAGCATAACATTGATCTGTATTCAATAAGTGTACAATAGCCAACCTTATGAAGTAATAGGCTGCTGCAATATATAATTAAATGAGAGATTCAAATGCATAAGGCTGACATTTGAAATGGTAAAAAAGCAGGCTTACTAAACCTAGTCAAATCCCCCATAGGTGCATAAAGCAGTTTCCAAATCTGCCAAGATGCTCACGAATTGGCTAAGTCAAGTAGGCAAGCTAATGAGGGATGAAAAGAAAACTCATACATGCTTTTATTAGGAGAAAAGGAGGGAGGATGATGTGGGAAAAAAACAAGTCAACTACACCTAGTCTAGCTTTTCCTTTTGCCTTAAATCTCAATAAAACATGCAACTTTTCAGAAAAAGCAGATATGCGCTTTGGAGGATCTGGAATAAAGCAGACATACTAAATTGGGTTTCCAGGATGTTTCTCAAGCACTCCATGACTCATTTTTAGCATGTGTTGACTTCTAGGACTTGTAGAAGGCAACTAGCATAGAGTGGAATCTAGGAAACTAGGTAATAAGACAAAAATAATTAAAATTAATGTCTAAGGTAGGTAACTATGGGTTGATTATTCTAACACCCCCCCTTAAGCCTGAATTTATGAGTAAATATCAGAAAAATATAGGGCCTAGAAACAAGGCTTAGTCACCCTTTACATACTGCTTGTCCATACAACCAAGGAAAGAGGCAAAAACCTAGTGGGAAAATTCTCCCTTAAACATGGACAGGAAAAACAATTTTTTTGGAAATCTTGTCATCAATCATGCTTCATAGCATGATCAACAATACCTAGTAGTGATTTGAGATTGCTAAAGGTCTTCTCACAAAAAACTTTGGTGAAGATGACTGTTGCTTGTTCTGAAGATGCACAGAAGAGTAGATCAATGGTGCCATCATGCAAAGGCTGTCTGATGTAATGCATATGGATCTCAATGTGCTTGGTTCATTGTCTCTGAACTGGATCATTGCAGATTCGAATGGTGCTCTGATTATCACAGTAGATAATAGTTGAAAACTCTGATTCGAGACCACATTCTCCAAGTATCCCCTGCAACCACAAACATTGAGTTGTTGCATTTACAACTCCTCTATACTCTGCTTCTGTAGATGAGAGTGCTATGGCACTCTGCTTCTTGCTTGACCAGTTGATTGGTCCTTTTGCAAGCATGAACACATATCCTAATGTAGAATTTCGATCTGTGTTGTCACCTACCCAATCACTGTCAATAAACCCAATCAAATCAAGATCAGATTTTGCTTTGTAGAAGATCCCATGTGTTCTTATTCCTTGAACAAAATTTAAGATCCTTTTGGCTGCTCTCCAATGGATCTCATGAGGCTGATCCATGTATCTCGAAGCCACACTAACTGAATAAGATAGATCAGGTTGAGTGTGTGTAAGATAAATCAAACACCCAATCAACTGCCTATACAGTGTATTATTTACCATAGGAGAAGAACCTGCTTCTTCAAGCTTAACTCCTGAAAGGAAGAGAGTCTTGCTTGGTTTACAATCTTTCATGTTGAACTTGTTCAGCAAATCCAGAGCATAATTGTATTGATGTACTTTGATTCCATGTTGGGATTGAGCAATTTCGAGACCCAAGAATTGGCTCAACAATCCCAAATCTGTCATGGAAAATGCATGGTTCATTGCATCCTTCAAGGAGGCAATCTCTTTCTTTGAACTTCCTGTAATCAGAAGGTCATCCACATACAAGACAATAATCATAAAGGAACCATGAATCGGCTTCAAATAGAAATTAGGATCAGACTTGCATCGAACAAAACTCGGTGATAGCAAAAAGCTATCAATCTTGGCATACCAAGCCCTGGGAGCTTGCTTGAGCCCATACAATGATTTATTTAACCTGCACACTAAAGATGGATTAGAAACAAACCCTTCAGGTTGCTGCATGTAAATCTCTTCAGTGAGATCTCCATTTAGGAAAGCACACTTCACATCCATGTGATGTACCTCCCACTGCTTCGAAGCTGCAATGGCTAGAGTTAGCCTTATGGAGTCCATCTTTGTCACTGGTGCAAAGGTTTCATTGTAGTCAATACCATGTACTTGTGAGTAGCCCTTGGATACCAATTTTGTCTTATATTTCAAAGGTGAACCATCAACGACAAACTTAGTCTTGAAAACCCACTTACATTGAACTAGCTTCCTCCCCGGGGGACGATCAACCAGTTCCCAAGTATGGTTCTTCTGGAGCGAGCTGAATTCTTCTTTCATGGTTGTTTTCCATATTGGATCATATGCTACATATTCATATGTCTATGGATCTGATTAACCATCATATATAACTTCTCAGCAAATAGAGGATCTTTCACACAAAGGGCACTCTCAAACTGAGATCTAGTCCTCCTAGTGTCACTAGGATTTCCAGCTAGTTCCCCAGTTGTATGAATGGTATTTTCCGCCTATTTTGGTCTTGTAGGACTATTGGGATCTACAATCAAATCATCATTATCAAACATATCAGAATCAACAAACTCATTAGTCTCTCCACTTACAATCAATGGATCTAGTAATGAAGAAGACTCTCCAACTTCAACTACTACTAAGGGCTCTTCTTGGAACTGAACACTTCTTTCAATGAAAGCTTTGTTAGTGCTTAAGTTGATCAACTTGCACCTTTTTGAATATTTAGAATACCCAACAAATAGGTACTCTTGGCTTTGGGGCTGCAAAGCCTTCTTCTTTTCAGTTGGAATTCTAGCCCAAGGCTTTGAGCCAAAAATCCTGAAATGGGTCACATCTGGCTTATGCCCACTCCAAGATTCAAAAGGAGTTATACCATCAAGCTACTTATCGGGAACCCTATTCTGGATGTAGGATGCATATTTTATAGCCTCTGCCCAAAAATTTGGTGGCAAAGTCTTAGCCTCCATCATGCAAGTTGCCATCTCCTTCAGTGATCTGTTCTTTCTCCCAGCAACACCATTTTGCTATGGTGTGTAAGGGATTGAATGTTGCATCTTTAAAATACTGAATGAACTTAGACTTGACATACTCACCACCATTGTCAGATCTGAGGATCTTGAGTTTCCTCCCAGACTGGTTTTCAACCAAGGCTCTAAAGACTTTGAAGAGGTCAAAAACTTCAAACTTATGCTTTAGGAAGTAAACCCAACAATACCTGGAATAGTCATCTATGAAGTTTAGTGCATACTTGGCTTGACTCATGGACATGTGAGGGAATGGACTAGCAATGTCACTGTGGATCAGCTCAAGAGGTACAAAGGTTCTCTCATGAATAGCTTTCTCATACTTGTGCTCTAAGTGTTTTCCTAGGATACAACCTTGACAGACTCCCTTAGAAAACTTGACCTTTGGTAACCCTACAACCATATATTTTTCACTCAAATCAGAAAGATACTTATAGCTAAGATGGCCAAATATTTCATGCCAAAGCTTGCTTGCTTCATTAGCATGAATCAGAAGAGCAGATGGGTTTGAGTAGGGTAGAAAATGTGAAAACTTGTATACCTTCGAAGGGTGATCTACAACACCTTTTGCTATGACTTTACCATTCAAAATCTCAGTGATTTCAACATCATCAGGGGAGAAGATGACCTTATTTAGAGACCCAATATGAGTCATCTAATACACTAACAAGAGATTAGAGGAAAGAACTGGAACATATAACACATTATTGAACTTACCATGGTCAAGATCAATCCTTCCCTTCCCCAAACTGTCAGTGAGAGAGTCATCTCCCAAAACTATTAGTGGACCTTTTGACATGTCAAGAAAGGAGAATATCTCTTTTGTTGAAACCATATGTCTAGAAGCTCCAGAGTTTATGATGAAGCTAGGTGAGCTTGATGTGCCAACAACCAAGGCATGTACTCTCTCTATGTCCTCTGAATTTGATCCTCCTTCCTTCTTCTTTGAGCAATCAGGAAGGGATATGTTATTCTTCTCCAGGATTTGGGTCAACATGTCAATTTTCTTTTTTATACAAGAGCTCTTAGGATGATAGCCCTTACTGCAGTATGTGCACTTGCTCATTTCTCCTTTGTTCTTCTTGGAACCTGGGCCTCCTCTTGAGACTTGTTCTTGTATCTCTTTTGCTCAGGTGGATTTTTATCTTTTTTCTTGATTTTTGAATCCACCTTTGAATCTCCAGCAACCAAAGCTTGGTCTTTGGAAGGTTTTATGGTGCCCATCATCACCAACTTATCTTGCTCCTATGTGAGGGATTCCATGAACTCTGCAAGCTTAGGCATATTCCAGGCTCAAGCTGTCAACTTGGTGGCATGGAAGGTCGAAACAAACACTGAATAGTCAGGACCAAGCTTAGAAAGTATGGCCAAAACTAGTTGCTCTTCCTATTTTTCGATCCCACACTATTTCAACTGCAAAACAAGGGCCTTAAACTTGGAAAAGTAGAGTTGCAATGATTCAAAGCTACTGGGACTCAAGGAGATCAACTCATTCTCGATTTGATGTCCTCTCATCTCATCTGTCTTTCCAAAAATCTCTTCTAGCTTCTCCCACACTTCATTAGGTGATTTCAATCCATCAAGATGGAAGAGGAGGTCTCTTGAAATGCTTAGACACAAAATACCATAGGCCTCATCCCTCTTGTTGTGCCATTTAATTTTCTCTGCAGCTGCATTGGGCTCTCCCTCTGTTTCCATAGTTACCCTGTAGAGACCTTTCACTTTCAACAATATCTCCATCTCAACTTTCCACTCAAAGAAATTGAATGGAGTCAAGATGATTTTCTGAGATTGGTCCATGGCTCAGAAACTGTGCCCTCTAGTTAGCAGAATGCACTCCCAGTCAAGATGTCGAACCTACAATAGCAATAAGGAATGAGAGAAATTGATCTACAAAGGCTCCGATACCATGTGGAAATTGAACCTAGATATAGAACAATTACACTCACAAAATTGGTAATCAAACATGCAAAATTCACACTAAAGGAGACTGAAATTGGAGCATAACACTTATCGGTATTCAATAAGTGTACAATAGCCAAACTTATGAAGTAATAGGCTGCTACAATATATAATTACATGAGAGATTTGAATGCAGAAGGATGCCATTCGAAATGGTAAAAAGCAGGCTTACTAAATCTAGTCAAATCCCCCATAGGCGAATAAAGCAGTTTCCAAATCTACCAAGATGCTCATGAATTGGCTAAGTCAAGTAGGAAAGCTAATGAGGGATGGAAAGACAAATCATACATGCTTTTATAGGAGAAAAGGAGGGAGGATGATGTGGAAAAAAAACAAGTCAACTACACCTAGTCTAGCTTTTCCTTTTGACTTAAATCTCAATAAAACAAGCAGCTTTCCAGAAAAAACAAATATGTGCTTTGGAGGATCTAGAATAAAGAAGACATGATAAATTGGGTTTCCAGGATGTTTCCCAAGTGCTCAATGATTCAGTTTTAGCATGTGTTGACTTCTAGGACGTGTAGAAGGCAACTAGCATAGAGTGGAATCTAGGAAACTAGGTAATAAGACAAAAATAATTAAAATTAATGTCTAAGGTATGTAACTATGGATTGATTATTCTAACATCCTTAGCTCTATGGTTGAGCTTACTAGCCTATAAAATCTACCTTTCCATTGCCTTAGCAATCTAAGAAACCCAATTGTAGGTTGGTTTGACTGTGTTTTGATGTGAAGGTTGGCTTGGTTGAGTAATTCAAAGTAACCCATATGTTAATTGCTTTGACTGTGTTTTGATGTGAATGTTGAATTGGCTGAGTAAGTCCAAGGAACCCATATGTTATTGGCTTGTTGCCTTAGTATCCTATGAAAGCCAATTGTTTATTGGCTTGGATGGACAGTCTATGAAACCCAACTGTGTGTTGGCTTGACTGTGTGTGTATGGTCTTGTTGTGTGTAAGTCTGTTGTTCCCTAGTTCCTTGTGGAAATAATTCCCAACTCGAGGGTGGAAGTGGTGCTGAGAGATTGATGATCACACTGGCCTATGTTTGGGTGGAAGGTTGCAGCGACATAGCTAGTTGCGAGGAAGCTTCTTCTCAAGATAAGTATTCTCTGTGTATTTAATTTCTGCAACTGTATTTTTTTATGAATTAATATGAACATGTTGAATGCTTGAATGAATGTATTTTCTTTCATTGTGTATTTACATGTATAATGCATTTGTGTATGTATTTTATTTCAATGCATTTTTATGATTATGTTCATGGGGCTTAGATTGTTCGGTTTGATAGATCAAAGCAGTGTGTAGGCATGTCCTCTCCGTCAAGTAGAGGGGAGGGGACGTGACAATGTGGTATCAGAGAAATGGTTGCAGCATTGGGCCTGAATGGGCCAAGTTGAGAAGTTGACAGAGGAAATATTACCCTCCGTGGTCAACAAAAAGCAAGCAGACAGAAAAAATTTCAAAGATTTTTCTAAGTGTTGGGAATTATCTATGTTGGCTAAGTTGGACGAGTTGAGCCGATACATGTCGGCGTGAAAGGGTAAGTTGAGCCGACAAAGAAGGAAGAGAAACAAAAAAAAATCGAAAATTTTCTAAGTGTTGAAGCTTTGCATGTCAGCAAAACTTGGTGAGTCTTACCGATACGTCGACTGAGTTTCGGCGACGAGATTGCAGCGATGTGCGTCGGTGTGAAAGGTTGAGTTTCATCGATGCATGTCGAACGAACTCGGTGAGTTTCACTGATACATCTCGGCAAGGTTTTCCGGTATCGCCACAAAACAAAAAATTTCCCAATTGTTTTTGAAAAAATTTATGCGTCGACTGAGTTGGATGAGTTCTGCTGATGTCTTTGAAAAGGAAGAAAAATTTTTAAAATTTTTCTAAGTGTTTGAAAATCTTCCATATCGGCAAGAAAAGTTGAGTTTCATCGATGCATGTCGGGCGAACTTGGTGAGTTTCGCTGATGAAAGAAAGGAAGAAAAAAATTTGAAATTTTTCTAAGTGTCGAAATTTCCCCTGTCGGCAAGAAAAGATAAGTTTTTCCAATATGTGTTGGGTGAAATCCGTGAGTTTTGCCGACACGTCAGAAAAGTTTAATGAGTTCCGCCGATGAAGAAAAGAAGAAAAATTTCCAAAACATTTTCCAAGTGTTGAAATTTCCTGTCGGCAAAGAAAGATGACTTTTTGTCGATACGTCGAAAGGAAACGACGAGTTTTGTCGACACGTCGAAAGCAAAAGAGGAGTTTTGCCGATCGAAAGAAAAGGGCGAGTTTTTTTGATACGTGTCGGGAAAGCTCGACGATTTTTGCCCTACACGTCGAAAGATAAAGGTGAGTTGCGCTAACATGTCAGAAGGAAAACCTGAATTTTGTCAATCGAAAGAAAAAGCTGAGGTCGCCGAAACAGAGAATTTATGCCAGTTTTTCAGTGGGATTACAGGTACCAGAAAGATGAAAAATGGAAGTGAACTTATGTGCCAGATTGCGCAAAAATGAAATATTTACAAAAAAAAAAAACGAGGATGTTGCCCTCGACCCACCCTACAGTGGCCATAAGGGGGAAAGCCCCTTTGACCCTCATTGTTCCCCTGAGACATTCGTTGTTGTGGAAGAAAAGTATATGTTTTGACAAGCTGTCAATACATGATTTTTCCAAATGCAGGTAAGTAATTTATGAATTCCTGAGAATGTTATGTAGCTAACAATGGTGTTCCTGAATACATTTTGCAAAGGCATAGTGCATATTGAAAAGTTGGTCTTGGTCCGACCAAGAAGATCAGCACCAAGAATATTTACATCATGAGTGATGCACGGGATACCTACGAGCTCGAGGCAGATGCTATGGGGTAAGATGTTCAGGTTAAGAATGTTGAAACATAATTTGATGGGGAGAGAAATCAAGAGACTTTCCCAGATATTGCAGCTACCATAAGGAGCCTGAGGGTGAAGTTGCAGAGCTATAGAGAGGAAAATTAAAGGATGATCAAGGCTCTGGAAGAGAAAAATCAGTTGACTGCAACCATGCTATAGAGTTTGACAGACCTCCAAAGGAAGATAAAATTTGGGCATCAAACAAAAAATACGAAAGGGAGTAGGAGAAATTCCCACAAGAAAAATGTGAAGCTTAACCAAAGGAAGAAATGTTTCAAACCTTCTCACTTCCGAAATAAGCAAAGGTAGCCATCCCAACCTATGATCAAGCCAGCCAAAATGATGGGAGACAAGACAAGGAAACCACTCCAATGTTGGGGATGTGGAGGAGACCATTTGATTAATTATTTTCCACGTCAGAATGGGAATGAAGATCAAGTCCACAATACCCAAGGAGCTGAAACTATGGGTCATGAAGAAAGGACGGTTCCTAGATTTTGTGCAGCATTAGAGGTCCATCAGGCATATCAGTTGTTTTGATTGACCCTAGATCTACTCACAGCTACATCACCCCTAGACTTATGGAGATGTGTGCTTTGAAGGAATCAAAGCATAGGAAATCATGGTTATTCCAACTAGCCACTAGAACCTAGAGGAAAGTGAATTAGGTAGTAGATAAATGTCCATTGGATATGGATGGGCTATTCACTTGTGCAGACTTGACGGTTCTGCCACTAGGTTTCTATGATGTTCTCATTAGAATGGATTGGTTGGAACCACACAAAGTAAAGCTTGACTATTACAACAAGACATTTGAATTCTTGAATGAAGAATGAAAACTAAAAGCTGTAAGAGGCATTCCAAAAGTGATTTCTATTAGGTAGGCTTCAACAATACAGCTGGAGAAGTTTTGTGGGAAAGGCTGTAGATTGTATGCAGCCCATGCTTTGGAGGCAGCATAGAATGATACTCCTGGGTTGGAGGACTATCATGTATTGCAAGAATTCAGGGATGTTTTTCCTGATGAGATCCCAGGACTTCCTCCAAAGAGGGATATTGATTTTTCAATTAAACTTGTGCCAGGAGCAGCACCAGTTCCCATGAAACCCTACAGGGTGAGCACACCAAACTTGCTAGAGCTGAAAATGCAACTGCAAGAGTTGTGGGAAAAGAAGTATATCAGGCAAAGTGTGTCCCCATGCGGAGCACCAATTCTGTTTGAGAAAGAGAAATATGGTACACTCAAATTATGTATTGATCACAAACAATGGAACAAATTCACTGTGAAGAACAAGTATCCTTTTCCTAGGATTGATGTCCTCTTTGATCAAATGAGAGGAGCAAAGGTATTTTCCAAGATTGACTTGGGGTATGGTTACCATCAGGTAAGAATCAAGGATGAAGATATTCATAAGAGAACCTTCAGAACAAGGTATGGACCTTGTGAGTTTGTAGTGGTACCATTTGGTCTCACCAATGCACCAACTACATTCATGTGTCTCATGAATAGTGGTTTCAACAGGTATCTTGACAGGTTTGTTCTTGTTCTTCTTGATGGCATTCTTATTTATTCTAAGAAAGAGGAAGAACATGTGGAACAGTTGAGGCTGACTTTGAAATTGCTTAGGAAGCATAAGGTGTATGCAAGGTTGAGAAAATGTGACTTCTACAAAGATAGAATTCATTATTTGGGTCATAGTATCTCAAATGAAGGAATATCTATAGACCCTGAAAATATTGAGGCCATTATGAGTTGGCCTGCTCCAAGAAAGGTGACCAATGTAAGATCTTTTATTGGACTTGGAGGATATTGCAGGAGGTTCACTGAAGGATATTCAACTGGTAAATTTGAGTATACGTATAGGTTGAAAAGGTTTGCATGTGAACTTGTAGTTCCATGAGGATGTGATCCTCGTATGTATGTACAATCATATTAGGACTTCATGAATACTGCAGGTAGAATGACTTGGACAGGGAAGTATGGTTGTACCCAATGAAACCAAGGTGGAAATATACCATTTTCTATGAGAAGGATCTCGTGACTAAAATCTAATCTCCAAACATAATAGATTTTAAATTTCAGATTTCAAATTTTTGTTGTTGATTGCTACTGATTGTTTGGTTGATCTAAATGGTGTCAAGATGACATGTTGTATGTGGATGTCCAGGTTTTGGGCAGCATGTGTAAGTAGGGGATAAGTGCTCCCACTTGCAAAATCCAAACAATATGAGGATGGCCTCATGGTTGCAAAAATCTAATTTTCTGTAGGAAGCAAAATTGTGAATTCAGATTTTTATTTGACTATCACTGTTATTGATTGTTTGATATTTGGAAAATCATGTATGCATGAAATAGATTTGAAAATCTATGATTGAAATTTTCATGATGACATTTCATGTGAACTGCATGCTTGTATGCAACGCAGGTGAGATGATGAAGTATGCCCTTAGAGTACATAGCTTCTCGGAAGGATGTGTTTTGGATGTATGCCTCCTCTAGAAGGATGTACTTGGGTACATAGCTTCTCCCCCTGGCTTGCTAGGCACCAATATGCATCACTGGGGATGCCCAGGGTGTAAGACATTCGGTTAGACTTCTTTCTGCACCCATTCACGTCATAAGGGGACTGTCACGAGAGTGGGGGATCCGTGAAGAGAATAACCCCTAGGTATTATGGTGTCCGGAAAGGAAGCACCTAAGCTTGGTGAGAACTTGGAGGAGGTGCTAGGCCCTTAAGCCAGAGCTGCCATTGAGAACCCAAGGAGGTGTTAGAATATGAAGTGGGGCTGACTAGATCTCGGTTAAGAGATGCTATACAGATAAGTATTTGATTTACTTAGCAATTTTTTGTTGAATTTTTGTAAATACGCATGTGCATAATGATTCAGCTATGATTTTGAAAATCTTGTTAAGGAGTGAATCCTATAGGAATGAATCTAACGTGTGAATTAATTCATTGAAAGGAAGCACCTGAGCTTGGTGAGCACCTAGCCTGAGGTGTAGGCTCTTAAGCCAGAGCTACCATTGAGCACCTAGAGAGGTGTTAGGCTCTAGAGCAGGGCTTCTAGATCTCAGTTGAGAGAAATTTTCACAGGTGATATGAGGCTTGAAAATAAAAAACTTGGTTATCTTTCAATGCACACCTTAGAGAGCATAGGAAGGGTGGGTATGCTCGAGGGACTGTGTAGAAGAGAAGAGGTACCATCCTTGTGTGGGGTGGGGCAGGTATTGTGAGTGCCATGGTTGTATAAAGACAAAGCCAGATACCTTTGGATTCAAAAGAAGATACTTATGCAAATAAGTATTTGGTTTACTTGGCATCTACTTGTTGATTTTATGTCAATATAAATGTGCACGTGATTCATCTATGATTTCAAAAAATATTGTGAATATGACACAAGAATTGACTCATTGCTTAGGGCTTGAGCATAGGCATTCCTGGTTTCCAGAGACATTGGAGACGTTCCAAACTGTGGAGAAGGATTCTCCAAGACCAAAAAGAGACTGGTGGTATGGACTGAAATGTGCAATCAAGGACTTGGAAGAGTTCCAGATCGTGTCGATGGACAAGTGAAGGTGCAGTGGAAGCACCATGATCATAATAAGGATACATGGGAGATGGAGGATGCTATGCAATTGGCATATCCATTATTTTGTTCAATTTTGTAAAGCACTGAGGACAGTGCTAATGAAGGGGGGGGGGGGAATGCAACACCCCGGTTTTGACCCCAATTGCATTAAATTGTAAATGATGTAAATAACGTTATTAAATCATGGTGTGGAGATCAAGGCAAAGGCCCCACCATGGATTTAGCATTTTATGTTTCGACAATTAAAATTGATGTCGATGGTATACATGCTAGCCAGACACAATATAGTTTTGGACATCATGTAAAATGCAATTAATAAAAAATACCCACAACTAGCTATGTCAATGCAATAAAGAGATGGGGGCATGTTTTCACAAGGAATAGGGAGGGAAAATATTCAAACCCTAGTCATCCAAAAGTGGTTGAGTTAGTTAATGCATGGGGATGGGAAGAGTATGGGAGTCAAATTCGAATTTGGGAAGCCACCCATTTTTGGAAATTGTGTTTTTGACTTATGGGGCAAGTAAATGCTCAGAAATGCATGCCCAAGACATTATTCACCCATGCATTTTGTTTCTTCACGCGACTGGAGATAGCTGGGCCATCCTCATCCCATTTTTATGCAATTTCCTCCATTTCTCCATGGCTGGGAATTATTTTTGTCTTGTTGAGTGAATGTGCAGCATAGATTCATGATTTGGGTCTTTTAGGAGGTCATTTTTGTCTTCCTCATGCAACTGGAGCAAGCTGGGCACTCTCCTTCACGATTTCTGTTGATTTCCTCATTTCTCCATACCCAGAAATATGTTTTTGGTAGTGTTCAGTGGATGGGAAGATAGATCCATGAATTGGGTGTTTAGGGAGGTCGTATTTTCCCCTGTGAATCCCATAGATGTTTTAGAAATCGTATTTTCTATCCCATGGCATTTTCCCCTTTCTCCATTTTCGTTTTTGGCTCCCAAGAACGTTTTGTTCATACCCAACACTTGTATGTTGTTGTTCTATAAATCCCTATGTTGGTTTGAACTGGTTAGGAGTGGAAGACGCTTAGAATTGGCTTGATAAGCCTAGTGAAGAGAGGAACCTCACAGACAGACCAAGAGGTCTTGGCAAATCTTTCCTGCACACCCGGAAGAACACTAGAAGGAAAGGTATGGCATGAGGGAACTGTGTAGCAGTGAAGGGAATACTTCCTTGTGTTGGGTGGTGTAGGAGATGAGGAGGCCAAGCCAAATCTTGTGTAGGTGTCCTTAGCTCTATGGTTGAACTTACTAGCCTGACAATTCTACCTTTCCATTTCCTTAGCATTCTAAGAAACCCAACTCTAGGTTGGTTTGACTGTGTTTTGATGTGAAGGTTGGCTTGGCTGAGTAAGTCCAAGGAACCCATATGTTAATTGGTTTCACTATGTTTTGATGTGAATGTTGGCTTGACTAAGTAAGTCCAAGGAAACCATATGTTATTGGCTTATTTCCTTAGTGGCCTGTGAAAGCCAATTGTTTATTGTCTTTAGTGTGTTGGCTTGACTATGTGTGTATGGTCTTGTTGTGTGTAAGTCGGTTGTTCCCTAGTTCCTTGTGGAAATCATGCCCAACTCACAGTTGGCAGTGGTGCTGAGAGATTGATGAGCACACTGACCTATGCCATTGGGTGGAATGTTGCAACGACATAGCTAGCTGCGGGGAAGCTTCTTCTCAAGATAAGTATTCTCTATGTATTTAATTTCCGAAACTGTATTTGTTTATGAATTAATATGAACATGTTGAATGCTTGAATGAATGTATTTTATTTTGTTATGTATTTACATGTAAAATGCATATGTGTATGTATTTTATTTCAATGCATTTTTATGATTTTGTTCATAGGGGTTATATTTCCCAGTTTGATAGATCAAAGCAGTGTGTAGTCACATCCTCTCCGTTGAGTAGAAGGGAGGGAACATGACATCTATGCACACCTATGAGAACACTAGAAGGGAAGGTATGACCTGAGGGATTGTGTAGTAGAGAGAAGGGAATACTTCCTTGTGTTGGGTGTGTAGGTATTGTTGAGACCAATCCAAGAGATATCTTATAGAGGTATCCATAGCTCTGTGGTTGAGATCACTAACTTAGCAATCTTCCTTTCCACTACCTTAGCAGCCTGATAAACCCAACTATAGGTTGGATTAGATGAACCTTGGTGTGTATTTGTCTATATGTGAGTCCACTGCCTTAGCATCCTTATAAACCCAACTGTAGGTCAGCTTGGTTGAACCTTGGTTTGTATTTGGCTATATGTGAGTCCATTGCCTTAGCAACCTAATAAACCCAACTGTAGCTTGGCTTTGTTGAACCTTGGTGTGTATTTGGCTATATGCGAGTCCACTTCCTTAGCATCCTAATAAAACCAACTGTAGGTTGTCTTGGCTGAACCATGGTGTGTATTTGGCTATGTTTGAGCCTGTTGTTCCCTATTTCCTTGTAGAAATCATGCCCAAGTCAAGGGTGGCAGTTGTGTTGAGAGATTGATGAGCACAACTGGCCTATGGTTAGGTGGAACGTTGCAGCGACATAGTTAGTTGCTCGAGCAACTCATTTTCAAGATAAGTATTCTCTTTTAATAATTCTGCAATGTATTTGTTTAAGAACTATTATGAATGTATTGAATGCTGGTTAGAGGTTCAAGTAGAGATTACTTCTATTATATTTTCCTGCTTAATATACATCTACATATGCCTTTTATTTCCAATGCATTTTGCTTATGTTCAAGGGGATAGATGCTTGGTTATAGCGTCAGAATGCAACTATCTTAAGTGTTTCCGCACCCCGCAGTCCACCTGCAGAAGGTAGGGGGCAGAGAGAGAAACATAAAATATAAGGTAAAATGTGGTTTTTCTGCACCTCGGAATCAGCCCTACGGAATGTGGAAATAGGAAGGCAGAAGGTGAAAAAAATGTAAAACGTATGGTCCAAGTGGTTTTTCCACACCCCAAAATCCACCCTACGGAAGGAGGAAGGAGGAAAGAGGAACTGAATGTATAGAGTAATGTGGGATTTCCGCAACCTGGATTCTGCCCTGTGGAATGCAGAAGGAGGAATGCGAAAGCCGAAAAGTGTAATGAACAAAAATATATATAATAAATAATCACTAAATAACTATCATATAATTAATAATAACTATTAAATTTCAATATTAATTATTAATATTAATACATATTGATATTAATAATTAATAATTAATAAATAGTTATTAGTAAACAATTCTAAACTGACGCATCCTTTCATGGATAGTATCCAAAGTGCCTTTACAATTAATATATATATGGCACTCACTTTGTAATCTATCATCATATCTATTCTATCATCAATTTATATATTATTATGGCTTATTTAATATTCCAAGTCTTATGGTAATATTATTTGTGTAAGCGAATAATTATTCGCTTCAAGTGGTATCAAAGCCTCGTTTGGCTGATCTGGGCCTTTGGCCTTAATTCTCATACCTTGTCTGATTTTTGGCTTATAGCCTTATTTTACGGATTCCCTAAAATATTGGACATTGTCCAAAAGAAAAAGAAAAATGTAAAAAAAGAAGAAAAAAGGAAAAAAAAAAGTTAAGAAAAAGAAAAGATAAAAGTAAAAGGAAAAAAAGAGAGGGTAAAAGTGAAGCCACACCTGGTTTCTTAAGGTGGGTTTTAGTTTGAATATAAAAGTGCAAAATAATTACTAGTAAAGAGCAAGTGAGATTTGAACTTAGGTGGGGAATGTAACACTCATTCCTCCCAACCACCCAATCTACTCACATTTTACAAAACTTAAGGAAAAAAAAAAAGATAAAAATGGTGCATAATAATTGCTACTAAAACGCAAGTGAGATTTGAAATTAGGTGGGGAAGGTAACACTCATTCCTCCCAACCACCCAATCTACTGAAATTTTTACAAACTATTGGAAAAAAAGGAGATATTGTTTAAACTTCAAAGAAAACTCAAGAATATAGATTTTAATATTGAAAAGAAGCAAAATTTTCCTATCACCTTACAAAAAAATGTTGCAATATTATTTAGAATTAAAGGGACACTTGCAGGGAAGGATATCACCATTTCTATCGCACCTGCTAAAAGAAATAATTATATTAGTATTGAATTCGCTAACCATTTAGTGATTCCTGAGTCAAATATAAGGGAAGAGCTAGAATTTTTGGACAAAAACGAACTGAAATAAGTGGCTTACAACTGAGTGTTGGAGATTATATGGTCACATCAAAATTCATTGTTAGTTCGTTATGGAGCTTTGACAGTGACATAATTTTGATTTTACCCTAGATAAAAACATTGGGGACTTTCATCTTAAATGCCGAAAAGAAGTTTCTGACATTTTCCTATAAGCGAAAGAGAATCACATTTCAAGATATTACAATGAAGTCAGAAATAGAACCTCCAACATCTGAAGAATTCCAAGATATATCAGAGATGATTTCACAGGGTAATCAGAAGTTAGAACAAAAGAAGCAGAAAGAAGTTGAAAAAATTGTCGCTAGTAAGGATGAAGAAATTACTCGTTTGAAGAATCATAGTCAAGACTTGATCGCACAGATTAAGAAATTAAAAAGGGAAAACAGATCGCAAGAGGAAAGCCGAGAGGAATTCCACCAAAAGGAAGTGGATCTCCAAAATGATTTCAATAAGAAACTATTACAAAAAAATGAAGAAAATTCTCACTTCAAAATTTTGAATCGAGGGTTGACTGAACAAATAAAAAAATTAAAAAATGAGAAGTTAAAAAAATCCTTAGATTTATTATCAATTAGTAAATCGCAAGAATCACAAACAATTAAAGTTTCTACATGGGTTCCACAAACGTCTTGAATACCTTATCGTCACCCAAATCACAGAAGTCGATACAACCAACATCAAATTAAAGCAAAAACGATGACTAACGCAATTGAGAAGTCATCAAAGGCTCAAATTCAAACATCAGAAAAGGGAAGCAATGCAAATCTCGTCAAAGTTCAAAAGAACAATCTTATTGTCACATCGCTACAAGCATCAACAGAAAATGTTTCCAAAAAACAATTACAAACATCGTTAGAAGCACCAAAATTTGAAGTTCTAGTAAACACTTCACAGGTAATTCGAGTTCCTTATCTCAATCTGAATCACAAGAGTCATTATGAGAGACAAAAAAATCAAAAGGAAAATTACTAGTATTATTCCTACAAAGAGCAAAGACAAAATCAACAACTCTCGACAATCGATCCACAAATCATTCCATTAAGAGTATATCTTGGATGGATTAATTCACAACTGACACAACATTTCCACACAATGTTTAAAATAAAGTATCGTCTTATTTTGTCAAATGTTGCAACTACCAACACACAATGTCATGAGAAAGCATTACGAGCTAGAACAAGGGATAAAGTCTTCCATAATTGTGCTTTGAGGACAAAGCAATTCTAAGGGAGAGGCAATGTAATGAACAAAAATATATATAATAAATAATCAGTAAATAACTATTATATAATTAATAATAACTATTAAATATCAATATTAATTATTAATATTAATACATATTGATATTAATAATTAATAAATAGTTATTAGTAAACAATTCTAAAATGACGCATCCTTTCATGGATAGTATCCAAAGTGCCTTTACGATTAATATATATATGGCACTCACTTTGTAATCTATCATCATATCTATTCTATCATCAATTTATATATTATTATGGCTTATTTAATATTACAAGTATTTTGGTAATATTATTTGTGTAAGCGAATAACTATTCGCTTCAGAAAGTAAGAAAGGAAAATAGATTGTAACAGGGGATTTTGAATTCCAGAATCTGCACCATGAAAAGGTCATGTTAAGTGTGGAAAGGTATTTTCTAGTTGCGGAAAGTACCTGTTAGTTGTGGAATGACTGTACATAAGTAATTAAGCTTAAGAATAAATGATTTAGGAGGATGCATAGCCCATGACTTGAATGAAAGAAAATGTTTTTATATGCATTTTAATCAGAGCATAGCGAGTACACTATAGAGCGATATCATAGCGGGTACGCTACAGAGTGGTATCGGAGTGGGTACACTACAGGGTGGTATCAGAGCAGGTACACTACAAGTATGCTCCTACATCAGACTCCCTAGGAAGAAAGAAATATGACCTCTTGGTCATAACCTTCAATATTCAGTATTCCTAGATCCCAAACCTTATGCTGAAGCTTTCCATTTGCTTCATGGTTTTCATGTTTTCTTCTTACTAGACGTAATTCTCTCAGATTCCATACTTTTTGTTGTAATGATCCACTAGCTTTGCTTCTGCAATCTTCTTATGCCATCTTCCTTCTGCTATTTCTTTGTCTTTTTGCTCCGTTGATGTAAATCTTCATTCTTTCTTCATGCCTTCTCCGAGACACCTTCCCCATCAACATCTGTAGTTCTTAAATCTCCATGTCCATTCTATCCTTTGGATGGTACACTGACATCTTATTATGCTGAAACTGTTGTTTTTTTCTTGACTCTCTGCTGCTATCCACTGGATCACAAGACATTTCCATGTTTTGACCTTCTATATGCTCCTTCCCAATGCTGCAACCAAGCATTAAGCGGTCATCTTTATCAATCCTTGGATTGATCAACCAATCTTCTAGTATTTGTAACTCTTCATCATACTTTCTAAGGTTAGAAAGTTTCTCTTTTTCTTCATTAGCCAACTCTGCAACAACAAGTTATTCTAGGTATTGATCACCCTTTTGAGACAATATGGTCTCTTCCTTTGTTATGACAGATTTTTTCCTTTGTCTACCTTCACTTTCTTTAATACCTACAAACACACACCAATAATCAGTTTCAAAAACATGAGACTCTGAAGCCCCTGTTGATATTTTTCTTGGCATCCTCCTATTCTGTTGGTTTGAGAACAACATCAAAATTTCATCATTATCTACTTCTCCAACAGTTTGAGCTACATGATGCATACAATATTCATAGGATACCATTTCATCTCCTACTACAACAGAATTATATTATGTTGTCATGCTTTTGGAAAGCACATCTTCTTCTTTAAACTCCCGGACAACCTAAGGTGGCCGTTCAATTTTTTTCTTCAATTTTTCGTCTTTGTACATTTATTTTTCTTCCTTCATCTTCAGATCGACCCCAATTGATTGTGTTCCTCCATCAAGCAACTCATCAGTGAGTCCCATTTGTTGCAATACTTCAGACCTTTCCTCATTTAAAAGAATTTCTTCATCATATTTGACCTCATCAAATTTTAAGACAATTTAAAAAGATTGCCTATCATCTGCAACAAAACATGTAATCACAAACAATTCATCAGTCTCAAAAACATAAGACCTCTTGGTCTCATTTGGCCTCATAGTCATCTCCTCCATAAGTTGATATGTACTCTTTACAGAATCCATGAGACTTTTAGTTAGTCTCTCTTCATCATCCTCACTCACATATTCTCCCAACAATGGGCCATGTTCTAGTTCACATACCAAAACATCCATCTCA
Organism: Pseudotsuga menziesii; assembly: GCA_001517045.1. NCBI lineage: Eukaryota > Viridiplantae > Streptophyta > Pinopsida > Pinales > Pinaceae > Pseudotsuga > Pseudotsuga menziesii. Next base: position 219,267 of record LPNX010733859.1, read on the forward strand.
GACTCAACTTTCCTGAGTTATTCCTCTAGTATGATAGACATCCTTTGTTGTAGCTTCACCTGTAGTGAATTCCATCTTACCTTCTTTTTCTCCATTATCCAACTATATCTCCGATTCTCTTTCTGTAGCAGCATCTCCAAACGAATAAATTGCAATCCTATGTCAAATAATTCTCTGTCATACTTTGCTTGACTCATCCTGTTGATGTCTTCCTCCTTGACATATTTTCTTCTGCTATGGATTTTCTTTAAACCTTTGTAATGACTTCCAGTAGTCATCATCTCCATTTCATTTTTATCTTCCTCTATGAACTTCATCTTGTTCACTTGTGGAATATAGCTAAGCCTTCACCTTCAACAAGTCTCCATACCTGCCACTCATACCTCAACAAGCTATCTCTCCTTGAGCTTGTCCTTTTGGTATCTCTAGTTCTTTTCTTCTAGAAACTCTTGAGAAACTTCCTTTGCTCCTTTTGGCTTTTGCAAATCTATTTCCTCTCTGAGAAGACTCAACTTCTTCCCTTCTTTGTCCAACTTGTGTTGGATCCTTACGTTCTGCCACTGCTTTCTATTTCCTCTAAGAGTTCACAAACTCTTCAGCAAGAATATAATTATCCTTGATATAGCTCCCCTAACTACAATTGCTGCTATCAAACCATTCCTATTTTCTTCGACAAGTTCTTATGACCAGAGTCAAATAAAAACATCAAGCATTCCATACCTTTAAGACTTTTCCACTTGTATAGTTGGTTGAAACATCTCCCCTTATCATTTTTCTTCATCAAGAATGAAATTGTTCTTGGGCACAAATATCTTAGTTGTTATTGCTACCAAACTTTCATTGTTGCATGCAATCTATCACCAATGATCAACCAGAATTATCATAAAACATCAATCTCATACCTTCAAATATCTTCTTCTTGATCTTGTCTTCCTTTGAATGGATAGATTCCTCTCATGATTGGCTCAACGTCCATCAATTGTTCAAGAGTATTAACAAACTCTTTTCATGTTCTATAAATCCACGCATGTACCTATTAAATCCTTCAAAGGATTTCTTTCTCCTTCACTCCTATGTGGCTAACATCAATTTAAACCACACATTCTCTGTCTGCAATTCTTGATTTAATTCAATTCTAAATACTTTCATTTGACCAACCTTCTCAACACAATTGTTAGTATTCAATTTCAACATATTTTGAAAATCATAATTTGATTTACCTCTCGGCTCTGATCTGTGCTCTGATACCACTTGATGGTATCAACATGAGTACTCATAGAAACATATCAAACTTACGCTCTGATACCTCAGCTATGATACCACTTGATGCAGAAGGGAACCTCAAATCTACATATACCAACTACTTTCTCCCAAGAATAGTTTTCTCTACATTTAGAAAACCTCTAAATCCTGCAACTCAGCCAAATATTTCTTCTTTAGGTCGAAATCAGCCTCAACCCCTCTATCTAAAACTCATGTTCCACAGATTTAATTCCGCAACCCAATTCCTTCCGAAATTGCCTTTCCATAATTGTCCTTCCGCAACGCTCTTTCCGCAATTATGCACCCGCAACACTCTTTCTGCAATTGCGGATTGTGGATGTACCATCCCACTTTTCCCAAAATGGGATTCCACAATTTCCTTTTGCGAGTCTCTTTCTGCAACTTCTATGAGCGATCAATTTCTTGCGGCTTTGATCTCGCATGTCGATCTGCTATCACCTTCGAAACTTCACTTTAACTTTGTGGATCCCTTATCTCTCATGCACGTTTAATTCATGAATTCTTTCCCTATCGTCGATCCATATTTTCTCCTTTAATATGGATCATCCAAATCTCTATCGAATGAACCGAATGTAACCTCTGCAATCCTGCGTTGATTGATCCGAGGATCAATCAATCGACCTTCAACCGGACTTCACCAAGCTTGATCTCCTTCACTAGATCTACACATCACTTCTATGGTTTCATCCTTCCCACAATTCAACTCCTCGGGCGCATCCTTGATCCAACCCTGAACTTTACTTTTGCAGAATGTACACAAAGGAGCATCGATCCTTTTAGTGATCGATGACATAGGGTTTAGTCATGCGTTTTATGCACATAAATCCATCAAACACCCTCTGCAGCCTTCAACCTTCAAAATCCCTAATTCCACGATACACATACACAGATCTATCAACCATTAACAAGGATTAATTAAGCATTCTACTCAGAAAATACTATACTATGACAAAGTTGCAATTACATAGAGATATGTCGAAATAGGCTTTCCTTCAATTAATAGAAGGAATCTTTACATTCAAATTTATCCAAAATCTATGTTATGATCTATATAGACTTGCTATAATTCTAACATGTGTCCTTGGCCTGATTTCTCCTTGATCGTCCACCCCTTAGCCAGATTTACAATATTTAGCTACTTTCTGGTTGCCCTTGGCTACTTCTGTCTACTTACCTATGCCTCGAAGGCTTACCGACATATATACAATAGGATTCATGAACCCATTCTGGTTTAGATCCTCAATATACCCAACAATCTGCTAATACACAACAACTGAAACCTAATTTAAGTAAGCTCTTAAACCTAATTCTATGACTCACCAAGCAACCATCAAATGTTGCCATCACTTGTGGGGTTTTTTACACGACTCACACTTTAACCCTGTGACTCATTCATTTACCTAGTTGATGCACCTAAATGACTCATCATCCATCTAGAATCACATAAAACATAGGTTTATTTACAATATAATAGTCCAAAGACTATTAAATCAGGAAATGAAGACTCTTTCTAGGTTTGATTAGCGTACACCAAAAACTTTGTTAATTTGAAGTTGACTTTTAAGGTGTTGGGATTCGTTCCACATTAATATTCACCAAATCCCATAATAATATTATCCCTCCCCTAACCTATGATGGTATTAAGCCATAAAGAATCACATATTGGCAGTGGTTTTGAGCTAACAAATCATACACCAAAAAAATTGTCAAATCAGAAGCTCACTTTAGGTTGTAGGTTTGCTTTGGCGTGTAGGTGTGTGAGTATGTGATTATCCCCCCTTACTCTAATACTATTATTGTAATTTTTGCAAATTATTTTGGGGGTATTGAGGTCCACCTGAGAAATACAAATCACCTCACTCTTGAGCCGATAAGAGAGAATGAGGTTGTTGGACCCTTGCCAACCCCACACAAATATCTACAAACAACAACTTGCTTAAACATGTACAAACCCTACCCCACGTGAAATTGAACCTATGATTTCCAAGGAGGTAACACATGTTATCAACCATTAGGTCCACTCAGGTTATAAAAAAAATGGTGTCCCCTTGAGAAACACAAGTCACCCCACTCTCGAGCTCATAAGTGAGAATGAGGTTGTTGGTAACTTTCCAAACCCACACAAATCTCCACAAACAACTGCTTGCTCAAACATGTACAGATCCTTACCCCTATGGAATTGAACCTATGATCTCCAAGGAGATAACACATGTTCTTAACAATTAGGCCCACTCATGTTGTACAAATATTATCATTGTACTATTTACTCTTGTATTCACATTTATTAGGAACCCATGTGCTCGCCATCACTAAAAGTTTTAGACAAGTAACTTACCAAACTATTAAATGCAAAAGGAAGAGATTATCAATGTGGAAAAAAAACCATGTTATTACAGTGGTATATCCCTAGTCATATTGTGGTATTAAATCTTCAGGCTTCACATATTGGGCGTTGTTTTAAGCTAGTGAAGCATACACCAAAAACTTTGTCATTTTGAAGTTAGCTTCGAGATACTAGAATTTGTTACACATTAATACTCCCCAAATCCACACTAATAATCTCCCTCCCTTGAGATAGGGTGATATCAACCTTAAAGCTTCACATGTTGGCGTTGCTTTCAATTGAATAAGCATACATAGAAAAAAATTATCAGTTTGGAAATTGACTTTAGAGTGGGTTTTCTTTAGCATGCACATATGTGGGTTATATGGTAATACCGTTCCTCACTCTAATCATCCACAAATGTGGGGAATGATCCCTTGTTTTTTCCTTGCAAGAATATATATATATATATATATATATATCCACACGCAAGCACATATACTGTAAATTTCTCAAAGTCTTTCTTAAATGAAACATATATTGGATTTCCTCATAAGATTTTCCTTGAAAATATATATATATATATATATATATATATATATNACAATGCAACCAACTCACATCATGTCCTTAATTGGTTTAAAACAATGAACCTCGACCAACTCTCATCTAAGCCATGGCCAAACAATCTACTATGTCGAGGATAATGCTATAAATATCACATTAAAAAAAATTACCCAACCTAACATAAAAAACATTAACATTGAAATAAGAAAAAAAATTATGACATCGAACAAAGAATATTGTATTATCCAATTACTAAGAAATTATGCAAGGAGAATATTTAGCGGGGCCTTTAATTTTTTGACAACTATTGAAACACATGATTTTTTTCAAAAGTGAAAAAACAGTAGCTTGATATTTGATTAGAAATCATAGCTACATATATCCAGATCATATACAAACACTACGAGCATAATGTCAACATTCCGCCCAATACACCAAACCAACAGACTACCATCAAATAGAAAATCCTAATACAAGTACCTATCAAGTAGGACTTTGCCACAAAAAACCTAGCATATATACAGTGATAACATATCCAAATCTCAAAAAAAGAGTCAACCGCAGCTAGCTGAACAATTGAAACACATGATTTAATTCAAAGTCGTCATTTCACAAAAGATATTATTGTGGGTAAAGTGTACTCTACATAGATATGTAGTGGTTTTGTGGGTTGAGAAAAGTCCCCGCCAATATCACAGTCCATCATTTTATTAAATCATGAACCATATTATTCATATGGTAGTATAGTCGTCCAAATAGGTTGTCACTGCATAAGTCATTACAAACATCATCAAGAGAAAGCATCCTAATTAACCTGCATAAAACTCTATTATGTTGTCAAATACTTTAGTCATAAGTGGTTCATATATACGACATATACAAAATCATAAAAAACTTCCCCAATTAGGGGTTTATAGGGCCATTAAGCGGTCCAAAATCCAACTCCGTGATGGAATTCTTGTCACATATCCAAAGCATGGAAGAGTCCATCGAAAGATCAAGACCCTGTTTGGGAAGTAGGTCCACTTAAAGGTCCGTCTCCCTGAAAATATGGTGAAAAGATATGTGATGAAAGAGCGGCAGGAGTTGATGGATCTCATCCATAAGAGAGGTAGTATGCTGAGAAAAGTTGTGGTCAATAGAGGTGTAATTTAAGGAAGTTGCATGCTAGATACCTTAAATCATATTTTGGATACAAACGGAAGACGAGATATAAAGAATCAAATTATTCTCAAAGTTAGGGGGTATATAAGAGGTTTAAATGTCAATTATTTCTTTAACACCTCAAAGGACTATTGCACTTGCTAATCCCATTGAAAGATAATGTCTTTATTTAAGTGATGCAAGAATCTATGTGCTTGGGTAGCTTAATCCAAAATGAACCAATAGAGGAAGCTTTCTTTGCCTTGGATGCTCTGCAACTAGCACCGAGTCTTGGGGGATAGTTCTAGAATGGATTTAACTTTTAGAGCGTCTACCGTGATTCCTTTATGTTAGAGGATAAACACTAATATTGCCTTACAGTGATGCAAAAGACACACTTGAGTGGGTTCAAGTGTAAGTTGAAGATACATGTTAGACATTTTAATTCATATTTTGTATTTTGAGATAGTTCATTTAATAAAATAAAGTTACAGAGCAACTAAGTCCTTGTTAATGTTGGCATGAAAATTAATAAAAATATCAATGTATTCATTAAAGTTTGTATGCACAGCAAAAGTAAGCTTAGAATGTGAAGTAGAGAGGCGTTGTATCAACGAGTTTGGGATCTAGTTGACGTTTTTGGGGAGGGGTTCATTTAATTGAATATGAGTATTGATTTCAAAGGCTCTATACATAAGTCACACCTAGATAATAGGTTGTGGAAGTAAACAATAGAGTGATAATTTAAGAGGGGTAGATAAAATGAAAAAAACTAATTGAAACAAATCATCAAAACTATAAAGAAATAATTATGAAAACTATGAAGAATAAAGAAAAGATACCAGTATTCTAAGGATTCAATGGTTTGACCGGGAAGTCAATCGTCGTCACCCCTTTCCAACCAAATCATTTTTCCGAGCTGTGACCCAATGGCTAGCCTTTTTCCCTTGGACCATTTGCCAGAAAGGCCTCATAAATCTTGCATGTTTTTAATGAATGGCATGGTCGTCTAACGCTAAACTAAAGAAATCACCATAAATTTGGATAAGATCTTGTAGAATTTATTTATCTATTGCATTTTTTCCTTGGATGCATAGCAACCAAACTTGAACGATGATGTCTTCTCTTGTATTAATTGATCATTTGGCTTCTGGTGGAGGAATTGGAAATGCAGCACTTGTGCCAGTGTTTGAGGCGACAACCAAACTGTTAGTGCTAGTCATAGAGACCATTCATGTGGCAAAATATATGATTTATGAGCAAGAGAGTCTCAGGGAACTCTCCAAGTACCTGGAAAATATTAGGCCTATTTTAACAGAGTTTGCTAATAAGAATGTTAGGGAAAGCCAAACAGTTAGAAAATATCTTGAGATTTTGGAAAGGGAACTGAAGACTGCAAACAGTGTTGTTGATACTTGTTCACAAAGGAGCAAGTTGTATATTCTTCTTAGTTTTAGGAATATTGTGAAACAATTGCAAGATATTACAAGAGAAATTGGACATGCTCTGAGTTTGCTTCCTCTTGTTACATAAGATGTGCCATTGGTTATTAAGAAGAAAACTGATAACTACTTTGTAAGGATATGTAGAATGATGAGTTCAAAGCAGCAGTGGCAGAAGAGGAAAATGTTGATAAAATTGAATATGGGATAAGAGAAAGGAATATTGATAGTGTTTATGCAAATAAATTGCTTTTGTAGATTGCTAAAGTAGTGGGAATTTCTATTGATACATCAGTTTTGAAACAAAAGTTTGAAGAGTTTAAAATGGATATGGAAGATACCATACTGAGAAAAAAATGAAGTAGAGGCTTTGAAAATGGAACAAATTGTTGGTTGGTTTACTTCATTCTGACGATGTCACATCTTCTGCCAAAGAGAGGGATCAAATTTATTACGAGAAGAAGCTTTCTTTGGGAATCCATTCTTTGCCTCCCTTATAATTGTTTTACTATCCAATTTCTCATGACATAAAAGAAGATCTTAAGTTTTCCAGGGGAAAATATCAGTTCCTTGCTATTTCATTGAAATCAAAGGGAACATTTTTACATCATCAGCATGTGCTGTACACATGGAGGGCATAATACATCAGTAAGTGTAACTGCAGTGTCTGCTTCAACTAGGCTCATGAAGGAGGGACATCAATCCATACTGCTGTCTACAGCTCATGTTCAAGTACCTTAAAAACTACAAGCTAGGAGAGAAAGACTACATCCGCTTCATACCCTTCCTTGCATAGAGAGTTCATACTATAACTGGATAGCTAATCCAAAGAAGCAAAAACATGAATAGTACAGTAAAATATGTGACTCATCAATACCTTCATCCAAAGGATGTCAAAAAGACAGCAGCACAGAAAGGTCAAGTGCTGAGGGCTAGAAAAGATAGAAAGTGCCCTGATCAATACATTCACCATTGGTGAATTCAGCAAACTGAAGCTGGCCTTGAGCCAGTGTCAATGCTTCTTTGGATAAGCTGTCAGCCATTGTATTGTGCTCTCTATATATGTGAATGGAAGTGAGTTGGATGAAGTCAGTTTCCAGCTCTCTAATACAATGACACCACCCATCAAGTGAAAGTAAAGTAAGAGCTGATCTTTGATTGAACCAGTTGATGATGACAGCAGAATCCCCATGAATAAGTAAAGAAGGAAGGCCCATGTATTTTGCACAGTGAAGGAGTGTCCACAAGGCCAGCAACTTTGATCTGGTATTTGTGCTCAGGCCTACTCCCAACTTGAAGCAATAATAGTGATCTTTACTGAGTAGAAGCTGAACATCTACACCTCCCATTTGTTTAGCTGATGCCCCATCAAAGAAGCCTGCTGGAAAAGACAATGAAGGAGCTGGTCCAATAGTTCTCCTGTTGTTTTTCAGTTGAAATTTGACCGGATAGAGTTGTAGTTGATTCTTAATGGAGAGGACAGTAAAGCGTATATCAGGCTTCAAGTCCTCAAAAATACATTTGTTCCAGGTAATCCAGATTTGCCAAGCAAGGAGAAGACAAAGATACTTCAGAGTATTTCCTAAGCTGATCCAGGAAGAAACATTATGACGAAAATTTGATTCCCTCCAGAAATATGGAATGTCAAGAGAAGATCTGATAAGAGCAATAACTTTCCTGGTAAAGCTACAACTATGAAATAGGTGGTCAGCAGACTCTAATGCTGATTTACATAGACAGCACCAGAATGGGCCAATCCAACCTTTTTTTTTCAAGTTGTCACATGTGTTGATCTTATTCAATAGACATAGCCAAAAGAAACAGATGATCTTAAGTGGCATGTGAAATTTCCATATCTTGATCAAGAGATCGACAGATCTCTGAGAGACAAGGGTATTGGCAATAAGATCATACATGAGATTGGATTTTACCATACCTGAAGACTTATTATACATCCATACCAGTGTATCAGGTTGATTGCTGATACGTATCCCACCATGCTACAAACCTTTGATATAGTTGGACCAGGTTTCCTTCCATAGTCCACCCAGCTCTAGCTCGTCAGCCGAGATCCAATAATCAGTCAAGGATGTGGCAATGCCTCTGTTGTGTGCATCAGAGAGGGTGAGAATACCATAATCTTCCAAATATGATCTAAGGTCTTTAGGTAGAATATATTCAGAGGAAACACCAGCTATGGGTCAATTCCTACTTTGATATTTTTGCCATTGCCGATCTTCCACCCAAGATATCTAGTGATCTAAGACATAGCACTAATGAAGTCATTCCACATATGAGAGGTACCCTGGACTTTGAAGGTCTTCTGTCTGAGCCAAATATCAACAGGTAAGTTCTTAAGGTATTTGTGCTTGATGATTTGAGACCACAACCCTACACCATTAAGAACAAGCCAGAGACTTTTGTTTCGTAGGGCCAAACTGAACCACTCTAGATTCTTAATGTTCCATCCCCCGAGAGTATAGGGCCTGGAGATTGAAGACCAATCTACCAAATGATACTTCTGTTTACCTTGCGAGCAGCCCCATAAAAAATTAAAGATGTATCTCCTGATGTAAGTTAGAATAGTGTTGGGCATATGAGCTAGTGTGACCCAGTACACAGCCAGACTCATCAAGACAGATTTGACAAGTACCAATCTACCACCCAGAGAGAGTATCTTGTAGCTTCAATCGCTCAATCTTTTCTCGAACTTCAATAAAAACCATCTCCAATCCTTTATGCCATACCCCAGTGGCTTGAGGTAGTAGCCCATGTACTTAAAACCAACAACAATAGGTTCCTTCTTGTAAGGCATGAGATTAAAAATTTATTGTCTAGCCGGTTCCTCAATGTTATTGAAAAGAAAGGAAGACTTATCTGCATTGATCTCCATTTCGGTTGCACAACAAAAAGTGTCAAGAATAATTTTGTAGTGCTGCCACTCAGTCAATGTGCCAGAACCAAAAAGGACTGCATCATCTACAAAGCGCAGATGAGTAAGGTAAAGACTGGGAGCAATTTTGATGCCTGAAATATCTCCTGTGCTTTGTGCCTGAATAATCAAAAGACTTAAACCTTCAATGATCATTATGAATAGGAGAGGAGACAGAGGGCATCCCTGTCTAATGCCTCTAGACACAGGAAATAAATTGGATGGGGTCCCATTGATCAGTACAACAAAGTTTGCTAACTCAACACAGCCCATGATCCAATTGACAAAGCTGCTAGGAATACCAATCTGAAGAAGGACCAGCCTCAAGAAAGACCAGTTAACTCTGTCAAAAGCCTTTACCAAATCAAGTTTCAGAACCATCACACTCTGATTTTCAGTTTTGATAGTATGGAGAGCTTCTTGGACAATACCAACCGGTTCAATGATCTTCCTATCATGCAAGAAGCCAAACTGATGCTTGGATATAGCCTTGTCTAGTACTACCTTAAGTCTAATGGTAGCCAATTTAGAGATAGTCTTATAAATCAAATTACATAAGGATATGGGCCTATACTCCGCAAGGGTAGTGGGTTTATCACACTTAGGAATGAGTGTAATAAAAGTGGCATTGAGAGCACCAATGGCCCTACCTTCTAGCCTAGAATGTTCGATGACATTCAGAATATCCTGCCCCAACAGGTCAAAAAAATGAAGGTAGAACTCCACCGGCCACTCATCAGGCCCGGGGCTTTTATCTTTTTTAAACCCCTTGAGGACATCTTCTACTTCTTTAAGTGTGAAAGCTGACATGAAAAGGTCTTGATCCTCTTCTTAAACAAAGGATGAGAAAAAGCAGGTGACTTTGATTTGGGTCTCAATATTGGTTTTACCATCATTAGAGAAGAGTTCAGAGAAGTGTTGAAAACTTAACTTTGCATCATCCTCAATAGTATCCCCAGGCTGATTCTGAAGTGACCAGATAGCTTTGTGGTTCCTCCTAGCCGAAGCAAAGGAGTGAAAAAATTTGGTGTTAGCATCACCTTCCTGAATCCAGTCTACTCTGCTTTTGAGCTTCCGGGTGAGGATCTGATGTGAAAGCAAGGATTCCTTCCTACTTTTCAAGAGAGCAAGGGAGGATGAAGCCTCCTCAGAGAGAATAACAGAGTGGTGGGAAGCAAGGAGAGTGAGTATAGCTCGGTCAACCTCAGTGATCTCCTTCAATCTCAAAGTATTTTTCAGTTTTTCCCAAGTCTTTACATCATTTTTGAGTCTCTGAAGCTTAAAGCTGAAGTCAAACATGGGGCCAGCAGAGGGAGCAGGTGCTAACCAAGAAGAGGATACAAGGTCAGTAAAATCATAATCAAGGAGCTAGGCACGATTGAACTTAAAAGGGAATAGATGACATTTCAGGCTAAAGTTCCACTCAAGACAAACAGGGTAATGGTCAGATATTTTGGAGGGTTGGATTTAGGAGTGATAGCAACCCAAGGTCGAGATCAGATGTAAAGAGGCAAGGAATCAGTCCAGTTTTTTGCTAACACCCTCAGGTCCTACTCTGCCATTTCTCCAAGTAGGCCCAATCTTGGTGGGAGCTAGATCAACCATATGCAAAGAGTCCAAAAGCTATGCAAAGTATAGAGAATGAGGATCCATACGAGCATGATCACCCCAGATCTCAATATCAGAGATGGTGAAGTTTAGATCACCAGCCAAGATGAGGTTAGGATAGTTGAATATACTGCCTACAACAGCAGAGTCCCAATAGGATGTTTTGTTGGCATAGGGTCCAACGTAGTTGACAATAGAGAAGACAGAGTCAAGGCCTTTAAAACAAGCAGTAAGAAGAATACCTACAAAGGAATGATAGGCTTTACATTGAATCAGGCTAGGGTTCCAGGCCGATAGGATACCCCCAGAAAGACCAAGTGCATCAATAGCACAGAATTCCCAACCCGGCTTCATGTAAGCAAATAGACGGAGGGCAGTAATATGATCACACATCGTTTCCTACAGAAGGATAATGTCAGGGTTAAGTGATGTAAATAGTTCTTTGAGGGATTTCTGTTTGGTGGGTCCCCCAAACCCACGAATGTTCATGGGGAAAATATTCATGGGTCAGACTGAGAGACAGGAGACATAGCTCTAAGTGCCTGTGAAGAGGAGTTGGATCTAGCAGCTGCTTTGATGCGAGCCGAGAGTGGGGTAAAGTGACCTGTAGGAGCTTGAGAGGAGACTTTACTGCATTTTTTAGCCTTTCTGATGGCCACATTCTCGAATCTAATCGATTCCAATGGCAAGATGGAGGGTGAGATCGGGGTTTTGTCCGTGAAGATATCCAGAGCTTTGAGGAGAGTAGGATCATCAAAGGAGGGAGTGGTTAAGGGACTGCTGGCAGAGCCATAACAGGAGGGGATGAGGAATGGGTAAGAGGGGGGGTGTTTTCCAGGTTAAAGGGGGGCGAGAGAGTGATAACAAGAGTTGTAGTAAGTGAAGGAGACCGATGGTCAGCGGCCAAACCAGTACAAGATCGGGAAGTGGTTAAAGCCAAAGATTCGACATCCTTGATGAACAAAAGCTCCCCTTTGGTCAAATCACCAACAGAGGTAGGAGAGGAAGAGTCATAAGGGCCAAGTGAGGTGGGCGGAGCCAGTAAATCAATAGAAACATCAATCTACTATAGAGTGTCCTGAGGGGTATGGAGATGCGAAGTAGGAGTAGGGGAGAAATCAAGTGAGGGCTCGAAATCAATGAATCCAGCAGAGGGTGGATTGCCTCGCAATAAAAAGGAGCAGGACTTCCGCAAATGACCAGTTTCGTGAAAATAGCTGCAGCGGAACGACATCCTCAAATAATCAAGTTTTTGAGTGATCACCACACCATTACAATCAATCTCTATCTCAGGAAGGAGCCCATGGGAAACATCCAGTTCTACCAGCACTTTAGTAGTACGCTTATCAAAAGTAGTGTGGAAATCTTTATCCAGGGAAACAAACCTGCCTATGGTATTGGCAATACCAATGAGAATGTCTTTGGACCAGAGGGGAAATGGTAAGGCTGGCAATAAAACCCAAAGATGACGCTTAATAACCCGTTCTTTAATAGGGTCAAAGTTCGTATGCCATCGACTGAGTACTAGGGAACCACTGCCTATGGTCCAAAGTGAATCAAGAATGCGTGAGGCATCAGAGTCATTGAGGAAAACGAAAACCAATCAGCGATTGGCCAGAAGACTAATGGTGAGTACATAGGTGAGGATAGACTTCCAATGGAGAGTGGCCCAAGCCACCCATTCCTCTTCATTCATCGAACAATATTCTAAACGCCCGATGAGAGCACAATGACAGAGTTCTGATACTCTATCTAGCATGATGTCCCGACCCACGACGAAATGATGCTTATGATCCAACGCAGCGAGGATCTTTGACTTATGTCGGGCCCGAAAGCGATAGGGATATGTAGGTACAGTCTTATCTCTGGAGGGAATAATAGGATCAGGGGTCGCCATCGAGAACAAGGTAGGGTATATAACCAAGGGTCAGCAGAAAAGAAATCAAAACAGTAGAAGGCAGTAAACCCTAGCAAGAAAAATAACCACGGAGCGACGAACCCTAGTCTGAAAACAGAGCAAGTCAGAAGGCGTCACGACTCGTGAAATAGTAAAAGGACCGAGGGTAAACCCTAACTGAGACCCAAGGTAAAGTCACACAGTGCCCGTGAAACCAAACTGAAACCCTAACCAGAGCTAGGGTTATAGAACCCAACGGGAGAGAAGATAAACCAAGGTAAACAAAAAATACCCAAAACCGAGCACAAATCGGAGAGTACAGTGAACCCCCAAGAAAACCCCCTAGTTCCCACTTTTTTTGAATGGTTGGTACTAGCCCTCTGCGAAGAGGGGAACTCCATAGACCTAGGACAACCCGTGAACCCAAACGACCAACGGGGGATAGCAGGACAAACCTATAAACCAGAAATCATATAAAAGCAGAGTGTCGAGAAAAGGAGAGTACCTGCGTCATGATGTTAACAATAAGATGTCGGAACAAGTGGGTGTTGACCAAATGTAGGCAACCACCGCAGGACCCGCCGCTGAAAGAGGAAAGACCAAGAGTCGTAGCCACAAAACCAGAAGTCGATTTCAAAAAAACCACCGTCAGTAGATTGCCAAAAGACTCGGCACTGAAAACTGAGAGCCAAAATTCCCAGCCGGAATACCAAAGATAGTTTCTGGACAGCTGAAAACTGCCGCCACCGAGGAGCAGTCAACCGAACCTCGAAAAGTCGTGACAGCGTTATGAAAAGTAACCACAAACAGACCAGATGTGTGGAGATCACAGCGAGCAAGAGTTGGGTCTGAGAGAAAACCGGTAACGTCAGAGTCAGGAAACGGCGCAACCCTAACCGATGTAGGAGGCCACAGCTTGACCGTAGCCATGGCATCCAACATCAAACCCTAGCATTCTCTCCATATCGCTCTAAAAAAAAAAACCTCAAACATTTGAAAGAAGTTATATTGAAAGATGGTTTGCAGAGGGGCACACTACTTGTCCCATGACTAACCAAGTGCTAATCAACAAGGATCTCAAACCGAATATCACACTCTAAAGGTCTATAGAAGAATGGAAGGATACAAAATATACAATGGCCAAAATAGATTCATTGAGACATAATTTAGATTCTGATGATGAAGAGAAGACTGTGTTGTATGCTCTCGATGAATTGCTAAGATTAAGTGAGGAGAGGAGAAAGAAAAGCACAAACAATGGATAGGATCAGAAGGTTACATTTTCGTTTTATTTGGTCTTCTTGGACGGAATACGCCATTGATTAGGAACATAACGCTAGCAAGGCAACGAGGGATTGTGATTGCATATGTGTGGATTGAATAGAGAATATTTTACCTATGTGGCTGATGTAGAACGAAAACCAGATCTTGGAGAAAAGACCTCCAAAGCTTTGAAAAACAACCTCTAGTTTTACAGAGAATGCGGTGTCATGAGGAATTTAGCCTGAGGCCAAATCGCATGGAAAATGGATCCGACTACAGCACAGGCTCCGTGACCAAATCCTCCCACATATTGAATGTAGTTGGTGGTATACTGTTGCAAATCGACTACTAACGGTGTACATTAAAAGCATGAAAGTTTTATGGGGCCTTTCTGGTGAATGGTCCCAGCAGAAAAGGTCGATGATTTGGTCATCGATCAGAAAGACGATTTGGCCGAAAAGGTCGGCTTCTAGGGGCAAATTGTTGAATTCGTAGGCTACACAAAATAAATAAAGAATCCAACATTTCATTTGTGGAAACTTTAAAAAATGGTGGAAAATGAGGTTGATCCGCATATGTCAACTACTTTTAAAAATGTGGTTGTGCTAGTTATTAATATATGTAAAAGGAATTTCAATATGAAAGTACAACTATTTGGATTTACAAAATAAATAAAGAATCCAACATTTCTTGTGGAAACTTTAAAAAATGGTGGAAAATGACGTTGATAAGCATATGTCAACTACTTTTAAAAATGTGGTTGTGCTAGTTATTAATATATGTAAAAGGAATTTCAATATGAAAGTACAACTATTTGGATTTTGAGCTATTACATGTTGATTTCTAATAAGATTGATTACAACAAATATTTGAAAATAGATTATTAGCTATAGATGGGGCTTTTATGCTCTTTATTTTATGTTAGGCTTGAAATTAATGTTTCTAAGAAAGTTGATTCATGTAAAGAGAAGGTCGTAAAAAAATAATCTTAATGCATACTCTATTTAGCTCAATAGATAGACTTTTAGCAAAAAAAATTATCTTTAGACAATAGACTTCAATTATAGAGAGAGAGAGAGGGAGAGAGAGATTTTTTGCAAGTTTCTTTTTAAAATATAAAATGAGAATATATGGTGCCCACCATAGTCTATTTAGTTAATACTTGTTTAGAGTGTTGAAAATTTATAGTTATAAGCAATGTTTGCTATCCTTGGGAAGGTAAGTAGTAAACAAGGCAACCCAGTCAATATGTTCTCAATATGTAACTCGAGTTGTAGCAACTAGTGTAACCTGCTACCACTCCATAGTGCATATATGTGCAAGCAGTAAACAAGGAAACCCACTAAATTGGGTTCTCAATATGCAACATGATTTGTAGCAACTATAGTGTGACCTACTACCACTCAATGGTGCATATATCTAACATTTGGTTTCTAGAAGTTGAGTCCACCTTTTGTGCAAGCATTCGATAGTGCACATATTAACAATATATTGTATATTGTGCTCACATACTAAGAGAGGTGTCATCTATGTTGTGAGGATCCTACTCTAACCCCTTTATAACTTTAAGAGTTAGTCAAGTCACGTATATGGCTTCTCTTTTGAATAAGGTCGGGTAATTAGTAGTTAACAATCAATGTAAAAATGGTCTCTATATTAATTAAGGCCCACTATGGAGTTGGTACTTATTAATTATTTGACCATGTCAAGTGGTTAGGGTTTTAGATATTGGAAGCCTATTGAAAGAGATAGAAGGCTATGTATTGCTCTATCAATAAATCATTGTCTCATAGCTCAAATCAAGTGAATGGTTTCCAAAACTTAAGAGATGTATGAACACTATTTCCGTAGTTAAATATCAAAATATAAGATCCATTTATGTTGCATTTTTGTTGCTTCTTCTTTTCACTATAATAGTGGAATTTTTCCATCATTTATCTATGTTATCTTGCTACCACACTAATATGTAGGATTAAGTTCACCACAAGTGGTATTAGAGCCGATTTCTTAAGTTCCTACACCTTCAATATTTTCATAGAGTTTTTTAGTCTGGAGACGTGTTCCAATGTTTTTAAACAACCACAAAGATTTGTCGTTTAGTGGGTAAAACTGAAGTTGGGGAAGAATACACACATAGAATACAATTGGTAGTTAGTCACATTGTACCCTCAGTTGGTACAATTGTTGGACACCATAATAATCTCTATTGGTACCCCTTCCCCCTTAGAGTAGTACCACATCAAACAACACCTACACATGAAATCTCACTTCCACGTACCCTCAGGTATATGGGAAGTCCATAGGTAACCTGAAACTAGTTGTAGCCTAATCTAGTATATCATCTTGTTTCTATAATGACATCAAACACAACACTCATGAATACTACTCTCACATACTTGGGTAGTCAAGTAGTACGAAAAAGGGCACAATTGAGCCTCCTCAGTTAAATCCCTGAGAGATTGGGCTGAATACTACTATTGAACCCTGCACATATATCAAAGAGCTATAGCACTTGGAAATTTCTTGTCCTTGGGACCTTAGAAACCCTCATTCCTGTAACCCACAAATGAAATATATACATTAGTTTAGAGTAGCCATTGTAGTAACTATATTCTCTATGGGCTACCAATGAAATTCCTACGTCTTTGCATCCAACAGGAATTTGGGAAGTTTGTAATGTAGTAATATTCAACAGGGAAAAATACACCTAGCGGATTTTTTTTTAAGTATGAAGGTCCAGAAAACCCTTATTTGTGACCTATCTCAAAAGAATCCTTGCATTGCGATGATTGTGTGTGTGTGTGTGTGTGTGTGTGTGTGTGTGTGTGTGTGTGTGTGTGTGTGTGTGTGTGTGTGTGTGTGTGTGTGTGTGTGTGTGTGTGTGTGTAACAACCTTGTTTGGGTGGTCTTAGAAAACTTTATTTCTGACTTATCTCAAAATAATCCTTGCATTGTGTTGATCATTTTGGTATATATCTCTAACCCTTTTAGGGTGGAGCCGATCCATTCTCCCTTTGTTGTTCATACTATTCATCTTCCACGGTATACACCCACAACCAAAGCCACATGGGAACCACCAATTAGAATTAACACCAATAGAATCAACCTTAAAACTTTCAAGAATTGACCTTAGTGCCATTCTCCCTTTGTTGTTCATACTATTCATCTTCCACGGTATACACCCACAACCAAAGCCACATGGGAACCACCAATTAGAATTAACACCAATAGAATCAACCTTAAAACTTTCAAGAATTGACCTTAGTGGTCATGTTCTTGCAAAAATTAATTGATCTGAAACTTCTCTCCTTGACTCACTCAGTTGATCGGCTCCCACTTAAAGTGGTTGAAAACAATAACACCTTGACAAACCATTAACATGTGATGACTTTTATTGCTCAACATGTAGGATTCACTCAAAAGTCGAGGCTCCAAATGATGAAATAATGTTAATGAAGAACAAGAATCTCACACACTCTTCCTAGAAACCCAGCCTCACTCCTTTGAGGATAAAATTCACGGCCCTATTTCCCAAATATTGACTTGTGCAAATTTGATGGCTCTAACATGATCTAAATTATTTGGAGAACAAAATGAAGACAATTATATGAAACACAAATATACACAAATATTTTGTAGAAAACATAGTAGTAATGGAATGGAAAAACAGAAATATACCCAAATTCTATTAGTGAATGGAATGGAAAAACATTATAAAGTTAAAAACAATACAAACTAGATCTAGATGGTGGCAGCTTATCTTTGAAAATAGATGTGTCGACTATGCTCATCTGCAAGAACTGAGTTACAACGAGGCCAGAAAGACCTTTTTAACTTAAAGCATCAATGATAAAAATCTAACCATAAAAAACCATAATCCCATGAGATGAAACGCCAAAAGGTTTGTGGGACCTGATAGGGTTAGTTGATACGTCAACTTCCCGGGGGAGCAACTTTTGCATACAATATATGTTTGGGGCGCTCGGTGTCCCATAAGAAAGGTTTGGATAAGAAGGAATCTATGTTGTTGGAGATCATCTAGGTGATTCAGTGCCAAAACAAAATGTCGTTTAGGGCCTCAAAACAACCCTAAAAGATCAGGACTTGAAAAACTGTAAACAATTGTCAAGCTAGAAAACTGTGTTTTTGAGCTAGTGGACTATATGGGTGGCCATTGATGTCCATATGGATCATGACCCCTTGGGTTGGGATACCCAAATGGAACAACAGTTTTCTCTCCATGGCATTGAACGTAATCTTCAAAAGTTAAAAATTGGGGTTTTATATTTAGACTTTGAATGTTGGAAACTGTGGCAAGTACGATAAATCTTATCATTGTTATGTCTCTTAAAGCCAAGTTTTGAATATATTTCATGATAGTTTTGACCATGGCACTCACTACCTGGGCCAGTTGACCAAATACCTAGAGTGGCATAATTATGGACTATATTATAGCCTTTGAGCAATTGGCAATTCGCACAGAGGGCCTCTTTGATTATTTTTTACAAGAATGCTTCCTTAGTGGCATCAAGGGGGTAATTCGATCCCATGTCAATATGCAACAACCCTCCACTTGGTTATAATCTTGTTGTAGAGCTCGTGAAGCTAAAAGAGTGATCAACACCCAACCCAAACACCCTTTCTTTCCCATCCACACAAGCTCTTCCTTGGCTACTACTTCTAGTCATTCCACCACATTTCCCTAATGAATCCAAAATTTCACTTGTGATGCCATGGTCAAACATTAGTGCCTTGGAATTTGTTGTAACTATGATGAAAAATATTTCCAAGGGCATAAATGCAAAAAACAAAAAATATTCCAAATTGGGAATCCCCACATGATCCCCCCAAGGACAACACCATGTACACTCCACCCAAACTAGAAATGGATGGCATTATGCTCTCCTAGAATATGATACCAATATGCCAATTCTTGTGGGCCAAATTTCACTCCATGCTTTATCAAGTTTTTCCACACCTCAAACATTTAACTTGACCAAATACATCAAGCACCACAAAGTCATCATATTTATTGATATTGGAAAAACCCATAAGTTCATTCATTGGTGAGTGGTTGAGGAAACTTGTTGCTATATCCACCATATATCTAATATTCAAATTATGATAGAAAATGGTGGTATGATAAAATGTGGTCATCATTGTGAAAATGTGAAACTCCAAATGGGTGACTACCATCTCAAAACACATATGTTCACTATTGAGATGGGTGGTTGTGGTATAGTTTTGGTGGTATATTGGCTCAATACTTTGGGCCTTGTCATAATGGATTTTAAGGAAATATCTCCCGTATTTTCCCAAGATGAGCACACACATCATCTCAAAGGGATTACTTATGGATCTCCCAAAAGATCTCCTCCCATCATATGGAAAAATTATTGAAGAAAGGACACTTAGGTATCATTGCTCGATTAAATGCCATCCAAGTCATGGAACCACCTGCACATGACATCCCCCCTAACTTGCAATTTGTTCTATTCCAATATCAATAGGTTTTTGAGGCACCAAAGGTTTTACCACTACCATATGGTGTACATGACCATGGTATTCAATTAATTATGGGAAGACAACCTCACAATGTACATCCTTATTTCCACCCTTTTGTCAAAAAGAATGAAATAAAAAAATTATCCAAGAATTGTTAGAGGTTAGCATCATTCATCCCAACATAATCCTTTATTCGTATTTGGTGGTTATGGTTCTAAAAAAGGAAAGTGCTTGGCACATGTGTCTAGAATTCAAGCTCTTAATAAGTTAACAAAAAAAATAAAGCCCGTATCCCAGTAATTGATGATCTCTTAGATAAGTTGCATGGAACCAAATACTTTACCAAACTATACCTTCAATCAGACTATGATCAAATCCAAATGAAAGAGGTGGATATACCTGATACAACTTTTCACACTCATGAGGGTAATTATGAGTTCGTAGTCATGTCCTTTAGCCTATGTAATGCTCCATCCACTTTTGAAAGCCTCATGAATAAGATATTTTTCCCTTTCATCATCCATTTTGTCTTGGTTTTCTTTGATGGCATCTTGGTCTACAACCCCACATGAGAAATCCACCTCAAGCATGTTTCCCATACCTTGCAATTATTAAAGGATCGCCAATTATTTGTGAAATGATCAAAATGTTCTTTTCGAGTCAATGTGGTTAGATATTGGGGCCATATTATGAATCGGGATGGTGTATGTGTGGACCCCAAGAAAGTGGAAGCTATGCAAAATTGGCCCCACCCCAAAACTCTCAAGATCCTGAGGAGGTTTCTCAAAATTAACATATACTCTTGATACTATCCAAAGTTTATGAAAATTTATGGTAAGATTGTATCTCCTCTTACATCATTGCTAAAAAGAAAGTTTTTGGTTGGAATGAGGCAACAAAGCATACCTTCTATGTAACCATAAATGATTCTATGTGTACTTCATCTAGATGGATATCGGTTACCACCCACCTATCCTATTGGCTTAAAATAAATTTTCTAGTTTGGCATTTTTTTGGGTCAGAGGACTACTCCAGATGGATATCGATGGCCACCCACCTATTAATCCACAAGCTCGAGACAATTTTTCTAGTTTAGCAGTTTCTATGGACTTTCGTGTCCAAAAATTCTGAAACCATTTTGAGGCCCTAAATGACATTTTTTAGTGATGCAACAGTCCAAGCATAAACAAAGGTAGGTTTGTATTTGATAAAAATAACTAGCCATCTTGCACAATATTCCCACTTTGTGATAAGCTCTGGTCATTCTTCAATAGTTTGGTGTTTGTATGACAATAGGTACACCATGGTCTCTTAGATAACAGGAAATCTCGGGTGAGGTGTCCAAATTCATCGCAATTATAACCTCGAATAGAACCTATCTGGCCTCCTCCTTGTCCAACTCCAAAGCCTATTTCATGTCCTCTTCCACCTCCTCTTTCTTGGGATTGTTTTACTACTTGGTATATGGAGGAGTCTAATGTTTTTGTCAATGCATCCAATTCTCTATGTTTCTGAGTATTGTGCATAGTATATTTGCAACATTCATAGTATACCGTATTTGGCACCGAGTAATACTTTGTAAAATTGGGCAGAGTCACGATGGGTGGCAAAAAGCTTTGCAAATTTCACAATAATAATTTGGAAAACAACTTCATGTGTCTGTATATGTTGGTTGACATGCTAATTGAAAAGAGTTTGTTGTGCTGACTTGTGCAACAGTCACACTTGGTCCACTATTAAATGGTCCTTCTGGCATAATCAATCCTCCCCTCATTCTAAGACATTCCAATACATGATGACCTTTGTCATACATCTTGTGCACCAAACTTGCGGTCAACTTGGATTTAGTATAGTCAACTCTTGGAGTCTCTCAATTAGTTCTGCAATATTGTAGAGTACCTGCATCGATTCTTTGGTCGATGAAGAATTCCATGTTGTTGTAGTAGTCAAGTAATTATCCATGGCTTCAATCTTCATAACTTGCTCTAGGGTGCTCTCAGGTGAGCTTATAGCCCACTATGGAAAGGGAAATCTAGTTAAGGGTAGTAACCCTTGGATATACCATTCCTTTTGATGATCCTCATGTGCAATAAATGGGAGCTTAGCTAGTACATCCTTGAAGCATTGTGCATAATCCCATGTCGATTCTCCCGCCACCTGCTAAATTTCTGTTAGTTATGTAATGTCTTGTTTCTCAGACTTAGGTTGTGAAAACTCATCTAAAAGTAGTTTCTTTCTATTTGTTAGGGTTAGGGATGACGCATTTAGATCTTGGCACTCGATCAAATTCATATACCATTGTAAATAGATTCCATGTAACGTGGTCTGAAACTCAACCAATTTGTACACCGTCGGGGTTCCTTTGGTATTCCATATTGCTTGCATAGGAACCAATGTTGTTATGTGTCAACTTCTCCTCCTCTTCCCCAAAAATCTAGATATTTCTTGCTTGTACTCCATCCATTATGACAAATGAAGGTCCTACCAACACGAACCCTTGAGGTATCGCTTGAGTTGCAATATTACTGTTAGCCTACTAAAAACTGCTACTACTTCCTCCTAATAATGAACTATTACGTAGACTATTTGTACTACTTCTCATTTAAGTGTAAAATATAGTGTTGAGAGTGTGTTAAAAAATTATGTGAGGGCGTCTGGGGTTTGATAAAATGTGTGCTACTTCTTTTGCTTTCAATATATACTTTCGCGACAACGGGGGTTCACTTTTTGGGGGTCTAGTACCATTTTCCACCTGTCTTGACAATTCTTATTGTTCTGCGACTACATTGAGGGTTGGTTCGGGTGAATGACTTTGGAAAACCACTACTTTGTGACTTAATTTCATAATCATGTTTCTTGCTTGGGAATTGTCCTCAACTTCCTCTTACTTGTCATCCTACACATCTATTCTTATTTCCTTCATCCATGAGCTAGTTAGTGTCTCTCTTTATTTCATCTAGCATAGCTCATTTTCACCTTTTTCATTTCTTTATCCATTCTGTGACTCTCCTTCCAATTGTGCACTTCGTCTTTTTTCCTTTCTCATCTGCACTTTCCACTAGTGTTCACGTATTTTTTATCTTCATTTTGCTCACTCATCCCCGACATCATTACTATATTATTCCCCCTCCATTGACTATATTTTATACCTTACACAACGTAGTAGCATCACCTTGACTATTCCCCTGGGATGTGAGGGTTTTAGTCCTCCATTCTAATCCATTTCAATGGAACAAAGATGAATTCAACCATCTAGGTCTTGATCCATAGCGGAACTTCCTTTGGTAATCTACCCCTATCTCCCCTTTTGAGTTCTTTTTCGGCTTTGGATGTTGATTGATTATTTTCAGCTGCAAATTCCACAATTTAACTAGTAAGGTGCTTTCTACCCAGAATTCGATAGCTCTAGTTAAGGACAAATCTATATGTTTCAACTCTATCAAGTCCCTTCAAGTCCTATTGAGATATTCAGGAGCTTCCTCAAGTCTTTGTAACCACTCTATTAGTACTACAAAAAATTCAAACCACAAAATTTCATATTGATCTAGTGGTGGTCCTCTATAGAGAATGTATTGTCTAATTCTTGATGTCACCCACACTCGTAGTTCAGCTTCTTATAGTATGAAATCTTAAAGCTTCTTGTCCCACCATAGTTGAATTTTTCTCATTGTTACATGTGTATCATGCAGTTAACATTGTCTTGTTAAAAACCAGGTCCTATAAACAGAGCCATTTGTTGGCATAAAATTAGAGACCAGGTTCTTGCACAAGCACCAACAAAGGGCAGCGTTGTAGTCTAGTGTGTTGGCCTTTCAATTCCCTAAAGGGGAAGGTCTCAACCAAAGCACAACCAATACCTATGTGTAATAAGGAGGGTTAACTACAAGGATAGGCCCGAAAGGGTTGACGTTCTTGATGTTGCAACAACATGCATATTTATACTATCAAAATAGAGTTCCATTAATTATAACATACATATGCGAAATAGAAACACGATCTATTCATTAGAAAATAAACAAAATACAACTCAATGATACATAGGAAATTAAGAGGGGTGGGGGATTCATTCATTTCTATTACCAACAACTTCTGTTACATATCATATTCATGGCTCTGCAAGCTTATACCATTCATGGAATTACCCATTGCATTATCACATAGAATAGAGAACCCATATCCTAATTACATTACCCAAGAACCCAAATACATAAGACTAGGCATCACTATTACTCATTGGTCTTTGATCTTTTCTTGTCACTCTATATGTTTTTTGTGACTTTGTTAATCTCCTCTTATGCTTGCCTCATACCTCTCTAAATAGTCGTGGGGAAATTCCAAAACCATTGCAGCCGTTAGGGGATTTTGTAACTTCCACTCCTTTACTCCACACTTCCTTCTTCCATTTAGGGTCCTTTCCAAAAACGAAGGAGACAATAGCTTCCATAACTACATGAGATGACTTCCTTCACTGACCTCACACATGCATTCAATGATTGGGTAAAACAGTAAAAAGGGAGATATTGGCTCATTTAAGGAGAATGTCAATAAACGAATGAGTTCCAAGTTTGACACTTGGAAATATAGGATTTAATATCCCATAGGCTCCCTTTCGCTCCCCCCCTAGTGGAAACATAACCCCTCTAGTGCTCTTTACACAACAATATTGGACCATTTTATTATTTTAATCCATAATATTTACATATCATTTGAATTGGCATGATAAGCCGATCACATAGTGCATATAGAAACATTTACATCACACATGTCCAACCATTCTCTAGTTGGGAATTGGCCTTAAGATTTGCACTAGGAATTCATACTAGCATATTTACATCATTTACATGATTTGATTAATATATTCCAAATCAAAATCGAGGGTATTACTATCCCCTCCCCCTTGGAATAACATTATGCTTAGTGTTTGCTCAAAAATGGATATTTCTCTCTCATGGAATCATCTAGCTTTGATGTAGTGCCATCGGGGCCAAAGTGATTCCATTGAACCTTTACCTATCAGATGGATCAGTTCCAAAGCAATGTTACCTTCTCTTTGAGGATGCATAATGGATTTATTTGGAACTCTCCCTCAAGTTCCACCTAGATCTCATCCCAATCAATCACATGGTTAGGATCATGTACATATTTATTAAGCAAGGAAACATGAAAAACATTATGAGCTCTAGTGTTAGCAGGATCCAATCTATGTGCAATTGGCCCTATCCTCTCAATCACTTCAAATGACCCACAATATATTGGTGATAGCTTGGCACACCTTCTAAGCTTTAAGGAACTCTTACTTTTCCTCACTATGAGGTAAACATGATCCCCAACATGAAACTCCTCATGCACTATGTTCTTATCAGCATATATTTTCTTTCTATCTTGGTTTGCCTTTAAATTTTATCTAATTCTTGCAACCTCTTGTTCGATCTCCTTGATCATTTTTAACCCAAGAAAAATTATGTTCACTGGATTATCCCAAGTCATTAGTGTCATGCACCTTATGCCATACAAATATCAAATGGAATCATTCCTAACTATGCTTATTGCCCATTGTTATAGGCAAACTCTACCAAGTGTAGATAATATTCCCACTTGGATAGTTTGTCCATCACATAAATGCATAACATTTCTTCAAGCACCTGATTTACTCTTTTTGTTTTCTCATTTGTTTGTGGATGGCATGTAGTGTTAAAATTCAACTATGTACCCAAATTTACAAAATAGACTTTTCCAAGAATTAGAAGTAATCTTTGCATTATGGTTGAATACAATTGCTTTGGGTAACCCATGCAACCTGATGATATCCTTCATGAAAATATTTGTAATGTCAGCCACTTTATACATGGAATTAACTGGTATGAAGTGCACTGTCTTTGTTCACTTTTCCACCACCACCATGAACGAGTCATGATGTCACACTATCATTGGAAACCCTGTAATAAAATCCATGGAAATCACTTTCCATTTCCATTCCAGAATTGGAAATGGCTACAATAAACCTACTAGGTGTCGATGCTTGACCTTCACTTGCTGACATTTCATACATTTAGAAATTATACCCAACAATGTATTTCTTCATTCCTAACCTAAAATATTGCTTCTTGGTTGTAGCAATTGCTTTTTGGTGTCCTAGGTGACCAAAGTATGACATTTTATGGATTTCATCCATAACAATTCTCCTCAAATCTACCACATTCAAAATGTACAATCTGTTTTTATAGGAAATAAGTCCATCTTCCTCCAACTGATAACCTTCATACCTATTTTCTAAATTATGTTGCTCTAATTTCTCTTTTATTTGCACGTATTGCTCATCTCTAGAAAGAGAGTCAACAATCGGTTGCCTCAAATGTGATTGGCAATTGTTGATGGTTTCCACATGCATTACATGCACTTTTCTATTGAGTGAATGAATAAATTTATTTTCTATCCATTTTATATGCTTGATCTCGAAATCAAATTCACATAGAAACTCCAACCATCTAGCTTTCCTAGCATTTAATGTTGGCTACTCAAATAAATATTTCAACCCACAGTTGTTTGTTCTAAGTTCAAATTTTCCGCCCATTAAATAGTGCCTCCACATATTCAATGCATGCACTATGGAAGCAAGTTCTAAATCATGGGTAGCATAATTCTTTTCATGCTCTTTCAACTTTCTTGATTCATAACACACCACATGATTTTCTTGTATATGAACTCCTCCAATTCCTTGTTTACATGCATTTGTACACACCACGAAATCATTTTTTAGGTTTGCAATTTTAAGAATCGAGGCTTTTCAGAAGCTTCTTCAACAACTAGAAGCTTCCTTTACATTTTTGTGTCCGTTCAAATTTCATTCCCTTATTTTGCAAAAAAGAGATGGGGTGTGAAACCTTGGAGAATTCTTCAATGAACCTATTGTAATAACCAGCAAGACCCATAGAAAATATCACATATGTCACATTCTTTGGAGTTGGCCAGTTCATGATGGCTTCAATCTTCTCGAGGTCCATTGATATTCCCTCTTTAAAATAATGTGACCCAAATAATGGATTTGCCTCTTATAGAAGTCACACTTACTTAGCTTTGCATACATCTAGTTCTTCTTAGCACTTGCAAAGCCATTCTCAAATGATCTTCATGTTCTTATTCATTTTTGGAGTAAATAAGAATGTCATCTAAAAACACCAACATGAATTTATTCAAATACTTTTTTAACACGATGTTCACGAGCCACATAAAAGCAGTCGGTGCGTTATTAATACCAAATGATATAATTGTAAACTCATAGTTTTTGTATTGTACAAGCATTAGTGCCTTCGATTCCATATTTACATGGATTTGTAAACACCACATAACCATTTTTTGGGTTTGCAATTTTCAGAATTGGGGCTTGTGAGAAGCTTCTTCAACAACCAGAAGCTTCCTTCACTTTTTTGAGTCCATTCAAATTTCATTTCCTTATTTTGCAAAAAAACATTATGGGGTGTGAATTCTTGGAGAATCCTTCAATGAACCTACTATAATAACCATAAAAACCCATAAAAATATCACATCTATCACATTCTTTAGAGTTGGCCAATTCATGATAGCTCCAATCTTCTTAGAGTCCACTGATATTCCCTCTTTTAAAATAATGTGACCCAAATAATGAATATGTTTCTTATAGAATTCACACTTATTTAGATTTGTGTGCAACTAGTTCTTTCTTAGCACTTGCAAAGACGTTCTCAAATGCTCTTTATGTTCCTATCCATTCTTAGAGTAAATAAGAATGTCATCTAAAAACACCAACACAAATTTATCCAAATACTTTTTGAGCTAGATGTTCACGAGACACATAAAAGTAGTATGTACATTACTGATACCAAATGGTATAATTGTAAAATCATAATGCTTGTATCTTGTTCTAAATTATGTCTTATGAATTTCTTCTTCTTTGATTCCGACCTAATGGTACCCAAACCTCAAGTCGGTATTTGAGAATACTTTTTCCTATCTCATCCGATCAAAGAGATCATCAATTCAAGGAAATGGATACTTTTTCTTTACTGTGTTCAGTTGCTTGTAATCAATTCACAACCTGAGCATGCCATTTTTCTTCTTTACAAATAGAATAGGTGCTCTCCATGGCATGATATATATATTTTCCAACAGCTCTTGCAATTGCATTTTCATCTCTAGTAATTCTTATGTACTCGTTATGTAAGGTGTATTAGACATTGGTGCGTCTCTTAGCACAAGATCAACTGTAAAATTAATGTCCCTTTTCAACAAAAAAAATGGCACTTCATCGGGGAACACATTCCTGAATTCTTGCAAGACTCAATAGTCCTCCAACTTTGGAACTTCATTTTCTATTATACCCTGCACATGGATTGCATACAATTGAGAACCTTTTCTACAATAATTTTTAGCTACAAGGCCGAAATTTGTCTAATATAAATTACCTTTGGAATTCCCTTCACTACCCTTCGGTTTCCTTCTTCATCAATGCACTCAAAGGTCTTACTGCAACAGTCAAGATTCACTTTATACACTTCCAGTCAATCCATTCCAATGAGAATATCATAAGACCCAAGTGGAAAAACATTCAGATTTCCTTAGGTGAAGAGTCCATCCATTTCCAATAAAGATATCTCCACCATCTCACTAACTTTTCTCATGGTTACAATGGCTAGTTAAACCAACCATGATTTACTATGCTTTGTTTTCTTAAAAGCACAAATCTCAACAATTTTAGGAGTGATATAACTGTGAGTAGATCCAGGGTTAATCAAAATGGAAATAGTTTGCTTAGCAATATTACCTTCAACCTAAACCACAGATGATTCATGGTATACTTGGTGGTTCTCTAGTGATACACAGATTAGAGGGACAACCCTTGCCACTTGACCCATAGTTCAGCCTCTTAGATGTTGTGAACTTTCTTGGCACCCCCATTTCAATGTGGACATTATCTAAGCATGTGGTCCTCTCTACATCCCCTACATTGAAGTGTCTCTTTTGGCTCTCTTAGCTCTCTTGGCTTGTCTTCTATCATCCTTGTTGGCTTAGTTACACCTTGTGGTAACTTTCTCTATTGAATTATGAAATGACAAGGCTTAAGCCTCTTCTTTCTTTCGTTAAAGTTCTCTTTTTTATTGTCCTTCCATGACTTATGGAATTATGGCCCACTTTTTATTTGATAGTAGAAGTACTTAGCCTTCCTTATGGTTTCATCTAGAGTTTGAGGCTCATCAAACTCAATTTTGTCCTTGTAAGACTGAGGTAACCCACTTAGAAAACACTGAATTTTGACCTTATCATCTTTGATATATTTGACATATCTCAGCAACTCCAATAATTTATTGGCATACTCTTCCATAGTCATTTTCCCCAATTTCAATTCATGAAAATATTTGATTTTTTCATCATAGTACCTATTAGAGAGGTAACTTTTCTTGAAGTACTTCTTGAATTGCTTCCATGCAACTTTCCTTTCATTAATATTCTTCACTTTCCTAAGGTGATCCCACCATATACATGCTCTTCCATTTAGATTGAATATGTCCACCCTTGCCTTCATATTTCCATTGTAGTCTTGAAATTGGAAATACGTCCCCATCTCAAGAATCCAAGCCTCAACTCCTTGACCTGATTTGGATTCACCATCAAAAGTAGGAGGTTTGGCCTTTTGAATTTCTCCAAGTGAGTTGTCCCTAATTGGCCTCTTCCTCTTATTTCTATGAGATGGTGATATTGAGTCTCCAATGGAGTCTTTAGAGGCATATGACTCACTAGAATATAAATCTAGAGTGCATATCCTCTCTCTAGATACCCTTCTTGAGTTATGGGACCTCTTGTGAGATTACATCCTGAAGCTACCCCCACTCTTTGCCTCACTTCCCAAGTGATGTCCAGAGTGAATCTTCCTTTGAATGTCTATTAATGATTGAAGCATGGATGCATTTAGTTGGTTCTACTCTTCTTGAGATCTAAGAAACCTTTCATTATATTCTCTAAAACCTTGCAGTTCCCCTCTTAGTATCCAAATGGTTTCTGCAATCAATGTCTAGGGGTGTTATTTGGTTTCATCGACCATTTTATTCTATCTCTGCATTCTCAACCTGTATATTTTCTCCCATGACAATTGTTTCAGTTGCATAAACATCATGTGCATCATTCATGATGATGGTTTTCTTGGCCCAATCAAAACCAAGGATTTTTAAATTATACTATATTGAATGCCAACCATTAATTATTCCTAATGTGATATTAAATCTACCAAAATGTTCATAAAACACATTTATTAGCTTCATCACATTCTTAAAAATTCACAAAACCAAAATTGATGCATTCTAGAAAATACCCCTATTACATGCACTTTTCCGTTCAAAACTATTAAACCTTCCTATTTTCTAAATTTCTGTGGTGGTTAGTTTTTGATGTTGATGTCGGAGAAACCACAGTATCGAAATGACCAAGTCGACGTTTCGGATCCATATCAGGATCCATCATCAGGACAATGTCGAAGGTGGAGAGATTGAGAATCATTGATAAATACTGAACCTGGGTAGAAAAGGTTTAAGGTCGGCCATGGAGACTAGGGTTTTCTAGGTTAAATTTTTTTATTAATTTTATTTTAATATCAAAGTATGCGGAGAAGTTATTCTTTAAACCTATTTCGTGGAAAAAGAAAAA
>LPNX010733859.1:249997-408120 GCA_001517045.1 Pseudotsuga menziesii
AGTCTAGACACATTAATACGAATTTAAAATAATATTTGTTATTAATGATAATATAACTTATAAGAAACTCATTCCTAGGGTATGTTTATTAGTTATAATCAAAATAAAAAAGGTAAGATTATAATTAATAAATTAAAATAAAATGTAACTAAATATAAATTTCCCTAATAATAGGCATTTAAATTGAAATATATATATTTTTACCCTTAAGTCTAGACAAATTAATAGCCATTAAAATAAAATTTGTTATTAATAATAATTAAAACTTTTGACATTCTGATATATAAATTTTTATTAACGTTTTTNGGGTAATATATATATATATATATATTTCAATTTAAATGCCTATTAGGGAAACTTATATTTAATTACATTTTATTTTAATTTATTAATTATAATCTTACCTTTTTTATTTTGATTATAACTAATAAACATATCCTAGGAATGAGTTTCTTATAGGTTATATTATCATTAATAACAAATATTATTTTAAATTCCTATTAATGTGTCTAGACCTAAGGAAAAAAAAATTAATTACATTTTAAATGTTTCTTATAGGTTATATTATCATTAATAACAAATATTATTTTAAATTCCTATTAATGTGTCTAGACCTAAGGAAAAAAAATTTAATTACATTTTAAATGGGGAAATTTTTATTTAATTTCAATTTAATTTAGTTAATTTCATTTTAATTTAGTTTTTAATTCTAATTTTACCCTATTTAATTTAATTTAACTTATAATTATGTTTAANAAAAAAATTTAACCGAGAAAACCCTAGTCTCCGCGGCCGACCTTAAACATTTTCTACCCAGGTTTAAACATTTTCTACCCAGGTTCAGTATTTATCAATGATTCTCAATCTCTCCACCTTCGACATTGTCCTGATGATGGATCCTGATATGGATCCGAAACGTCGACTTGNTAATTTTAGTGTATTTTTTAGGGATAAGGTAATAAATAGTAGGGTATTTTAATACCCTACTATTTATTACCTTATCCCTAAAAAATACCCTAAAATTAAAATTAAAAATGGAAAGATCTTTTTGAAAAATCTTTTTAAAACTTTATGTTTTTAAAAATAGATTATAAGCAACCTTTAGACCCTTTCCCTAAGTTTAANAACTATTAAACCTATGAACCCCCTTTCAGAATCTGAGCAAATTTAATATCATATGAAATGTATTTAACGACTCTAAGCAAATTTAATATAAAATTTCAAGTAATTATGTGATATTTCAAATTTTATGAATAAAAATGTAACTTATTAATATATAAATTTATTTATCTAAGCCAGGTGTTTGATGTATTAATCCACGCGTTCTAACGCGCGGAAGCCAATGGACATTTCGCATGAACCTAACTTGCTTATAAATTTCTATGTATATTGCATGGGTTTCTACAAACAGTCGATATGTGCACCTTTGTCATTAACTCGATGAATGTAAAATTATCGTTGAATACAATATTGTTTTGTACATTGAGTTAATGCACTAGCTCTCTCGCTCATTGGAAGGTTGGTTGCAACCTGCTCGAGGTTAGGATGGAACTTGAAAAGCACTACCTTTTTTAAGATTTGGAAGCATAACTATGAAGAATTATATTCATTTTTTTTGTTTCATGGGAAATCTTTGTGTCTAAAATGAATGTATGTATTTGGGATATTTTAAGTAATATACAGGGATAAAATCGTTGATATTAGTTATTTATTTTTTTGTCATTTTTCTTTTATTATAACCAAGCATATGATGTGGAAAAAGCGATTTCTCCTTGTGTCGGTAACAATTCAATCTGAATCTATAAACAAATGAAGCATCCAAATAGGCTATCTACTCAAACATCTCTGGGTTGGAACAATAGAAAAAGCAATCGAGTGTTGGAACCAAGCAAAGCATTGGTAGAAGGAAAGCAACATAGCCTTATCCCAACAAGTTGACTCACACCCAGTTCTCTAAAAGGTAAATTTTCAAATCTTGATGATGATAATTTAAAAAATTCTCCAACTCCCTCAACAGAAGGTAAAATAATTTCAATTTATTGCTACGCTAGCTTGAGGTATAGTAGGAGGTGTGAAGCACTGTAGCGAATAGTTGGCGCCAAGGATGAGAGGGAAGCTTCCAACTGTACCTAAATTTGGTTTAGCAAAGAAAGCGATTTTTAAATCCTGAAACAATCCTTGGGTTTGCATGGAGAAAAAGGGATAATATGCAACATGCTCACCCTAATGGAGCAACTCCTGTCCCCGTGTAATTATTGTTGGCGTAGGTATTTCAAATAACTAAATTCCTATTGCATGAAGCAATAAAAATTGTATTGAGTTAGTTTGATCCTAAAATTGGACCATCTTTTTGTTTTGTGTTTTCTTATCCTCGCGATGTTTAAGATGAGCTATAGGGATTATGGAAGCTAAGGTTCTAGCATACAATGGAGTTGGAGACTTTCTCATTATGGATGCCACGAATCGAATTGGTGGGTGACTAATGAAGTGAGAGTTCATTGGCTTGACATTACACTGGAGGATGGATCAATGGCCAGGGGTAGCAAGATACACCTAACATTCTAACTATAGAAACATTGCATTCAACATCTACGATACTAGGTATAAACCTAAGCATAGGCTTAACACTATATTGATTTGCATAAATAATTTGTTTTTTATATTATATTTTATTTTATAAATATGTTATACATTAGTGATACCTAATATACATTTATATAGCGAGATTTATGTATAATGGTCATGCTAAAATACCTGCATTTGTTGCCGTTACTCCATATGAGTCGGAAGTAGATTGTGCTCATTATTGTTTATCCATTTGAAGCCGCCTTGCACACATGAACATTATCATCTCAATTTTTTTGTCAATTAGAAGCACAATAATGGATAATTTCTATTATAGTCTGACATTATAAACCTTTGTCTTTGAAACAATCCTATATATATCCACAACTTATTATTTCTTGTGATACTTATTAATAAGCTTTAGGACAGTGGTCATCCTTGAAGGTGAAACACCATGGTTGGCACAATTCAAGCCTAGATTATCCCGTACTTTATGCTTGAGAGATAGGCTCAGAGAAACTGTAATATTGTTCAATGGGTATCTCATTCTTGGTGATCCTGCATGCATCTCTTTTTTTTTTAATTCCACTTCAGTGTATCCCTTTAGTAAAGGGATCTACATGAACCCAATACATGAGAGTTAACAATGGAAACCATGCAATCCATTTGTGATATTTGCTACAAATTCAAATGACATCACTACAAAATACAATGATAATGAATACAATAAGGCAGGGTCTTACATACTAGGCTAACTTGAGATTGTTCACATTGCACCGATACAAATCTCTAGAGTTTGTGAACATCTTAGGGACCAAAATATGGACCAAGGAATATAGATGAAGCGGTGCAAGTGGTGGTGAGGTGGAAGCACTGCAAGTGGTGGTTAGGTGGCATGTTCATTTAATGCATTGTGTGTTCATTCAATGCTCGAGGTGGGAATCAAGCATACTGTCGTTGGCTCAGAAATAAGACCTCAAATATAATCTCAACCAATAATATGGAAGTGAAATGTCAGAAAACTTAGGATAGCCACAACACATAGAATAATGGTTACAAAAGTTTGGTTAAAATATAAAAAATCAATGCAAAGTAATAGTTGGCCAATACTATGTGGGTTATGAAAGTTTGTTTAAAATATAAAAATAATGCAAGGTAATATTCGGTCAACCAAAGTAATAGGTGGCCAACAGTGTATTAGACACAAGGATACGCTACCTCTTGGTAGGTATAATAAGAGTATTCATAGACTTTACTAAGGGGATTGTCATTCTTCTCTCATAAGTAAAGAGAGAGTATTCAGATACTTTACTAAGGTAATTGTCAATTTGTGTCTTATACTTTTTGGTTATTTTAAGGTTGTCCTGACACTGGATGAAGAAAGTTTCATTCTTGTTTTCTCACCTTTAGAAATGTTTTTTTCCTTTCTCACACAAAAGGAATGATATGATGAGACTAGGATTGAAATGATTCTCTTGCACACCCCAATTGTTATCTTATCAGTGGCCATTAATGTGACTAGTAAAATCTTAAGAGAGGATGTTATCCAATCATGGTAACTTTAGAAGAAAGGTAGTGTTTGTTGGGTCTCTTGCAAGGCGGGGTCCACCAAAGTCTATAAAGGGTGGGGTCCCTTCCTTTCTCCCATGCAGAGCTCTTCCCTCGGATACTTTACTGTTTATTATCGACATATACGCATAAGGTAATTTACATTTGATCTTGTATAGTCTAGTTAAGAAAACCTCTTGAAAGGTCTCTTGGCCAAGCTATCTCGATCTATCCTTAGTTTTCCTTGCTCTTCCTCTGAATTCCCTACCTATACATGCATCTTTAAGTTAAACAATAACTGAGAGAAGGTCACTCTGTAGGGATTTAATTCTTTGTCCGTAAGGTAGTATACTAGTGTTTATCACTCTAAATAGGGAATGTTTGTAGTGCATTGACTTGAGCACCTTAAAATATCCATTGAAAATCAGCATGGAAAAACAATAGAAGTGAATATTTTGTAGTGAATTGGGAGACTAGATACACAAGGCTATTAAGAAAAGATTTGCAAGATACTTATATATGTATTATATATGTATCTGTGATTTGTGGTTGATAAGGATATGAATAACTGATTAAGTGAGGACCCAATCATCTTTTATTGCAAAAGCATAGACATCTTCCACGACTTTCTTTAAAGTTAAAACTCTTTGATAAATATTAATACTTCAATAATACTCTGTAACACCATAAAACTTAATATAGGTCCTTAATGCCTCTAAACCAAGAGTATGGTGACATGGTTCCAAACTTTATTGGAATGTAAGGTGTTCAATTGTCATAATAGTTTCTTTTATAGAAGTTTTATTATTTCCAACTCTTCCAATCTAGTTACCTTCATTAGTGCCTTTACCCTTGGTTTTCCTTTTCATATAAATCTACTCCTCGTATTGCCTAGACTTATGCAATCGGGAATTTTAAAACTAATTTTGTTTCCAAAGATTCTCAACATGACATTGACATTGTTTATTGTTGGAGAAATTACACAATATTTACTACTATAACCCACAGAATTGCCTCGGTAGAGGAGAATCTAACAAGGTTCGAGCTGGAAGCACATCGAATCGGTGACACTCAAGCTAATAAATTCAATCAATCCAAATGGTGATCGATCCCATCGGGTGAGCCCACGGTGATAATATTGTGCACAACGTGTCCAAGATCCCCAGCCACGTGAAGGATGCATGGCCTTCATGCAACCATTTAAATATTAAATAAGTCGGTTGGAGATATAAGATTTTTAAGCTAAGTTTCCCTGTGTTCAAATCCTCTCTCGTTTGGTCGTAATTCGATGAGCTTTCAAAGGAGACGAGGTTTATCTCATTACACTCAGGGTGCAATAAACATGTGCCCATACATACATACATTGAATCAACATCACCGGGAATTACAAAAACCTTGGGATGGAGTGCATTAAAACACAATGTTTAAGGAACATTTGGGCTGTGATAGGTTGTGTATACCTCTTAAACATTCTCATGGTAACATAAACAAAACAAAAAAAGAAAAATTAAAAAAGTATGTACTTATAAACTATCCTAATTTATAAATAATTTTTTAATTTTCACTCACTTAATTAAAGAGTGATTAAAAACCATCCTTGAGTAAGCTCTAACAACTCTTCATTGATAGAGAATCATGGCCCCAAAACATTGTAAGACAAACTCAATCCCCTCCCAAGACCAACACGCTAATCAAGCATTCTATATTACACTTTTTGGGTGAGATACTTAATATGTCCAGGGAATGAATGGAAGTGCAAAGTAAAAATTAAAATGTGGGTCAGAACCCATATCAAAGTCAGGACAGAGAACCGAAACAAAAGCAAAAGCATGATCATGACCAATTGTCCTCCTCAAGGGAGGAAAGGGCACCCTTAGATATAATGAAGGGAGTCCGTAAATCCAATTTGCTAGAGTTTATAGGTGTTCAAGAGGGACAGGTGATGGAATCCTGGTTGATTATAGTTAAACGTGCCCTTAACTTTAAGGAGTACACCACTAATGAGAAGGCACAAATAACTATGATTATTCTCAAGGAGGCGGCCTTGCTATGGTAGGTAAATGAGGAATGTAAGCAACACATTGGACCCTTACATGTGTCATGGGAATTGTTTGGAGAAACCTTTAGAACATGTTATTTGTCAGACGAGTGTAAACACAAACAAAAAGTGACCTTCCATGCAATGCAACAAAGGGGAAGGTCCATAGAAGAATATGAAGCAAAGTTTTACTCCTTGGTACATCATGTTGACTACAAGGCAGATAATGGAAGGTAGGATGAGAGATTTCTTCACGGGTTGGACTTGGACATCCACACAGAGGTATAAATGTGGAAGCTTACTAACATGGCATAGACCTTGAATCTATCTAGGAAAATAAAGAAGACAGATGATATAGGAAAATATGCATGGGCACCAAAGGGAAATTCTAGATCCACTGGTACCATTTATATTGGGGGTAGGAGATCCAGTTACCAAGGAGGTCATTCTGAGGCAATCAGGGTGGCCAGTATGTCAGCCACTTCTCCTACCACTCCATCATCCCCTCCAGGTATACCACGGGGTTGATATCTAAGCCACACCAACACCGAGGTGGTGGTCAAAGTCTCTTTAGGCACATTTCCATAGATATAAGTTGAAGTAGGTCACAAAGATTTCGGGTCATGAGGAGGCCAACCACAAGGTCAACACTAAATTCATGTCGTAGTTAACGTTTGATAGGAAAAGCATTAGGCCACAATTATTGATTCAGTAGGTATGATTAAATGCATTCCTTTAACTATTTTGATGTATCCAAGGGCTACTCGTATCTTTATTTCTCCATCAGCATTAGAAAAATGTGGGTTGGCAACCTGAGCACAAAATGACTTTAACCAAGTAGAAATGGACTCATGACGAAAACAATCAGTAGGACTTTCATTAAGAAACTGTATAGATAAAATAGGGATGTTTGTACTAAGATGAACCTATATAGCACTAATATAGGCACATATGACTTAATAGTGGGTATGGATTGGATCGAATCCCATCAAGCCCTGATGGATTGTCAAGAAAATGAGGTCTTTTGCAACAACGAACTTGGTGAACCAATAGTCTTCGAGAAGTTTAACAAGGGTACTTCCCTACATTTTATTTCCCAAACCAAGATAAAGAAATGCATGAGGAAGGGGTGCATAATTTATGTTGTAGCAATGAGTGAAACAATATTACATGCATAGAATCACACCCAATCCTTTTCGAGTTTATAGAGGTCTTCCCCCCTGAGTTACTAGGATTACCTCTAGTATGAGAGTTTGACTTCACTGTCCCCCTAAAACTTGGTACATAACTAGTATCCAAGACACCATATTGAACGATAGTGCTAGAACTTAACGAATTAATTATACAACTCTCAAAACGCGTTGACCAAGGGTTGATCTGGCCTATTGTATCACCGTAGGGGCTGTCGGTAATATTTGGTAAAAAGAAGGATGGCACTCTTTGTTTGTGCATCGATTACCAAAATTTAAACAAGGAAACCATTAGGAATCGATATCCTATACCTCAAACCAACAACTTATTTGATTAGTTGAGAGGGGCATTAGTATTCTCTAAAATTGACCTATGGTCGGGTTACCATTAGTTAAGGATTAAGGAAGAAGATATTTCAAAAACCGCATTACATAAAAGGTTTTTTCATTATGAGTTTGTGGTAGCATCCTTTGGGTTGTTGAATGCACCAACAACCTTTATAAACCTAATGAACAATGTGTTCTGAAAGTATCTGGGTCGCTTTGTACATGGGTTCCTTGATAACATCCTCATCTACTCACGTAATGAATGAGAGCATCAAGAGCACTTAATATTGGAACTTCAATGACTTAGAGAGCACAAATTATAGGGAAAGTTAACCAAATGCTCCTTCTTCCAAAAAGAGATCCAGTACTTGGGACACATAATTAGTGGCAAAGGAATCTCAGTAGACCCAAGAAAGATAAAAGCCATACTAAGTTGGTCATCTCCTAAGAACACCAAGGAGGTTCATAGTTCTATGGGGTTGGATGGCTGCTACATGAGATTCGTAGAAGGATTCTCTTGAATTGCATCACCTATCAGAACTTTACAGAAAAAGCGGGTCATGTTTGAATGGACAGATAAATGTGAGAAATACTCTAACGAGCTTAAAAGACTATTGACAAGCGCTCCAACCCTTAAAGTGCCAATCATGGATAAGGATTTCATGGTTTTAACAGATGCATCGAGAGAGGGTTTAGGTGCAATCTTAATGCAAGATAAATGAGTCATTTCTTATGCCTCTTGTAAGCTCAAAGACCATGAAATCAATTATGTTACCCATGATCTAGAATTGGCAACAGTTGTCATGTCCCTCAAATTGAAGAGGCATTACCTGGTAGGAAACCAATTTGAATTAATGCCAAACCATCAAAGTATTGAGTACATATATACCCAAAAGGATCTTAATGCACACCAACGATGTTGGGTGAACTATTTAGTGACTATGACTTTAGAATCTCCTTCATTAAGGGCAAGGAGAACACAATAGCAGATGCATTAAGAAGGAGATCATAGATAGATTCTATAGTATCCATAAAAAATGATTTCAAGGATAGAATAAAGAGTCATCGAGTTAAGGATCCACGGTACCTTCAAATTCAAGTTGCCTTGGCAAAAGAGAAGGAATCTTCCAGTATTGAAGTGTACTCATTAGATGATGATGGTTTTCTTAGATTCAGAGGAAGGATGTATGTGCCAACTATAGATGAACTTCAAAGATTGGTAATGGAATGTCCTATTCGACCCACCCAAGAGTGAGGAAGATGCATGAATCATTAAAAATATATTCTTTTGATTGAGAATGAAAAGGGACATGCTACAATATGTAGCTCATAGTTTGGAGTGCTAGGAAGTCAAGGTCAAACACCATCACCCAACAAGACTCTTTTAGTCGCATGAAATCCTTGAGACTAGATGTAGGGAAGCGATTTCCATGGATTTCACAGGGGGTCTACCCCCTACCCCCAAAAAACATGATTGTATTATGGTTGTTGTGGACACACTCACTAAGAGTGTGCATTTCATTATGATTAAAAGTACCTTTAATGCATCAACTATCGCTTAGGTCTTCCTTTGGGACATAATTTGAATGCATGGGGTCCCTTGGAAAATCCTTTCAAATAGAGACTCCTAATTCAACTCTAAGTTTCGGCAGAGCCTCCAGGGATCCTTGGGTACCCAATTGAATTTTGTATGGCATATCATCTAGATACAAATGGTTAGATGGAAAGAGTTAACCAATAATATAGGATATGTTAAGAGTGTATGTCTTGGACACAGTAAAATCAATGGAAGAAGTATCTCCCTTTGGTAGAGTTTTCCTACATTAACAACTACAATAACTCCCTCAATGTCACCCTGTATGAAGTTTTGTATGGAAGACCCTGTAGGACTCCTCTTGGTTTATACTACTTAGAGGATCGAGCCAGGTTGGGCCCCAATTTACTCAAGGAAATGGAGGAGCAAATGGTTGTGATAAAACAAAGCCTTAATCCCTCGACCATCAGAAAAGTCATGTCGATGCCAAGCATATTGATAAAATATATGAGGGTAAAATGGTGTTTATTCAAGCGAAGCCCATGAAGAGCCCCTTAAAATTTGGTGGGGGGGGTAGCTCTAATATTTTTCGATCCATTTAGGATTCTTAAAAAAAATCAGATTAGTTGCTTATCGACTTGAGTTTCCATCCCACTTAGGAAG
Source organism: Pseudotsuga menziesii (assembly GCA_001517045.1). Taxonomy (NCBI): domain Eukaryota; kingdom Viridiplantae; phylum Streptophyta; class Pinopsida; order Pinales; family Pinaceae; genus Pseudotsuga; species Pseudotsuga menziesii. The sequence goes on from LPNX010733859.1 coordinate 259,863, forward strand.
GATGCATAATGTATTTCATATTTATGTATTTAGACATTACATTCCAGACCCCACACATTCTAAAATTGGAGGGATTAAAACTTTATGAGGAAGGGGTTGTCTAGGTCGAACAATATTGCATACTAGACCATAGAACTCAATGGTTGCACAAACACATCTTGGATCAGGTTAAGGTGCAATGGGACCATTATAGTCCAGATTCAGCGACCTGGGATGAGACAGACACTTTTTGTCATGATTTTCCTGATCATTTTGGGTAAATATATTGACTTGAGCATGTGATACTCAATCTGATACTTATTATTTCATATGATATTCAATTAGGTAATTTATTGCTTCATCATGGTATCGGGTGACATATGACATGTAGTTTATGATATGTTGTTATTTCATGTTGATATTCAGTATGGTACCTTATATCATAATATGTTGTTAATTTATGATGGCAATTTTTGACATATTGGTTTAGTATGATGCTTGATTGTTTCATGATGATACCATGTGATTTGGTGTTCAATAAAATGCTTAATTAATTCATTTTGGTATTTTATGATAAGTAAAGCTTAGTTTGTGAGACATATTATCCCATGAAGATGACTTATGACGTTTCTATTGCAAATGATAACTTATGATGAAACAATATTCATAATCACATATGATAACCAATTACAATGCTTTATTATTCATAATGGATTACAAGATATCTTATTATCTCAAAAAAAATACCTACTAATCATTGTTCATCTATGGCAAGTGGAATTTATTTCAAATGATCTACTCAAAAGACACTAAAAAGGCTAATATTTCTAGGATTTCATGGTAGACCATAACCATGAATGAGAATGACTACAAAAAAAGCTTATGGTGTTGGAAACAAACTCGACAACTAACTCAGTGCCAACAATTTTTTTTCATTTATATAGTTTTGAAAGTCCATGGTTTGAAGTATTTTCGTTGAGGGGGAGGCATATGGAAAATGACTTATGATGCCTGTGACTGGTGCCTTGATAGTGCATAGAGACAGAGTTCTAGGCCAACCTTTGGAGATGCTTAGGGTAAAACAATCCTGATGACGAGTTTGACATACCAATAACCAGATGTTGGTCAGTCTTGATGAGACCCGTATTTTGGCTAATTTCGATAAGGTTGTAGGTTTACTGAAATTTTGGAGGGTGGCTAAGCCATAGAAACTTCTTAAGGAACTTCCAATGCCTATTATATGATCCATAAACTTATTATAGTAAAGATCCCATGCCATGGCGAGCAAGACCATCCGAAGTATTGGTGAGGAGGATTATGGAGGTGGTGGACAGTATGATTCTTAAGGTGAGGGTAAGGAAGAAGGAAATTTTCAAAGCGTTGTACATGTATTTGTTGATATCTTTATTTATTTTTTTGACATTAATTGATGCATGAGTGTGTGATGAGAATGATGCATAATTGTATAATTAATTGCATAGTACACACATAGGAAATTAGTCAAGAGCATGTTGTAACTTGGGGCATCATGATTGAATTAGTGCAGGTGGGATATTTTTGCATGATAGCCAAATTTATAAATCTTTCATCTTCACAATAATACTAGTTACATGTATATCTTATTGAGTAAGTCTTTGTTTTTCTTGTATGGAGTTATAACTTTGGGACAAATTTTCTAGAAGGGGGAGAAGTAAGTAACACTATATATATATATATATATATATGAAACTATGCATTAATATTAAAACTCAAATCAGTTATTAAAAAAATTAATAAACTATAATTTGCATTAAGTGTATGGATGATAAGTGATGTCATCCATGCAAAATTAAGAAAATGAAAAAATTAGGAAATTTAAGGATAAAAAAGTTGGTTGGATTTAAGGATAAAAAGGTGGGTTGGTCCCGCTAGTTGGGGGAATCTTTTTAGATGGTTTTCTGCTATTGCCTGGGGTTGGGAGTGGTTTTGTTGTTTTGGTGAGTGCCCTTGTTGGGAGGAGGTGATTGATGAAGTGGGAATTAGAGTGTAGAGGTGGTGAAGGAGGAAAGTGAGGCCTTACTAAGTAAGGCATAGAGTTAGTTGTTGAGGGCTTGAGGACCTCAAATTTTGATAAGGGTTTGGTCGGGTGGAGAGTTGTTCCCCCAATCGTTGTGACTGTTGCTGGTTGGCACACCTGGGGCTACTAATCAAATTATAGTAAGTGTCATAAAAAAAATTATGCTCCTACAAGTAATCCAAGCCCTTATCTTCGTTAATTCTTTTAAGTTAAAATAAAAATTAAGGATAATTAGTTCATTATATGGTTTGTTATCACTATAAATAATGTGGGTTTTATAGTCAAAATTGGTATTTATTATTGCTACTTAGGTTATATGTTTCAAAGTTTAGTTGGTTTATTTTTATTTTTTATTCTTTATATAAGTTGGTGCGTTTCAGTTTCTCTAGATTATGTGGTAGACATTAAGCACATGGCTTTCTACATACACTATGTAGAATGAAAACTTTGAAAGTGCATAGATCATATATGATATTTTTCGTTGTTCAATCTCTTCTTTCCTTTTTCCATTGTACAAAAGTTCAGAGTCCATATGCAATCCATCTCAGGAAATTAGAAATACATAGAATCTTTAGGATATAAGAGGTCACGAGGAATTTTGTTGGAGCATTGGGATGCATGAAATTGAGCTCAACCAATTGCTCAAGTCAATGTAAGTGACAATATGGCGGCCCATTTGAACACTTTTCCATAGTTAATAATTATTTAGGTGAGGAGCACCCATGCTTCATGGAGATAATTAGAGTTCTTTCCTCCATATACTTTGCTTATCTGTTGTGTTGCATACATGAAGTGGACTCTGAAATCGATAGTGGAATATATTTTAAAATATTTTGTTGTAAAACTTATTCCTTCCTTATACAACCAATTGATAATATCATGATAATATTTTATAAGAGAAAATTACCCTACCCATTAGTTAGTTAGATACCACTCTAGTTGTGGAAACTTGTAATACGCCTCTACTTCGCTTAGCACAAAAGATGCTATGCACTTTCCTTGATCATTTATGATGTTTTTGGCATCAACATTAGCATGACTAATAATCCACTTGATCTTTTGAACACAAGGAAACACCCTAGGTCTAACATCAACATAATGTTGCTAGGACTTTTTGATGTTCCTTACAACATCAATATCTTCTTGTTGCTCTTTTTTCAGATTATCTGAAGATGGAATTCTCACTTCATCTTTAATCAACAAAAACAAATCTCCATACTAATCCCAATATGATTTTAAGTCTATGTATACACAAGCCCTTTTGTACAAGATTTCATTTATCTAGTCATTTGCTTCTTTTGCTTTGGTTTCTATTGCTTTGCTTTTTGTTGTTTGTTTGTTTATTTTTTTGCCGTTGATGTCTCAGGGGGCATAGTATAAAAGTATGCAATTCAGTCATTTTAAACAATGTGAAACTTTATAAGTTTATCAAGGTTAAGGAACTTACTTAATTAAAACCAAAGATAAAGTTAGTGTGATTCCATTCTAGAGTGGGTTTCATGACTAGAAATTAAACTAAGGCAAGGCTCACTTGATTTGGGAAGCATCTTCTTTTGAAGCAAGGATAAGAGCATTACAATGGACTTAGTTCCAAAGTTATTGAAGGCTAAATATCTTTCGAAAATATCTAACTTTCCCTCCACTACTAGGTAATACATTCAAATGAAAGAGACAAATGTGCCAAAGCAACTTTTGTATACAGTTCATGTTGAAGTTTTAGGGTTAGAGGAGTTTTTAACATAAGTAATAAACTTTAATGCATGAACATAAATATAAAACAAGATTCAAAATAATACTGCTCAAATCAATTTAAACTGCAATAAGAAATAAACGGAATTTTCATCTCTTTCAACTTAACGCTCCATTAGTCATTGCGTTAAAGTTGATCCTCGAGAATCATCAAATGCCATGTACAGTAACAACATGAAAATAATGTACAATAGATATCAACAATAAAGAATCATAACCAATATTTGAATCAACCTTATACTCAGATGCTTCAGGTTGATCTTGTCACCGAAGGGACAAGTCAATTGGGTAAACAAATGTCATACCTCGAGAGAGAGAGAGGGTTAAAGTGACAGGATACAGACCTCAAAAACTTAGTCATCAGGAAGAGACAGTTTAATCATATACTCAAACTTTATCAACACAGTCATACTCAGTACAGTCATGTTGACAAAGGATGCAGTCACATATTGTAGAGACACATAGTCATACTTTGCACAGTCATGCTGGAAAAACCATAGCCCACACATAAAGTGAAACTCACGGTCATGTTGGGTAGAACCCACAGTCCACACAGGCTCACAGTCACGCTGGAGAAGACCCAACGTCGACATAGGCTCACAGTCACGCTGGGGAAGACTCAACGTCCACACATGCTCACAGTCATGATGGGGAGGACCCAACGTCCACACAGACTCACAGTCACGCTGGGGAAGAAAACATAGTCCGCACACGAAGGAGAAAGTCACGTTCACGTTGGGGAAACACCCATAGTCCAAACCCAACAAGAGAAGAGTTATACAGTCACAGTATAGCCCTAAGGGCATCAAACAATTCAAGGTTCTAACAAGAGGAAGAAATCGCAGTCACGGCTTTGGAAAATAGTCCACAACCAGCAATAAAAGACTCATGACCCAGGCAGAGAGAACCAGTCACGACCCAGCAGCCATGACCCAGCTAGAGGAGAAACTACAGTCGACAGTCAGCAAGAAAAAAAACTCACGGCCCAAGCAGAGAATCCACGGTCCAATAGAGAAAGAGTCTCATGGCCTAGCAAGGGAACCAACGGCCCAACAAAGAAAGAAACGGTAGAGAAGCAACTCGCAAGAGGAGAGAACACAACCACGCTATCAGAAGGAAACATGTTGGAAGGATGCACTGTTACCAAACAATGAAACAGATCCGTACATGAATGATAAATCCACAGTCCACATAGGAAAACAATCACACTGGAAAAACCATGGATATAGTTGCGGGCAGGAAAAAGGTTCACGTTGCTGGGTAGAGCATCCATACTGCTACAACAACGAAGAAGGGTCATGCAGTGGTACAGTCACCACGGTCAACAACGGTCCCAGGAAGAGTCATGCAAGACAAAGGGTCACGATCAACAGCAGTCACGAGAAGGAGACGGTCAACCACAGGTAAGAGCCCGATATCCCTCTTGGATAAAAACTCATGTAAATTTATAAGGGTTGTGACTTATAAAATAAGTTAACAAAAAATCCAAAGGTAATGAAAATAACTTAGGGTAGAACCAAAGGTCCAAAGGTCCAAAGGTCCAAAATAAAACCATAAGATAAATAGACGGTCTAAAGGTCTTTATTAATAAAACCATAAAGTAAACATTTAATAATTTTATAATAAAGTCATCAAGTAAATCATCCAACCAAAAGATAAAAGGAAGTTAGGTTAGTGTACCAAAAACCCATAAGGTAAGAGTCATCATAACAAAGGTACACACACAATAAGAGTGCTAGGATCAAGTAAGATAAAGGACCATGAGTCAACAAAGGGGGGCGCAATAAAACAACCCACAAACCCACAAGATCAACATGAACCATAAGGGTGGACAAACATTTAACTATAGGACCAACAAGACCAAGGACTTTAATATTTTCTCTCTCTCAAGGTACATTGTTTCATATATTTTATCGTCACTATGTAAGGGAAAGATCCAAATCAGATTGTACGATCCTTTGGTCCTCAATATTGCTCCTAAGGGTTAGGTGCTAGTGACATCATCAAGGGGTGGCCAGTCCCTTGAGAAGCAACCTAGCAGTAACGATTAGGAGAGAGAACACCACACATCATCTTCCATTCTTAAAGAATGGCTCTCAACCCTAGGCTAAGTTTCAGTTCCAGACTGAATCAAATTCCTAGTAACTGACTAGGTGCCTCCATTCTCCCAGGGAATGGCACTCAATACTAAGCTGAGCTTCAGTCCCAGACTAAATCAAATTCCTCGTAACTGACCAAGTTCCTACATTCTCCTAGAGAATGGCCCTCAGTACTAAGTTGAGCTTCAGCCCCAGACTGAATCAAATTCCTGGTAACCGGCCAGGTGCCTCCATTCTCCCAGATAATGGTCCTCAATACTAAGCTGAGCTTCAATCCCAGACTGAACCAAATTCCTGGTAACTAACCAGGTGTCTCCATTCTCCCAAAGAATGACCCTCGGTACTAAGTTGAGCTTCAGTCCCAGACTGAAAGTTAATCAACTACTTGCAGGACCTACTTTGACATCGTGTCCCTGGTCCCAGACCAAAATACCTTAGAGGCACGTAGGGGCCCTAGCCACATGCTAGGGGATTTGCCATGGCATCAACCTGCTTGGTCCTAGACCAAGAATCCCAGGAGACTACTAGGGGCTCTAGGGTACCTTCTAGGGTCTTACTCTGCCCTAGTTAACTTACTAGGGTACCATCCTCCCCGAGAATGGGTCTCGCAGCTGCACTAACTTTAACAGATTAAGGAAACCTAGGATAATTTCAAATGGAGTACTTAGTAGTGGGGATGAAGCGAGTAAAATTATTCATTTAAGGACCAAAGACTAAAAGACCACACTAAAGGAAACAATACAAAAGACCAATATAATATTACATTTAGATGATTGATAGCATGGAAAACTTATCAACCAACATAGATCCATCTTAACTATGGCTCTACCAAGTGCCGAGAGGGATCAAATCCCTTGAGGTGCAAGCCGTCCAATAGTCACAAAAGCTCTTTTGTTATGAGATTTTGCATATTTGTCTTATTGGTTATGTAGTGGAGATCTCTCCCCTACTATGTGCAAAAGTACCTACCCTAGATCAACCAGATCATAGGGTAGAGTTCATGGTGCGAGGAATTTCTCAACCTCGACTTGCCATAATAAACATCAATGACAACAATATTTTTTATGATTTTATATATTTTTTCTAACTAATAAAAACAAAAACAAACATACCTTTCAACATGGGCCACTGCAACAGTCTGAGGAAATGGTCCATCGGCACCATGGTCTGGTTCTCCAGTCGTCTCCACTAATGGTTGTCAACAGGGGGAATGGTTCCAAGAGGGTATGGAGCAAGCTCAACATACACCGTGGAAAATGATATGGAAAAAACACGGGAATAATGGAGAAAGGTGACAAGTGAAAAGTTCAGAAGTGTTTATGGGTAGACCTTCACAGTGTATTTATAGGATGATCCAAGGTTTTTTTACCCATGGTATTTTATTGTGCATGGTATTGTCAATGGTTTTTGACCCATTCTCATTTTAGGGTTTTTTGGTCCTTTTTGGAGAGAGTGGGGATAAGTCACAATAAATGCACAACTTCCCTTCATTTATGGGGGAAGGAATAATAATGTTTTGGACCATATTTGGTGGAATTTTAGTTGTGAAGGTCAAAATGGAGGAAATAATGGTGGGATAATGATGTATAATTATGGTTTGGACCATAGAGAGCTAGGTGAACAATTTTTGGTGTTAACAAGTTAGAAATTAGATTAGGGTAAGCGTATCTCCATCTAAATACATATTATGATCTAAGATCACTTTAGATGTAATATCATTGAAATCGTCGGTTAGATCATAAATGTACCTTAATGTAACTAAATTAGATTGGGATTTCGACTATATAACAGTGGTGATTCTATTTACTTGACTAACTTTGGAAATTGCATCAAATTAGGGTTTCAACTACTTAATTGAATTATATCAAACAAAATGGTAAGAATAGATGGATGGAAAGCTTTGGCTAGAACGAATGGATCAACACAGTGTTTTTGGCTCCAATAATCACTTGATGATCTATTGAAATTGTGGATTGTGGCTCCTAAGTGTCGTTTCTCTTCAATAGATAAAGTAGATAATTATTTATATTCTTTTTTAATTTGCAAAGGGCTAAGATACCCAACCACAATTACTTCAAGTAAAAGATTTCATGTACAAACCTCAATTATCAAATTACCACATTATAATATTAAATCCCAATATATAGTCAAAACAATAGCATAATCAAATTAGGGTTTAGACTATCTAACTTTGGTGATTCTATCTACTCTAATACTAGAGAAATTAGGTTTTGACTATAACTGTGATGATTCTATATGCTCGACTAATTGTGATAACTAAATCATATTAGAGTTTTGACTATTACATGTGATTATTCCATCTACTTGGATAACTGCAATTAGATTAAGGTTTCAACTATTTAAGTGAATGATATCATACAAAATGTAATATATTTGTTTTTGTAAGGTTTAGGAGTATATTAAACTATAAAGATAAACTGTACATATCAAGACTAAAGCAACCTTCTATCGTATCAATCGAGATAACATAGATGAGGCCATTGCCCAAAATTGGAGAAGTTTGAGAGTAGTAGCTAGCTATACTAGTCATAAGGAGTTTTAGGCAGTTCGTCATAAGATTCCCCCACAGGGCGAGGGTTATAACCTTTTAAATAAAAAATGAAATTATGCAGTATAAAAGCCAAACTAAAAAATAGACTAAGAGGGTCTAAATAAAATAGAATCATCACCAAAAATGTTTATAATAGAAGGACCAACACTTGGAATTTTCTCCTTAGTCGCATGAAGACAAGCCTCCAAACAACTTTGAAACACCAACTGCATTGTAGAAGGGCAGGAGGCAGGGGGCTTGCTAAACCTTTTCTCAGTGATCTCTTTCACCAAAACATCTAATTTCCCATTGAGGTGAGCATCTAAGATAACTTCATTCTGAGCCATCCGACACATCCTCTCCTATAATCTTGCAAGTCTGGAAAGCACAGAGGAGTCATGCTACTCATCTGAAACCGACCTTCTAAACAATTATCTAGGGCCATGTTGAACATGGTCTTCATACTCCAAAGTAGACTAAGAGTTATGGTGTTGCGAGTCTCTCTTGTTTTGGTTGAACCAAAATCCTCCAAACCCCCAAATTCCTCAACCAATTTCTAAAATTCTGGTTGTTGGTTTCCAAATTGCACTCGGTTCTCCATCCATTCAATGCGCTCCCTAGCCTGTTGACGAACCTTGGCATCGAAAAAATATTTTTGCATTCTCCATTTCCTTAAGCCCTCGGCATGTGGGTGCATCGAGGACCCTACACCATTTTCTTCTTAGTGACCTCACAACGCACTATTCGAGAACCCGAGAGCAAGCATTTGCACAGGAGGGGTGTTAACCCAAGGTTGAGGCCCATCCTAGAGAAGAACAACAACAACCCATGGAGGACGCCGATGAAATCCTTCCCAAAAAGGAAACTTCATCACAACATTAACCACCTTCCCATCATGGATCAGGCGAGCATGTGAAGCCATGAGGATCGTGAAAGCTCGCACAAGGGGAGAGACAGAGCACAATACAATCGACCAAAGAGCGATTTAGGAGTTGTACATGGCGCATAAATGGACAATAATTATCTAAATAGGGTTGAGAATGGATAGTTTGTGGGAGTGGCCACCTACCAGCCCGTAAGTCCTTACACACATGTAATTAAGCTACGTGTTCAATGTTCCCGTGTGTAACTGAAGCATGATGGCACCCGTCGTAAGGGGCATACAAAATATAATATCACTAGAATCAATGCATCTTAGCAATACTAATAGATCATATTTCATTGTAACTAAAACCTATGTCACATGGTTCGAGTTCGAATTCGAGTTCGACAACCTTGAAATTCGATTCGAATTCGATTTTTTTTATGAAGTTCGGGATGAGGTTCGGCATTAGGTTCGCCAATAAAAAAAAATCATATATATATATAATAAAATATACAATAAAATAAAATGACTAACAAATAAAGAAAAGACATTAGATTTTATCATTATGCTCAATGTTGCATCCTGCATGTACACAAAGTCACTGTTCACGAGTGAATGTGCACTAGAGCATTGGTGCAGTAACTGTGCAGTGGAGTCGCGGGTTGTGGTGTCACGGTGTGCACTATATAGTGCTACAGAGTCACAATCTTTGGAGTAGTGAACAGTCAATAGTGAAAGAATGATGTTGGTGGCTCAATGCAAGGGATCCGGATAAGCGACTTGAAATTGTGGGAACTCGACTATGGCAACAAACAACAAAAACGGGAGCAAATGTGGCTGAATGCAGGCCCGTAGGGAATAAGGGACTCGATACTGTGGCACTAGGTTGTGGCAAGGAGCAACACACTTGGGAGCAAATGCGGGCAGCGATATGACAGTGGAACGCGGGAACGGGCAAATAATTATATTAAAAACTAAAATTGCTGTGAAATTCAACGAATTTCAACCCTAATTTGTTCCTTTCTACTTTAAATTTGTTTTCAAGTTCGGATTAAATTCGTTTAAATTCGAATTCGATGAGGTTCGTTTAGGTTCGATTCGGTTCGATTTGGAGTTCGGCTTTGAAATTCGACGAACTTAAACAAATTCGTTTTTTTTTATAAAGTTTGGCGAATTTCGAATTTCATGGATAAAATTCGCCGAACCCTGTGACATAGACTAAAACTAAAATTAAACTATAACTATATATATTAACTCTACCTCACCTTAAATATTTTTCAATTCATGATTTATTAAATACTTCTAAAAATACTTAAATATATCCATATTTTAAATATCCCATTCAAAATAAAATTTTAAATGTTGCTTTCCAAAAATTCAAAACACATCCCAAGAAGAAAAATCCAAATATGAAATATATAAATTGGTTAAGCTTGAGAAGAGTAAAAATGTGAGATGTCAAAAATATCTCGAAGTTCAACATATAAAAACTGTAAATTTAAAGGGAACTAAATATTATATGGAATTTCAAGGTAAAACAATCAAACATTACATAGACTTACGGAAATATATTTTATGACTAAAGTCTTTTGAAAGTGATTCAATTTATCTTTACCCATACTAGTGTAAGCGTAAATTTGAAGCTACTTTGTTTACATACTCGTGCGATAAGAAATAGAGGGTCTTCCTTACATAGTAGCTTTTGAAGGCCAAGTCGATTCTTGCATATAATGTGATGCATGTGGACTACCTAGAGATAGGCAATGGCCCAAAACGGTAGAATGCAATATTAGGACTACGATACCAATTAGATTTAGAATTGTTTAAGTGGATCACCTCTCTCTTGTTGATCTGAAGATTTGTTTGCATGAAGGTTTTTGTGTTTTTCTTTTGCTCTCGCAGCAAGGATTGATGGCTGTACTTGTATCTCCTAGTGAATAGAGGGATTCCCAATATGCTGCTTGTCACGCAAGATAGAAACCTGGCATGAAGGCTGTATGTATATGATGTCATTTGATTTCATAATATGAATATCAAGGTCTAGTATTTTTTCCTCTTAAAAAAAGATTTAAAAGTGTCAAGTGGAGATGAAATTTCTTGTTGATATATCTAGAAACAATCGCAGAAATCTCGGTACTTTCAAATCATTGGCTAAGTTATCCAAACACGTGGAGGAGTTTGAGTTTGGCCTATATGTACCTGTTTTATAATTTAGTGATTCAACCTATCTTTAACCATGCTAGTGTAAATGTAAATTTGAAGCTATTTTGTTTACACACTCGTGGGATAAGAAATAGAGGGGTTTCTTTACGTAGTAACTTTTAAAGGCCAAGTCGATTCTTACATATAATGTGATGCATGTAAACTGCCTAGAGATAGGCAACGGTCCAAAAAGAGTGCAATATTAGAACCATGATACCAATTAGATTTAGAATTGTTTAAGTGGAGTCTCAAATTTCTTCTTGATATATCTAGAAACAACCATAGAAATCTTGATACTTTCAAATCGTTGGCTGAGCTAGCAAAATACGTGGAGGAGTTTGAGTTTGGACTAAATGTACTTGTTTTATAATTCTTTTATATTCATTTTTTTTAACATATTTGTGTTTTTTATTTGTTTATTTGGAGTTGACATGTGCCATGTCAACATCACAAACGTGATACATCTCACCCACTTCGGCTGTAGAAAACGCCCCTGACATAGTTACCAAGGTCAATACAATCCCACAAGAATGAGTCCCACATACAGTCCTATACAGTCCCACATCCACACCTCTCACCTGGTCATTTGATCTATATGTACAAGAGCTACTCAATATCAAGAGAAGAATGGAGGTTCTGGAAGTCAAAGAGCATGAGAGGGATCTTAAAATCCATTTGTTAACAGTAGAAAATCAACGTTTAGCAAAATGCAACAAGGTTTTAAAAGGGCAAGCGACATTGTTGCGAGAAGCTATTATGGTAGGCAAGAATGAGTGGCAAGATATGAAAGCAGACTGACAAAGAATGAAAGAATCAGCAGGGGAAGAGAGGGGTGTTGAATCATAAAACACCCAATGTTGAAGGGAAAACAGATGAACAAACAAATAACCAGGGAATGGAAGTAAGAGAAGCAGAAAATGGAGGTTCCACCAAAAATACCAGAACGTGGGCACAACTTATTAGCAAGCATACTAATATAGAAAAGGAAAAAGAAGCAAGCAGCCAAGGAGACAACAAACAAGGAAACGAAACCAAAGAAAGAAAAACCAGAGCAACAAACATAATAATTAAAGGTGTAAGAGAGTATGGCAAGAACGAATGTACCCTGGAGCTTGCAAGCGACTTTCTAAAAGACAAGTTGAATTGGCAAGGCCAAATTTGCCAAGCATGGAGGGTGGGTAAACCCAGTGATGAGAGAGTCAGGCCCATAAAAGTCATCATGGCAAGTGCACGTGACAAGCAAACTCTTCTAGCTAAGAAGCATCTTTTAAAGGGCTCTCGCTTTTTTCTAGAGGAAGACTTAACTATCATGCAGCAAGAGGAAAGAAAAAAAGAATTGTCAAAGGTCAGAGTAGCAAGAGATGAGGGAAAAAGAGCATGGTTATACAAAGGCAAAGCTGTTATTGTTGTTTTTGGTCCCTCCTAAAGCAAGACAACAAAACAATAATCAAGAAGTGATAGCAAATTCCTTAGCCGAAAATATCACAGCAAGGTCAGGATGGGCAAATAGAGGTATAGACTCAACTTTGAGTCTTGTATGCCAAAGCAAATAGCAATCAAGGTCTACCTGGGTTCCCTTAAACTTAGTATGTTCGAACTGTAGAGGATACCCGTGGAGGCATGGACCTAGGTTAGGACCTATTGCAGAAGATAGGGACATAATATGTCTCGTGGAAACACATGAACATGAAGGGTGCAAGACACCCCTTTTTGAAAAATATATGAAGTTGGCAGTATGGAACAAGGCAGCAGAGAATGGAAAAGGTCACGGTGGTATCATGGTCTTAGCGAAGAAAATGGTAGATCATAGCATTCAACTAGAAAAAGAAGACCCAAATAAACAATTTATATGGTTTAAAATATCAGAAAATGGAAATGACATTAGAATTGCAGCATGCTACTTCGCCCCACAAGTTTCAAAAACTTACAAACAGAGGGGGCTCGACCATAAAGACCCTTTTGCAGCATTAAAAAAAGATATTGCGAAGTATTCTCAAATAGGTGAAATCCTTCTAGTAGGAGATTTCAACGCCAGGACCGCAAGTGAGCAAGCTAGCATTCTTGTCAAAGGGAAGATTGCAATCCTATTTGGCTTATAAAAGAAAGAAATCATCAATGGGCAAGAATTTCAAAAGACAAAAAAAGCTGCAATTTCTTTGGAGAACAGTTGCTTACCTTATGCGGAACTTTCAATTTAATAATCTGCAATGGCTTGACTAGATGGACAAACTCTGGTAATTTCACTTGTCATACCTACAACGGAGCATGTGTAGTGGATTATGCAATTTGTTCGCATGGCCTTTGCGAGAAAATGGAGGAAGTTATGATTGGAGAACAACTCTGGGATTTAAAATCTGATCACAAACCGATCTATCTAAGTCTTTCTTGGATTGATAAGCATCAGGTGGGGACAAAAAATCAGCACATTCGGCAACCTTTTGCAAAGGGTAGAATTCTTTTGACTCAAGAGAACCGTAATGTCTTTAGGAAGGCATTAGAGAGACTTTGTAAGAGGGAAGAAACTCTGTCCCAAGGCCTTAATAATCAGCAACTAACTAATTTAATTCAAGGGGCACTCACAAAATGAAAAAGAGCAAAGAATAGGAAACAGGAAACAAACTGCTTTCCTGTTAATGGTTGGTTCGATGAAGAGTGCAAAAGAGCAAGGAGAAGGTGGAGAGAGTCAAACTGGAAAGAAAGAGACCTAAAAAGCTACAAGCAGATTATAAGAAAGAAAAAAATTGATTTCATGGTCTCAAGGAGGAAAGAGCTAATCTTCCTTGGGAAAAACAACCCCAAACTATTTTGGAAGGAACTTCAAGTGAGCAAGAAGCAAAATGAAAACAATATTACAGCGGACCAGTGGCTTGAGTATGCAAGGAAACTCTATGAGCGGAATCCTAAGGTTGAACCCCCTCCCCCCTTAGTCAACACCACCACCATTACTAAGCTTTTCACCGTGCAAGAGATTGAGGTGGATATTAAGAAGTCGAGTGTTGGAAAAGCCAAAGATTTAGTAGAACTTCAAGTTGAATATCTAAAGTGGGGTTCAAAAACTTTTGCACCTCACATCACAGGAATCTTCAACAACATCATTCAGCAGGGAGTCCCTACATATTGGACAACTAGCCTCGCAATTCCTCTTTTCAAGAGCGGGGATGTCAACGATCCCTCCAATTATAGGACCATAATGATAAACACCTTGTTTGCAAAGCTATTTGGAAGCATGCTAGAAAATAGAATTAGCAAGTGGGCGGAAGAAAGGGACAAGCATGCTAAAGGACAAGCAGCTTTTAGACCTAAACATTCCACGGTGGACCACGGCATTAATTTAAGGCACATCATTGAAAAAGTGTGGGAGAAAAAAGGGGAAGCCTTTTGTTGCTTTGTCGATTTCTAAAAAGCTTTTGACACGGTTCCTAGGGATAAGCTATGGCACAGAATGGAGGAACTTGGGGTTCCTATACATCTTAGCAACTGTTCACAGGCTATATGAGGAGGTCAAAGTCAAAATCAGAACATCATATGGTATCTCCAAAAGTTTCAGAAGCAATATTGGGGTCAAGCAAGGGTGCCCATTATCCCCTACCCTTTTTGGCTTGTATATTGACAAACTTGAAGAGTGGTTAAACTTAGAGGGAGGGGATGGCGTCCTCATGGGCGAGTATGTGATAAGGCTTCTTTTGTATGTAGATGACCTTATTTTGATTGCTAAGTCTGCTCTTGGCTTGCAAGAGCACTTGATTTCCCTTGAGCACTTTTGTAGAACAATTGGGATGCAAGTAAATACTAGCAAGACGAAAGTGGTAGTTTTCTCTAGCAAAAGAAAACATAAACAACATAAGTTCTACTTCGAAGACAATACCCTTAAAGTAGTGGATGATTACAAGTATCTCGGAATCGACTTCAACAAAAGTTTGGAAGGTTGGGAAGGCTGCAGGAAAAAAGAACTCTGGGAGGTTGGAAAGTGTTTTATGCTTTCCAAAACAGGTGCTGAGAGGCAGAGTTATGGGGCTGGAAAACTATGCAAACCCTTTTTGGGCTCTTAGTGATCCCGATTGTTCTCTATGGTTGTGAAGTTTGGGCCAGCAGTACATCTGACTTACAGTGGAAGGAAATAGAAAAGATTCAAAAACACATGATCACAAGCAAGTTCAAAATTAAGAGTTCAGTTCCATACGAAATCATGCTAAGTGAAATGGGGGTGACTTCTATTGAAGCAATCGCTATGGTGAGACTCATAAGATATCTAAAAAGAGTTGAGCAAATGGAAGAAGGTAGATGGCCTAAGGTTGTCTTCAATGACATATTGTGCAAAAGAAAGAAGACTTGGATGCGGCAAAATATTAAATGGCTTAGCAAGTGGGATATGTGCTTGAGCACGTGCCCTACGAATAGTAAAGAAATAAAGGCTTTTGTTATCAATAAGTTCCACAAGCGAACTTGGGATAAAGAGCTAGGGAGAAAGAGAAAGTATTATATTGAAGAGTTCAACCCCACCTACGATCAGCATCAAAAGGCGTACATAGTGGCCAATATACCTTGGAAAGCCAAAATTCTCATTGCTCAATTAAGAACTATATCCCATCAACTCCGTTGTGAGACTGGGCACTGGAAAAGGCCAAAAGAAGCTTGGGCAGAAAGAGTGTATTTTTTGCACCGCTGGTAAGGTGGAGACAGAAAAACAATTCATTTTAGAGTGTGAAACCTTTAAGGACAATAGGGACAGGTACGTAAATGTCTTGGCGGATAAATCTTGGGATGATTTATTTAACGAAGGGACTGTGGAAAAATTGGGGGCGCTCATCATCAAGTTGAACAGACAAATGATTGAATTGCAAAAAACAGCGTGCGAGTTGGTCTGTCCCATAGGCTATTCTTAGCCTCGCGGACGTTAAAATATTTCATTCATTCATTCATATCAAAGTGAATGTAACTTTTGATTGAGAGAAAACAAACTCAAACAAAACCTAATTTGAAAGGCTCTAAATCAATTACGAGCAAAGAACTATGAGCTAATGCATGCACTAACTCAGGATTGAAGCAAATGTTTCAAAAGGATATAATGCATGAAACCCTTATGCGCCAATGTGATGAATGTTAGGTGATTAACGGGAACTATAACGATGTGCAAAGCCCTATGCACTCAAACGTTAATGCTTTGGCAGGCACATAGCCATCAGTGACCTTCCAAAGGTAGATTTTAATGATAGCATGTTTGGGTGGTTCCTTAGCGTTTATAAGAAAAGACTTTGAATGATAGCTTTAAGTTCAAAAATAAGTTCGAGAAACAATTTGATTCGAAATATTTCTGAATATGATTTCAAATTAAAAGTGCCACTTTCCTCGAAAATTCAAGAAAATTGTCACGAATGCATAACATAACATTTGAAATGAAGGGGTTTTGGTTTCAAATATTAAGTGCCACCTTCCTGTAAAATTGAAGAAAAATGTCATGAATGCATAACATTCAAAAACATTTGAAATGAAGGAGTTATTTTCTTATTGGAAAAAAAGCTCGTTTACTTGTTATTCATAAGAAATGAATCAAAGTAAGCTTCACAGTTTCAAGCTTTTCCAGGACTCTTCACTACGATATCAATCTTGTACATTTTAATGTAACTAGTATAAAAAAACAAAGACCTAAAACAGAAAATTGAAATGGAGTTGCTAAAAGCGTGATCAAGAAATTATCATACTGGGGCAAGTTCGAAAGTTGATCATAAATGCTTGAAAATGGCCAGATGGACCCAAAAGGCATGAGAAGAAATTTGTGGATTCAAATGGTCAAAAGTACCTCGATGGGCTCATCAAGGAACTTTCAATTGATGTGATGCTTTGGATGAAATAGAGCCCGGTGGAATTATCAAGCCAGTTTCAGAATTTATTTTGATGCACTCGAAACAAATCAGATAGTGTTATCGAGTGGTTTCAAAGGTGAGAATTTCAAAGCCTTGATTGAAAGTAAAATTGGCCCAATAGGCTCATCGGGCGAAATTTTGAAGAATTCAGAAGTTCCTTTAAAAACGCTTGATAGGCTCATTGAAAGAGATCAAAATGCAACGGTTACAATGATGCTATGAAGTGATTTTTGAAAGAGGAAAGTTCAACAATTTCAAGATGGCCCAATGGGTTCATTAGGTAGTTTTGGCAAAATTTTGAAATGAACTTCAAAAAACACTTAAGCGGTTTGTCGGGGGAACTTCAAAGATATACATTTGCAAATTCTAAAATGAACTCGATAAAGTTTTAAAAAGGAAAAAATTGAAACCCGTTTGATAGACTCATAGGAAAAGAAGCAAAGGTGATGATGCAAGCTCAGAATGCCTTGATGGGTTGTTCATCGAACCATTTTTGAAAGATAAAGCAATTCAAAAGTGAAAATTGGTCTGATTGGCTCATTGGGTTGCACTTAAGTAAAACAATTCATAAGACCATTTTGAAAGATAAAGCAATTCAAAAGTGAAAATTAGTCTGATGGGCTCATTGGGTTACACTTGAGATAAACAATTCATAAGACTTTAAAGTCGAGCAACTGGATCATTCATAATTAGAAAGTAAGATCGAGCAAATTCAGTAGATTGTTTGTTCATGGTCAATCAAATTTAAGGAAAATGATTGCATTCGAAAGGCAAGATACAAAACCCTTTTCATCCAAAATCCTAAGAACAAGGTAATGAAAATAAAAGCTCACCAAAATCAAGAAAAGTTGGGCCAGGGGCAGGGGAGAATTTTTCAACTCGGAGGTAGTTGGGATCTCCACGGCACTATACACTATTAGTAAGTTGGAGTTGATGTGCAGTTTGTTGTTCTTCAACCTTTCCATTGTGGTATACATGTTTCACCAATGCTATAACATTAATGGAAATAATATTCATTTTAACCATTGCTATTTCTTTGGAATAGGTTGCATCCATATTTACTGTAAACCTAGGTAAGAAAACGCTTCATTATTTTATTCCCCTTGTTGCTTATGCAGATAACAGAAACCTTTGCCATAAAGAGATAAGATTTTTAAGACAGCTTCTAATTCTTAATTTTTAAAAATCAATCAATAGAAATTTTCTTCCTAATTAGATGGTAAATTAGTAATCACTTGTATTACGTTCTTTTTGGTGCCTTTGTTACTAACTGTTGAATACTGCAAAAGAACCCAACAACTGAGGTATGTGAGCTGTCCAAGCCAACGCCAAACTATGATCAATCTGAAAATATTTCTCACCTTCACGTTGATCATCATTGGTAAACAAGTAAAACAATGACAATATGGTCAAATGTCAGATTCCAATCATATCGAAATGCATGCTGATAATTTATAATAATTAATACATCACATGATCCAGAACATTAGATAGTATTCCCCGGGTGCCACTTGATGCTGCATCCAACACTGAAGAATCCAGCCCAATAGATGTGTCAATAGGAATAGAAATACAGTTTTGATAAGTAAATTATCGTGTTGCAAATTCAGTGTTACATACCTTGGCCTTTGTGGAAAACTTACTGGTTTGCCACTCAACACACAGTCTAAAGCCAACCTCAAGTCGCTGAAAACACAGGACAAATTTTGCAGTCAAATGAAGTTACATCTAAGCAACTCAGTTTTCAGGAAAAGGATAAAATTTCACAGTTAGATAGCATACCGTCCTGTAATGGGTTTATTACTATTAGGTCGTGAATCATCAAACTGCCCATGATAAGCAAGCTCAAATGGATCCTGTCCATCCTATTAAGACACAACACCAAAGGCCAACATTATGGTATTACTGGATAAAAGTTCCACTAGTCTTACAAAACCTAAGCTACAAACATTGTGTTCAAGGCTCAGGTACATGATCTGAACTTGCTCTATACCTTTTTGTAAAGGAAAAATTCTGGAGTGCATGCAGCTGCAAATGCCCGTGCAATTTCTTGCGACTGTTAACAAAACTATTGATCAGAGCTTAGCTATCATGGCAATAAGTGCTTAATACTATTCTAGCGTACCTAGGAAAATATCACCAGTTACAATATCATAAAAGACTTGCAAATTCTATATTATAGTTGACTATTCTTTCAATATATCTAAAAGATATTGTCTATCAAGAGTAGCATATTCTGCACATCACTTTGACTCCAATAACTCAAGTCTCATGGAAACACTACCCAAATCAACAAAACAGGCTCAACCAAGAATTCGAATAACCTTTACTTTACCAAAGCATGGACTAGATAACTTCTGTTACCAATCACAGTACCTATAATGCAACCTTTCCAGGGACAATAATGTACGTGTTACTCCATAAGCACATTCCTGACCTTTATTTTCGTTTCTTTTAAAAAAAATATACATGTTATGTTTCATGCCTGGTCTTGTTCACAATTTGGAAACAAAAGCCTCCAAAGAGAATACA
Organism: Pseudotsuga menziesii; assembly: GCA_001517045.1. Lineage (NCBI taxonomy): Eukaryota > Viridiplantae > Streptophyta > Pinopsida > Pinales > Pinaceae > Pseudotsuga > Pseudotsuga menziesii. The sequence goes on from LPNX010733859.1 coordinate 279,757, forward strand.
GAGGGCATGGCTGAAACAGTGAAATGAGAGTCCATGCCATGTTTGTTCAGTTACAAAAACAGACTCCTGCGTCCTTTTTCTTGCAACTAGTACTTTGGAGTTGATTCCAAATCAATTTTAGTATACATAATAGTATTTTATATATAATACTAATTTACATTTTGAGGCATGCTTTTTTAGACACACAAGGGCTTTCACGGCCTATGGATTGTGTCTATTACTTGACACATAGTACTAAGACTAAATGAATAGATGCATTTGGGTTTTAGAAGCGTAATTTAGGTTTTTATATTTATTTGTTGCTTCCCTGTTTCAGCATTTTGAAGGTGGCATTTCCATAACAGGTACCTGTTTGAGAAACCAAAACTGTTTCCAAGTTTCAGGTAAATTAGCCCAAAAAGCTAGAACAGCCAGAAAGTAAATATTTGGAGTCGAAGGTATGTTATATGACCCATTATTTTCAAGTGCAGTGAAATGATATAGGTAATAGCCCAGATGAAATTTGATTGTAGCATCTCTGTCAAAAGATAAAACCTAACAACCTGAATGTATGGTGTTGTTCCAGAGGCTTACAAGCATGTTTGTGACTACCGCTGATGTGACAATAGGACATGAGACATGGATAATCAACCTTAAGAAATTCTGCATGTCATCATTCTTCTTTTTAAGGACATCTTGTCAGAGCTATTTCTTCGATATTATGTCATATTCCTAGACTATGGGAAAGTCCGATTTTTATTGATTTATTTTATTTCCACTAATTGTACTTTAAGCACATTGTCATAAGCCTTTGTTATTGAACAGAGTGTTGGTCAAACAATATGCTGGCACTTCCTCTTTCAGGATTTCAATCACCTTTTTTACTTTATTTCGGAAGCTAAAGAGAGGGGGGCTTTAACTATTTATAGACTAGTTGTGGCCCTGGTAGTTCTTTGCAAATTCCCTTGTTTGATCCTGAAAAAAAGATCTCTACACTCTTGACTAGAGTTATAAGAAAGGGTTGTTCATTTTATCTATTTTATTTAGGCGTTTGGAGGATCCACTTATATTATTTATTTTATGAAGGCATTTCTGTTTGGGATCCTCTTATATTTTTATTATTCACTGAGTGAAGATAGGCTAAAGTTTAGTTAAGCAAAAAATTAGGGAACCCAACTCCTATTAGGTAGGGCAAAGACAATGATCATCAAGCAGCACTAAGTCGCTAACCATGGGGATTCTGTCCTTTGTGGGAGGTGTGTTGATGGCCATATTTGTATTGCCTCACTTGAGAGGTCTAGTAAGATGGTCGATCACCAAACCAGTGAGTAGGGGCATTTCCATGCTAACTCCATTTTACAGCCATGTTTTACGGTGTCTTACAAGGGACAAGGAGAATAGTTTCCCCCTTGGAACTTGTAAGTTGGAACACAATGGCAAAAGACCAAGAGGGAACCCAACTCCTATTAGGGCAAAGACAATGACCATCAAGTGGCACTAAGTTGCTAACCATGGAGAATATGTCCTACGTGGGAGGTGTGTCGATAGCCATACTCTATTGCCTCACTTCAGTGGTCTAGTAAGATGGTTGATCACCAAATCACTTAGGGGCATTTTCATGCTAACTCCCTTTTCCAGTCATGTTTTCCAATGTGTTTCTAGGGACAAGGAGAATAGATTTTCCCTTGGAAGACAATGGAAAAAGGCCATGAGTACACCTTCATGAATTTGAATGTCGCAAAAAATGAAAATGCAATCCAAAGAAAAAGCCCAACTACAAACAGCCTTACTGCAAAACCAAAATACTAACTCAGGGCCAAGGCAAACTTGAACATCTCTCATGCCTACTCCCAAATAAAGAAAAGTCAACCCCCATCAAACAAACTATTTGTAATTTTAACCCAATGTCAGGTCTGGAAGTAGCCTGTAGGAGTAGTGGTTTTCAAGTTTTTTCAAGCCACAAAAGTTCAAGGGTCTTTGGAACAAGCAATAAGTGGTTTGGCACAGCCATGGTAACATCAATGGGAATTAGCTTGGCAAAAAAATCTCTACTATTTCAAGCAGTTGGATCTTAAATGTCATAGGCTTCAGAATGAGTTCCCTTCTGAGTTCACACTAGAAATGGAAAAGGATCCTCCCACTTATAGACGTAAAATAAATACGGGTTTAGAAGGCTGGTCTCTCCCATCCAAGGCCACCTCTAACAATGATTTTTTCTTTGACCACCAAGCGGATCCCTCTTTACTGTTGTCAAACCCCACTCCATGCTTTGGGAGTTTGACACAGATTTTTCATTTGATGATGCTGTGAAACTTGTCGCTGACTGCTAAATGAAGAAGGCTATTTCTATAGGTTCTTACCCTTTACAAGAGGCTACCATGGAGCTTGTCCATCAAGGCGTTTCTAGACGAGTTGAGGCCCTTAAGAGGATGCTTCTTTCTAGAGAGCTTACATTGGATGAATTGGAGACCACCATGAAGGATCTCAAGAACAAGAAATCTCATGGTCTTGACGGATTCTCTGTTGAGTTGTATAAACAAATGTGACATGTGATGGACCCTTCTTTTTTGATTTTGTGCCAGGAAGCTATCAAGGGAGGTGGTATGGGGGAGTTGGTTAATGTTGGGATCATCAAAAACTCATTCCTAAAGGTCTTAAATGGGATTTAGTGGGTGGTTGACCACAAATTACCCTGTCGAATGTCTCCTATAAAATACTTGTCAAAGCCCTTGCCAAGTGGATTAGGTTGTTGGTGGCCAATATTGTTTGCAAGGAATAGACAAGTTTCATAAAGGGAAGACAAATTCAACAGGCTCATCATACTGGAGGGATTTAAGGCCCTTTTCAGCACTGTGACACTATTGGTAATGTATAGTCCTTCGTGATCCAGGGATTGGTTCCACTTAAGAGAGTGGAAGCACCCTGGCAAGCAATGTGTGGGTTTGCTAGTTGGCAATTTGAGGGTCCTCAAGATAATTGAGATCTAGCCTCCAAGCCAATTTGGACATTCTAATTGTTTTGGGGTTAGCTTGGGCTCTCTCCACGATATGTTGATAAAAGGTTGGCTTGGAGAGGCCTTATTTGGAAGGACTTATGGAATTCAAACACTCGGTAATGCATACCTGGAGGACTCTTAACATGTTTGAATTTTTAGCATTAGCATGAATAATTAAAAAAAAATTGCAGATTAACATAAACAATATGACAAGTGCAGTAAACAACATTAAACCATCAACACACTGAACACAAGAGTTTTTCACTGGGGAAACCTTTAAAGGACAAAAACCCCAAAAGCATTAGTAGTTCATCTCGTAAATGAGATGACTGAGTTTTTCCAAGAGATCCACAAACCCTAACTAGGTTACTCCACAATTACAAAAGATCAATTTATTATTTTCCAATTTCACAAAAATGCCCAAATAGGGATTTTTCACAAATTAGGGCTTGTTGCCCTAATTTCTCTCTCCTACCCAGATTTATCAGGCTGCCCAAAAACCTGTTATGCCTAGCTGGATCTTCCTGCCCTACCCTATCTATACCTGTGCTTCTCGTCCATACTGCCCATCTCTGCCTGGCTATACTGTTACCTCCAATTTCTTTTGCCCGAACTGTTTTACCGTGCCCAAAGGCTGTATTGGGCTGCCCGAGGGTTTGTGCTACTACAGCACCCTCCCGGGTAATCCTAGTAGGTTTCCCGAGGGTCTATGCAGCCACAGTACCCTCCCGGGTGTGCCTAACAAGATGCCCGAGGGACTGTGCTGCTACAGCACCCTCCCGGGTATGCCTAGCAGGATGCCCAAGGGTTGAGAAGCATGCTCAAAACCCTCACGGGCACCAATAGTTAGCTTCTCAAGGAAGAAAAGAGGAGGGGCGAACACTGCCCGTGAAATAGGAGGGCAGCCCGTGAAGGAAGGGGGTTTCCCGTGAAAATCTTGAGGCTTCCCGGTGATAGATGGAGAGCTTCCCAGAAAACTTGAAGCTGCCTGTGAGATGGAGAAGGAGTTAGGGTGAAACCCTAGATCATAAACCAGCTGCTGCAAATGAAACCTTGGCTTAGGGTTTTTCTTCAGTAAGTGATGAGGCCCTAACTAGACTCATCCATGCTAGGGCATAAAAACTTTCTTCTTCAAAAACTGTAAGATCTTTTGATGGAGAAGTTGTACCTATGAGAGCAAGTGTGTGTCATAATGAAATGGATTGATCTTCTTTTATATCCTTTGAGTCACCTGTAAGTGGACCAAAATTAGAAAGATCAAAATATTAATATTTTATTCTTTTATAATTTTGACTTTTGCCTTTAGTGGTACTAAAGGTCTTTTTGCACTTTCACTTTTACACCTTAGTGGTACTAAGGGTCTTCATGTATTTTTGACTTTTTCTTTAGCCTTCTTCAAGTGCCCGTGTGGTCAACGTGGTCTTTCATCATTATAAACAGAGAGAATTACTAATGCTTTTATCTCACACTCTGTGTGACACCAAGATCAGGTACTAAGGTGTCTTAACCAAGGGTAGCTAAGCCTTGGAGAAGATCACAAAGCCCACTGATCAAGGGTCAAAGTGTCACACATGCCTAGACCCGGTCTAGGGCTTATAGTGTCTTCCTGGTAACAAACCAGGTGCCTCAACCATAGGCTGCATAATTTGACACTAGGTCAAATACTTGGTAACAGACCAAGCGCCTCCATTCTCTCGGAGAATGGCCCTCAGCCCCGGGCTGAGTCCTGATAACTGACCAGGTGCCTCCATTCAAAGGAATGGCTACTCAGAACTAGGTTGAGTCTACCAGTGCTAGACTGGTTCACATCGTGGTCCCAAATCAGATGTCACCATTCAACAGAATGGTCACTCAACTCAAAGGTCGAGTCCTCCCAGTGCAAAGTTGGGTCCATATCATGGTCAAGGACCAAATATCATCATTCAACAGAATGATCACTCAACTCTAGGTTGAGTCCACACCATGGTCCCGGACCAAGTGTCCCCATTCTCCTAAGAGAATGGCTCTTGATGTTGCTCAAAAAAATCAACATAACCGTATTATTCCAAAGAGTTGTTTATATAAAATGAAAAAGAAAGGGGAAGGTCCTATCTGGAGGGATTGGAGATGGAAAAGTAGGAAGGCTATTTATATCCGAGAACAAAGACATTTATGAGTTGGTGCACCTCTCCTTTGATATAGGGCCCCACTTAAATAAAAGGTGGGGCCTTGGAAATCCTGTGGAGAGATGGTTGCGTTGTTGTCAATCCATTTGGAAGAGATCATGCCTCGTTTAAACATAGAGTTTGGGATTCATTATTGCTTCAACACAGATTAGCTATCAAGAGTAGACTGCACAAAGTTAGCATTACTAGTTCAGCCCTATGTTGCGTGGGAGTGCCCCCCACCCCTCGCTCCCGCTCCCGAAGCTCGCTTCCTTCGGAAGCTCACTCCCAAAACGCTCCCAAGGTGCTCCCTTCCTTTCCTATACTAAAAGCTCCTCTACTAGGTTGATCATTTGATGACAATGTTATGGTACCTCCCTTCTTTGCCAAGCTCCTACAAAAGTTTTTATGGTTGATCATTTGATGATAATGTTATAAGTTATAACTACTAGATGATTGATGTTATATGGTTTAATCCGTGTATTCTATAGCTAATTCAACATCTTACATGTTTTTTAGATATAAATCCATCAAAATCTATTAAAATATATACTATACAAAAAATGCTCTTGAAATGCTCCCAAAATGGGAGCTTTTGAAAATTTCGCTTTTCGCTTCACTCCCGCTCTCCGCTCCTCGATCCCGCTTCCAACAACATAGGTTCAGCCTATGTAATGTGCAGTAAGGAGGAGACAGTGCAGCAAGTTTTTTAGAAATGTTAGTCTGCCAAATGTTTTGGTCATGGTTTCAGGCTGAATTTCAGTCCATGTTTGGATTTTCAATCTCTTGGAAGGAGCCCCTCCTAGGGGACACTTGGATGGTCAAGGACAGCAGCAAATTTCTTTGGCTTTCAATTCATTTGGTTGCAATTGTTTTTTTGTGGAAACATTGTTATAAACTTACTTCCAATGAGATTCTTGTCATCCAATTTCTCTTGGGGATTTGCAAAGTTTTAAGCAAGAGTTCATTACTTCTGCGAGTTCACACGCTTGCTTTCTATTGTGATGTTGAGTCCCTTCCTGTGGGGGCCTGGGCTCATATGATTTCCTTTTTAGTGTTCGTGGACCGACTTTATTGGTTCCCATGTTGTCTGTGTGATGTAACTACCTTGAATTTTGTTGTACTTAGTTGTTTTTTGAGGTAATATTTGAAGCATTTTCAAAGAAAATATTTCAAAAAGGTAACTTTCCGAAAAAGACAATAAAAAAGGGAATGGAGCAACCTTTCAAACATCCCCAAGGATAGCAAGACTTACTTGTTGATCGCTGTTATTAATGAAATGATAAATTGCATATAGTAGCCTGATATCTTAAAGGACTAACCAAAGAACCATGGAATGGTGTAGAAATAATTGTAGAAGTCGAAGCGTATAACCCCATAAAAAATTGGCATTGCCTCAAAATTGCCATGATAAAGATATTCTTTTGCCACAACCCTGCAAATCAGAACCATTCAACCATGGAAATCCCTAGTAAAACTAGAAATCCCAAAAGATATGGTATCAATTTCAAACTGAGATATCTAGTGATAGAGATGTCCAAAAAGCCAATGGAATACCAAGCACTCCAATTCATAAATGGACTGAAACTACAGTTTAGAGACTCGATAGACAGAGTAAAACTTGAAACCATACAAAAAACATTCAACCTTGCAATGGAAGAGGAAGGCTCAAAATTGGAATAATCAATCATTCAATAAAGAGAAATGCTCCAAGCCTATCAATATAAAAACATATTACAACACAAACCCAACAAAATCTAGCCTCATTGGGGGCAATGACGTTCTCACGGTAAGAAAAGATGTTAAAGTAATAGTATCTGCTATCACCAGAATTGTCCTCTAAAAAAGCTGCCACAATCTTCTTCAAGGACTTTGAGTGGACAGTTTAGGGAAGGTGGCTCTGTCACCAACACAATTCTTCACGCTTCAAAATTAAGGCTTGTTGATTCTAGGGGGTATCCCTATGAAATTCTTCAGATATATTGATGTAGCTCTTTCCAAATAAGCAAAAGCTTTAATAAGACTTTCTGATTAACTCATGTTTGATTGGCTGGTGCCTTCCGTTGGCAAATGGAGTCAAAATGCTTAAGACACAAGGTATTGAAGAAGAACAAAAAGAAAAACAGAGGAATTTAACAGGGCAATGATAATTAAGAATCTTGCTAAAGAATCAATTTCAGATTTGACTATGACACTAAATGAAGGCAATCACATCAAAAGAATCTTCACATAATCATAAACATTGGAAGAGATGAGCAACCTAAATGAATCAGCCATTTTATTTTTAAGAGCTGCTTGAACTTAAGCATGGTCTGAGAATGCAATTTCTAATCATTTTGAGTTACAATTTGCAAGGAATCTCTGGGGGGTTGACAAGGACCAGTACATCAACTTCTATTCACCTCAAAACTTCGCAGAGATAAACATACCCTGCATCAGAAGCAGAGGATGAATTGACTCAAGGAATCTCACTGATTGCAGCGACATAAACCAGTTCTGAAATGAAGAGGAAAAGACAGAAGAGGATGGAAAACAGAGAACATGAAAATCGGCATTTCAGCTACTGCAACCAATGAAAAGAACTGGTAGCAAGAGAATCCAGAGAGATCCTTCTTCAATCGCTGAGTTTGTCTTTATAATTTTCCTCCTGCAGAAAAGGTGGCCTATCTAAAAATAGTAACAGATAAACTTCAAGAGAAAACCAAGAAACCTCTTCCAAAAATAATCAACAGTTTTTTTTCAAAAACAATGCCCTACTCTGAAAAACAACACCTTCATACCAAAAATAACACTGGTGTATTTGAGACAAATAACAGGGCCGAATCAGCACTGAACTCCCCTAAACTCTGCAACAGATTCACTTAAATAGCTACATGATATTTCTCCACCAAAAGCATCACTCCCTTGATTAGAATAACAGCCACGCTCATCATCATAAAACAGCAGCAGATACATGATAAAGGAGGTGCACTTGTCTACCCGTTGATTCATTAAATTGAGCACAAAGACAGTGCTGACTTTGGCACCAAAGGCAAGACTAAATTTGGCATAAGAGGCAGTGCCCTTGCATTCCAATTACAAACATATTCCAAGTTAAGAAAAGGAAGCAAATCACTTTTTAGTCTTAGACTCTTAATCATACACCAACTTAAAATAAAGCAGCCTTCCCTACATAAAATCAGCAGTTCCCATGCAGAAAACAGCACCCTAAATAACAATAGCTCTATCTTATCCTCCATACAAGCAAATCTAGGCAATATAGGACTAAGCTCTTCCTCATGTAGGCGCTGAACATGTGGCTAAAAAGGTAGCACCAAATTTAGAATCTATTAAGTGACATGCTTCATACGTATCTCCATATTGAAGGCGCTGGATTAAGGCTCATCCTCAAGCAAGCACCAGCAATAAATACACTAATCTGAGAAATATTAAGGTGTCACTCTATCACTGTTGTTCTACTTGCAATCACACTCGTATTCCTTTCACGTCAAGAGACAAGATGCTAGATTCCAAGTCAGCTTCTCATGCCTCCTGTTACCGTTCAAACTAGCAGGGTGAGTTGTAGTGACAATTACACTTCTTGCTAGTGAATGGCAATCATTGGAGAGAATTGAACCACTGTCACCTTAGCCCACTCTCTCAACTTCTTCGGGAAATATTGTTGTCCCAAGGGGAAAGCCCTTTAATGTACCTGCCAACACAGTTATACAACTACCTCCAACAAGCTTGGTGGCCAGATCAGTGCCTTCAATGGAGTCTAACAGAGAATGAAGAAGATATAATATGTAGGCGAGAAGGCTTAATCAATGGACAGTTAGCAGATATCGCAGTTCAATACGAACACTGTAACACAGGTAGCCAATTGAAAGGTGAGGCTAACATATGTCAATACGACTAAGAGTGCTTGGAACCAACCTCTTTGTATAAAAAGACCACTGTACGTTAGTAACAAGTATGTAATATAAACAATAGCCCAGTGTCATCGAATATATCAATCTAAGTGCCCAGTTTAGTCAAACATTACCAGTACAAGACCTTTTATTGCAGATTTGACAATCAATATAATAGAAGATGAACGCAGTAGTCACCAGTAGCAATGTCGCTCGAGTTTAATGCTAATAAGAAACAGTTTAACTAAAAAGTGATTCTTTATCACTAAAGTGTTAATCACTGCATGTTGTTGTCAACATTCAACAGGTAAAACTGTTTCTTACGCTAACATCTTGAAATCTGTGTATCCCCCAAGCAAAATGTCAAAACTTGTGCTAAAGATTATAGGTAAATCATTAACAGTAATCAACATAAGTTAGCAGTGATAGCCTCAAACAGATCAAGAGTTTGCATTCATATAAAAAAGGGCTATGTCAATGCATCAAATTTAACCATCCTTTTAGCATTCAAAAGTGACGGTTGTAAGTTATTCTTGACTATTTATGAATCAGCCGTGAACAATAATGGATAACAGCCTTAAACGAAACCCACAGACCTGATCAATACAATGGTGAAAAACATCCAAAGTCCACCCACATTGTCAACCCAAAGTCTGCTACAGCTGTTATGGTCTGTCATATGCCTATGTGCAACGAGTTTTCAGAGGGATGAGGCTTGAGGGAGATGCTATAGGGCTCTACAAGGTTCGATTTAGGGCCAGAGATGAACATTACACTTAAGGTGAGTTGGTTGAACCAATCAAACCTGAAACGCAGCAGCCCTAATCACTGTGGCAGCTGCTGAAGGGTTTCGGCCTAGGGTTCTGTGGTTAAAACAGACCCTAAAGATGACGCCCTGAAGGTTTATGGGAGAAAATAGGAAGGGCGCAGCCCCTTGTGGACATAGAGTTTGCAAAATTTTCATAATTTTCAAGTTATGAATTTTTTTGTAATTTTTAGGGTTTCTGATTTTTCTGCATTTTTAGTTTTTATAGGGTTACAAAATGCAAGCTTAACCTAATCTAAGCTAATATGTAATGCAAATAATTTACATATGAAATACTGGAAATTTGATAAAAATGACAAAACTTAGGGTTTTTAGAGTACTACTTCAAACCCTATGCCATGAGGAATGGTTGACCAGCTAAGTCACCTGACATGGGGACACGAGACACGAAAGACACGGGGATTCGAGTGTCTGACACGGACACGCTGACCCGTGGAATCAGGACACATAGGACACATTATATATATATATATATATATATATATATATATATATTTTTAAAAATTATATATATTAAAAATTTAAAATTATAGACATATAGATCCATTTTTTTTACAAATATTCAATATAAATCAGAATCAATGCACATTTAACCTTAGTATTACACATTTACAAATCAAATCAGTAATCACAATCATATTATGAGACACATAGATATCATAGTCATAGATCAAGATGCCAATACTCATGAGTCAAAACCATATTTCTCATTAAGTCATGAAAATCAAAATGTATACAGTATAATCATATAATGTATTACATAGATGTCGGAATGCCACTGGCAATAGTAGATACAAAAAGGTGTAGATTGTTAAACTAGTAGCAACAAGGAAGATTTTCCTGCATAGATGTGTTCTTGCATGCAGATGACTTAAATTAGGAAACCAGTTGTATTTAATTTACTTTTCCTAAGTTTACTTTGGAAAATAAATTAAAGTGATCTAAATTAACTTTAGTGAACCACTAGTTAAACTAAAAGTGAAATTAGGGTTTTTGTTTTACCACTAGTTAAAGTGAAAGTGAAATTAGGGTTTTGGCTTTACCTAAAGTTATAAAAGAGAGATCAATTGGTGGAGAGAACACACTCACTTGTATTCCGACAGAGACAGGATACAAACAAGGAGAGAAAGTCAAACATAGGATTTAGCTGAGAAGACGAAGGAGCGAGTAGCAGGATCATCGAGCTTCGTACAGCTGGGTCGTACACTCACACAGGAGGGTGTTGAGGTTTAGCTGGGATTTTCCCAGTGATTCTGCCGGGTACTGCATTCGTCGGGTTTGGGTGAATTTGCAGTGATTGTAAAAGTTCCATATTTTTTCATAATAAAATCTATATCTGACTGCTGCACCGGTTTTCCCATCTTAGGTTTTTTCGGGGGTTTCCATACCCAAAATAATAGTGTCATTATGGTGATGTGATGTTCTGATTTATTTCTCAGTTTTATATTCCGCTGCATACTGTAAAAGATATTCATGTGTGGTTATCAATTGATATTTTGCATGCACTATTTAGCCCTAGTTGAATATTAAAGGAAAATTTACATGGTATCAAAGCTCTGGTGAGCTAAAACTAAGAGATTTGCAACAACAGTGATAGATTAGGGGCAGATCTATAGGAAGACACAAACCTAGACTTCCAGATCTAGGGTTTGACAGGTACACTTCACTATGGCCATGCAGTTGAGAGTTGAGGATAGACTCCAAGGTGCTCAGAACTTTCCTACATGGAAAGAGAGGATCACAAGGATCCTGGACATCAGTGATGCAGAGGAGCAAATTGACTCCACGAAGGTTGCACCCATAGATCTGGCAGATCCAACAGCTTGAAAGAAGATTGATTCCAGAGCCATGTTGATTATCATGGATGGAGTGAAGGACCATATACTCCCTCACCTTTCTGATAAAAAGACCGCATTAGAAATGTGGAAGGCTCTGGAGAGTCTGTACCAGAGCAAGAACGAGAACCAGAGGATGGTGTTGCAAGAGAGGATGCGCAGCACCAAGATGACCAAGGGAGAAGGAGTGGTGCCTTATCTCACGAGGCTCACACAGATCAGGGATGAGCTTGGAGCTGTTGGCTCTAAGACAGAAGATGAGGAGCTAGTTCAGATAGCCCTCAATGGTTTCTCTAAGCCATGGGACACCTTTGTCAAAGGTGTTGTGGCTAGGGAGAAGCTCCCTGATTGGCAGAGACTATGGAATGACTTTGTGCAGGAGGAGACCCGCATGGGTCAAGGATCAGACTCATCCAACAGTGCCCCACAGATTGTGGATGAGGAGGCTCTAGCCCTTATAGGGAAGAGCAAGGGGAAGGCAAAGAGGAAGAAGGATGGTAAGAAGAACCTTGACGTGTCAAAGGTCAAGTGTTTTATCTGCCACAAGCAGGGACTCTTTGCCTCCCAGTGCCCAAACAGGAAGAAGAAGAGTAACACTCAGATGGTTGGATCTGCAAAGGTGGATGAGTTCAGCAGGAACTTCGATGAGGAGTTTTGTTTGATAGCTTACATGGCAAGCACCACAGGGAGCAACCTATGGTACATTGATAGTGGAGCATCTAGTCACATGACTAGACAGAAGAGATTCTTCAAAGACTTGCAGGAGGGTGGAATAAGGATCCACGTTGAGTTGGGTGATGATGCGCGGTATCAGGCGCAGGGAGTTGGCACTATTTCATTTGAGAGGGAGTCTAGCAAACCCCTCATTTTTGCTAATGTGTTATATGTTCCAGGACTGACCAAGAACCTTATATCAGTCTCCACTCTGGAGGACAAGGGATATTAGGTGAAGTTCCGTGACCATAGAGTGTATATCAGGCCCAAGGGGTCAGATAAGAGCTTGATTCGAGTGATTGGCAGAAGGAGCGGGAAAGTGTACAGATTACACTTTGAGCCTGCAAAAGCTCTAACCAGCAACAGGTTAGTTGTGGCATAGGAGAATGGCACACTTACACCATGGAGCACTGAAGCATTTGAGACAGGCAATCATTGGAGTTCCTCAGGTACAGGAGGAAAAGCATAACCACTGCAAGGGTTGTGCTTTGGGGAAGAACATCAGGAAGCCTTCCCCATAGAGTGAGCACAAGTCTAAGGAGCCCTTCGACTTGGTGCATTCGGATGTATGCGGACCTATGAGTGTCCATTCGTTCAGTGGTTACAGTTACTACGTAACCTTCATTGATGACTATTCCAGGAAAACCTGGATCTATTTCCTGAAGGCCAAGTCAGAGGTCTTTGAGAGGTTCCGAGAGTTCAAGACTTTTGTGGAGAACCAAACAGGAAAGAAGATTCGGGTGTTGAGGACAGACAACGGGGGTGAGTACACTTCCAATGAGTTCATGGAGTATTGTTCGACTGAGGGGATCAAGAAGGAGCACACTGTGCCCCATACCCCACGGCAAAATGGAGTTGCAGAGCAGAAGAACAGGACTATGGTTGGAGCAGCCAAGGCCATGCTATTTGATCAGGGATTACCACTATTCCTCTGGGCCGAGGCATACAAGGCTGCAGTATACATTCAGAACAAGTGTCCCCACACAGCCTTGGGGAGGAAGACATCGAAGGAGGTCTTCACAAGCATTAGGCCAGATGTGAGTCATATTCGTATATTTGGCAGTGTCTGCTATTGTCGTGTTCATGCTGACAATAGGAAGAAGCTGGACCCTTCTGGAGAGAAAGGGTTACTTGTTGGTTACAGCGAGATTTCAAAGGCATATAGAGTTTACATTCCTGCTCGCAAGAGGATCATTGTGAGCAGGGATGTCCAGTTCGATGAGGACAGGCCCTTGCGGAGATCTCTGGACTTACCAGCAGAGCAGCAGCCAGAACAGGAGTCAGGAGTCAAGTTGGAGGAGCCAGATGTACAGGTACAGGTACAGACATAAAGCACAGGTTCTAGTGGTCATAGGGAGTCAGGTGGACATGATCCTTCAGTCATTGACTTGAAGGATGAGCTGCAGCAGGAGACGGATATCTAGCAGCCGTAGCAGGTTGACACTAGGCCAAGGCCTAAGTGGTTTAGATCCATAGTGTAGGATTCTAGGCAGGTAGATCCTCCACAGACATTTTTTAGACAGAGTGTACCACCAGAGAGGCTTAGTTATATGGCATTGATGACAGAGTTGATTAACTCTGAACCCTCCAACTTCGGGGAGGCTGCACAACATGATGTGTGGCAGGAAGTTATGGTTGAGGAGTATGACTCCATTATGAAAAACAAGGTATGGGAGGTTGTGCCTAGGCCACAAGGGAAAAAGGTGGTGGGATCCAGATGGATCTACAAGGTGAAGCATGCAGCAGACGGAAGCGTGGAGAAGTACAAGGCGCGCTTCGTGGCAAAGGGGTTTTCACAGAAGGAGGGTATTGATTATGAGGAGACCTTTGCCCTTGTTGCCAGGTATTCTTCCATTCGGACCATTATCTCACTAGCAGCTGAGATGGGTTGGCATGTGCATCAGATGGACGTCAAGATTGCCTTCCTCAACGAAGTGATAAAGGAGGAGGTGTATATTGAGTAGCCAGAGGGGTTTGATGTGGAGAACAGGGAGACACATGTATGCAAACTGCATCGAGCTCTTTACGGGCTCAAGTAGGCACCTCGAGCATGGTGCTCGAGGATTGACAGCTATCTACGGGAGATGGGATTTCAGCGGAGTGAGGCTGACCACAACCTGTACTTCTTGACAAGTGAGGTGCCTCTCATACTGGTCTTATATGTGGATGATCTCTTTTTGACAGGAGATGAGAGGCTAATTGGAGACTGTAAGTCCAACCTTGCAGTAGAGTTTGAGATGAAAGACCTTGGGTTGATGCATTACTTTTTGGGCTTAGAGGTTTGGCAGAGAGATGGATGCTTCTTCATCGGACAGGGGAAGTATGCAGTAGAGATCTTGAAGAGATTCAAGATGGAGGACTGCAAGCCTATGGCCATACCTCTGGTTTCCAACTGGAGGAAGATTGATGCATCAGGATCAGACAGATTTGATCCTACCTTGTATCGTCAGCTTATCGGATCGCTTATGTTTCTAGTCAACACTCGACCAGACATCAGCTTTGCAGTCAACTCTTTGAGTCAGTTCATGGTGGACCCTCGGAGAGTGCATTGGACGGCTGCAAAGCACATACTTCGCTACATCAGAGGTACAGTGGAGTATGGATTGGTTTATGAGCGCAGGGGGAGTGTACAGTTAGCAGGTTTCACAAATGTTGACTGGGCAGGATGTGTAGAGGACCGGAAGAGTACTTCAGGTTGTTGTTTTAGCATTGGATCAGGGGTTGTCTCATGGTTCAGCAGGAAGCAGAAGTCAGTTACATTGAGCTCGGCAGACGCTGAGTACATGGCAGCCAGCATGGCTGCTTGTGAGGGTATGTGGCTAAGGAAGTTACTTGCAGAGTTGTTCGAGTGTGATCTAGAGGCTACAGTAGTTCACTGTGACAATCAGAGTGGCATCAGGCTATCTGAGAATCCAATGTTCCATGACCGGAGCAAACACATAGACATCAGATACCACTTCTTGAGAGATTGTGTTTAGAGGGGAACCATTCGGTTGGAGTACATACAGACAGATGAGTAGGTGGCAGACATTTTCACCAAGGCACTTTGCAGACAGAGTTTTGTGAAGTTCAGGGATAAGTTGGGGTTGCTACCGAATCCCTTCCTCGTTGAGAGGGAGCGTTAAACTAGTAGCAACAAGGAAGGTCTTCCTGCATGCACGTGTTCTTGCATGCAGAAGACTTAAATTAGGAAACCAATTGTATTTAATTTACTTTTCCTAAGTTTACTTTGGAAAATAAATTAAAGTGATCTAAATTAACTTTATTGAACCACTAGTTAAAGTGAAAGTGAAATTATGGTTTTTTTTACCACTAGTTAAAGTGAAAGTGAAATTAGGGTTTTCGCTTTACCTAAAGTTATAAAAGAGAGATCAATTGGTGGAGAGAACACACACACTTGTATTCCGACAGAGATAGGATACAAACAAGGAGAGAAAGTCAGACAGAGGATTTAGCTGAGAAGATGGAGGAGCGAGCAACAGGATCATCGAGCTTCGTACAGCTGGGTCGTACACTCACACAAGAGGTTGTTGAGGTTTATCTGGGATTTGCCCAGTGATTCTGCCGGGTACTACATTCGCCAGGTTTGGGTGAATTTGCAGTGATTGTAAAAGATCCATATTTTCTCATAATAAAAGCTATATCTGACTGCTGCACCGGTTTTCCCATCTTGAGTTTTTCCAGGGGTTTCCATACCCAAAATAATAGTGTCAATATCATGATGTGATGTTGTGATTTATTTCTTAGCTTTATATTTCGCTGCATACTGTAAAAGATATTCATGTGTGGTTATCAGTTGATATTTTGCATGCACTGTTTAGCCCTAGTTGAATATTAAAGGAAAATTTACACTGTTTACTACCCTTTGGGTGGGTATCCCGTGTCCTTGAGGCAAATCATTGGGACACATGTCCACACTCATATTTTGCTTTGTAGAGGTGATTGTGTGTGTCAAGGTTGTCATACCCATTTTAGCACACCTCATTTTTCCCTCTTGGACCTATTGTTTTAATGCAAAAAACCCTCCTCCTGATCTCCAAACCCATAAATGTCATTCCTTAAAGAAGAAGCTTACATTGTTAATAAAGGAGGGCATTGAGGAAAAAACATCTGTTGGGGTTAGTTGAGACATGACATCCTCCTTTTGGCTCACCTTGCACTTGGTGGAGCTTAATTGCACATTATTATTGTTATTTTATGTTAGTATGTGGTTTAGTCCCCAGGTCGTGGGTGCATAAACCTAAAATTGTATAATTTGTCATTAACTTGCAGGGATTGAATTTGTAAAAGGTTGAGAGTTGTCTCATATAAATAAGACCACCTCACCTCATTTATAAATCATGGACAAGGGTTCAAATATGAGATATTTTCTTTTTCTCATGGTATATTGGAGCATTTGAAGATATGCGCACCTCTGTCTTGGATGTTTATTTTGCTTGAAGGATGAATTGATGTTGTTCTAGGGTTTGATTTTGCACATGTTAAATTGATGCTAAGATTAGTTTTAATAACTCATGCTCGAGGGTGACCTAAGTTGCATTTCCTTGCTCATTCTTGATTAATGTTGGTAAGTTTATATCCTAACCCTAATTTAACGTTGCTCTTGAAGTGCTTTGGACTGAGGTAGGGTTTGTTTACTAGCATTTTGTCAACTTGCTTGAGGAAACCATCCTTCCAAGAAGCTCTTTGTTGTTTCATTAGGCCTTGGACTTCTTTGTTTTCCCTAATTAGGGTTTTGCTACATAACCCTTGAGGTTGCTAGCTTACCCTGGTTGCAAGTATTGAATACCATCTTAAGAGGAGGGACGTTAGCCTCAATCTCTCATAGCCCTAAGGTTTGAGACAAGAATCTAATACCCTATCCTCTCTCTCTCTCTCTATCAAAATTTTACATGTTTTTATTTTATACAAAAAAAATATAATATTGCCAGAAAAACCCTAGTTTTTCCTAGAAAATTAAAAAATTGAAGTTCTAGCCGTGAATTTGTTATTCTAGTCCACCCTAAAATTTCACCCTAGGGTTTTATCCACAGCCCTGGAGGGCATCCTCTTTTGAGGAAGTGCATTGGGATACGTGAAACCCTTGTAATTGGTGAATTAAAGGGTGTTTGGTATTTTTGGCTTGACCTACAATTGCACCCTAGTCCAATAGTCCTCTTTTCCTTGAGGGTACACTTTTTGGAGTGGTTGCCTTGGGAAGTGTGTAATTGTCTAGGGAAGTGTGAACTTGCCTTGAAAGGCATTATATAATTTGGGATTTGTGATAAGGTGAATAACTCCACTTATATATAATTATTGTGGCTTGCTTTGATATTGTTTGACTCTATTTATAATAAGACACTGATCATAGCTATTAAGGTTTTTGGAAGGTATTTATGGCTTATTGGTGGTTGTAGGTATCTTTCATTGATTAGGGTCTCCCCCTAGGTTTTGGAGTTACCAAAGTGATGATAGCTTAGACTGTGGTGACATTGGGTTTGACTCTCTCTCGAGCTTATTGTCACTAGCATGTAATGTTCCCAAATTTTGCTATGGACTTAGTAAGGTCTTTGGCCTAAGACACTTAGTCATTTTCTCGTGAGGAATTATCTAAGAGGTGGCAAAGGTTGATAATTTGCGGAAGCATTTTGTCCTAAGGTTAAAATTGAAGATTAATGGGGCAAGGTGGGCCACATAAAAAGATCAAATTCCCAATTTCAGTTGCTAAGGGAAAATATTTATATTTTTGGGAATGATTGGCCAACAATATTCTGCACGAGTTATTTTAATTAATGTTGGTCTAAAAATGCAAAATAATAATAATTGGTGAATTGATTTGGTCATGAGGACGCATAGGAATATAGGTGGGCCATATGAGTTGTACTCCACAAGGAAAGTAGAAGAAAAGCAGTGCAAATCAAGAAAGCCACTAAAAAGATGGAAAGCAGCATAAAAGCAAGCAAGCACAGAAAAGCAGGAAGGTGGCAGAAAAGCAGGAAAGCAATAGTCTCCAAAAGCAGGAAAAGCTAACTAAAGCAAGAAAGGAAAGAAACCAAGGAAAACGACATCAAAAGCTGCATGTCCCAATTTAACTAAGGAGGGCGCAATGGATGAGGCTAAGGGTCCACAAGCAATGCATCTTATCCAAGAAGCAAGCAGAGCTTGTAAAAAAGAGGTTGAGCGCACCATTCACATCTTTTGGTGAGTCTGAAATTTGAATTGAGGAACTCTAAGCTTTTCCATACTTGGGAGATGTGCCCCTAGTCACTAGTTGGGAGATGTGCCCCTACTGTTCACCAAACTAGTTGAGGAATCAGCTAGGGTCTGAGGAGGATGGCATAGAGCCTTCCTCATTGAGTTTTATTGCAGTTTTCCCATGTAATTTGTAGGTCTGATCTCAAGCTTGGGTTGAATTACTGCGTGGGAGTTCAAGAGTTGAGAAGAAGAGATCACTTCTAGGAGCAACTTTCTATCTTCTCTTCTTGTAATTCTTTCGATGTCCTGTGGCTCATATCATATCAGAAATTCTTGTAATTTGCAGTTGCCAAGATAGCCACGAATGGTCAGCACGTTTTCATTCATACAATTCCAGTCAAGAGTGCTCATGTTCCAGCAGTGTTGAAGATTTCAATAGTGTTACAAGGGTTTTCTATAGTACTTATAATTTTCCATGTTATTGATGGTGCATGGCGAGTTCATGAGTATTTGCTATTGTAGTTGCATCCATGAAATGTAAATACTTTTTTCTGTAATCCAATGAGATAAAGTTGTTTTCTATTCAGAACTATTACCAGAATCTGACTTCCACAACTCCAAATCACATTCTGTGAGTTTCTACAGTAAGAAGGCATATAATTAGACCCATCCCAGCCTTTAGATAAGGAATTCGAGAACCTTAGGTACATTTAGAATCAAGTTGGAAACTCACTAGTTAAGCTGTCCACAAATCCCAATTTTCTGTCTAGCTTCCAACCTCTACCCAAATCGAGTCAAATCTTTATTTCAGTGTTTGCATAGCAGGTTGGGGTTTAGATATAGGCCAACCACTTCTATTCTGCACCAGAAGCCATTGGGTTGCACATAATTCTTGGGGCTATTGCATTGAAGCCTTTGGTTTAGCCAAAGGAGTCTACCCAGGCGTGATGCACCCATATAATGTGCAGCTGTCGAAGTTGGGAGTCTAATTTAGGTTGCTGCAGAATATCCTTAAGCCTTATCATATCCAAAAACATCCATCTGGGGAAAATTTGGGGAAGTTTAGATGTGTTTAAGACTCGGTCTTTAAATTCCTAGCCCAAACTAGTCAAAATAGAGTTAGTGTGCCTGAATCTCTAGTTGGGTACATTGCATAGCACTAGGTCTACATAGTCTTGATTTGCAAAGGTGTGCTAGTTTGAGTAGCAACACCAAGGATTGATGACCTCGTGGATTGCTTTAGCGGAGGAAGGTATTTAAAAAGTGGTTATCATCAAAAAAGGATTCATGAAGGAGATGAGGGGAAGACAACATTTAAGACAAAAGAAGAGCTTTTTGAATGGCTAATTATGCCATTTGGTTCAGAGAATGCTACAAGTACTTTTATGAGACTAATGAATGAAGTATTGGAGCCTTATCTTGGTAAATTTGTGGTGGTTTACTTAGATGACATTCTGATTTTCAGCAAGACAAGAGAGGGACATCTTAAATAGTTAAGACATGTATTAGAGAGGCTGAAGAAAGAGAAGTTGCTCATAAATTTACAGAAATGTACTTTCATGAAGGAGGAGCTAGTATTTCTCGGATTTGTCATTTCTTAGGAAGGCTTAAAAATGGACCCTGAAAAGGTGAAAGCAATACTTGAATGGCCCGTTCCTAAGAGTACATTTGAAGTATGAAGTTTTCATGGGTTTCATGGGTTGGCTAATTTTTACAGGAGGTTCATAAGGAATTTCAGTAGGATATGTGCACCATGACCGCTTGCATGAGGAAAGGAGAGTTCAAATGGAGTGTTGTTGCACAAAAGGGATTTGAGTTGTTGAAGGAGAAGGCTACTGAAAGCCCAGTTTTGGATTTGTCGGACTTTGACAAAATCTTCCAAGGTTGATTGTGATGCTAGTGGAACAACTATTGGAGCAGTAATGAGTCAAGACAGGAAACAAATTGCTTTTTTCAATATGAGAAGTTGAAAGAATCCAAACAAAAATATTTCGTTTATGACCAAGACTTCTACGCTATAGTTCAAGTATTAAAGAAATGGAGGCATTACTTGTTGCCAAAAGAATTTGTTCTTTACGTTGATCATCAAGCATTAATGTAATTGAATAGCTAGTCTAAACTGAACCAAAGGCACATGAAATAGGTTGAGTTTCTATAAAGTTATACCTTTGTATTGAAGCATAGATCAGGGAAATCAAATAAAGTGGCAGATGCTTTGAGCAAGAGATCAACCTTGTTGTCTACTATGACAATGGAGGTCACATGATTGGAAGAGATGAAGAAATTATATGAAGAAGACCCAAATTCGTTGAATCTTGGAGAGCATGCAAAGAGCCATGGAGTTGTGATAGAACTCCATAATTAGATTACTTCATTCAGGAGGCGTTTCTCTTTAAAAATCATCAATTGTGTATTCCAAGAGGATCTATGAGATGAAATTTTATTAGGGAGCTACATAATGGAAGTTTAAGTAGACAATTTCATGTGGACAAGACCAAAGAACTGGTGGAGAAGTGCTACTATTGGCCAAGAATGGATGAATATGTTAAGAAATGGGTTGAACATTGCAGAATTCCTCAACATGCAAAGGGCAAGAGTCAAAATACTGGAATGTATACGCCATTTCCGATACCAAAAGCATCATGGGAGGATATCAGCATGAATTTTGTGTTGGGCTTGCCAAGAACCCAACAAGGTAATGATTCAATCTTTTTTGTTGTTGACAAGTTTTCAAAAATGGCACATTTTATTCCTTGTAAGAAGACTAATGATGCTACAAGCATACTTGTTTTGTACTTTAGAGAAATTGTTAGATTGTATGGATTTCCTAGAAGCATAGCCTCAGACAGGAGCAACAAGTTCATCGGACACTTTTGGAGGACCTTGTGGAAGAAATTGGATACTAGGTTGCAATTCAATTCTACCTATAATTCACAAACCGATGGGCAAACTAAGGTTGCCAACAGGAGTCTTAGAAATATGCTAAGATGTATGATAGGTGAAAGGCCAAGACAGTGGGATGTAGTATTGGTACAAGCTGAATTTCCAAACAATAATTCAGCGAACCAATCTACATGTAAAAGCCCATTTCAAATTGTCAATGGAAGGTCACCAAGAGGAGTGGTTGACTTGCCACCATTACCGGAGAAAAGCCAAAAGAGTGCAGATGTTGAATCTTTTGCAAAACACATGAAGGAAGTTCATGAACAGGTACATAAACAATTGCAAAAATACAGTCGACAATACAAACAGAGGGTTGATACAAAAAGAAGACAAGTTTTTGAGGAAGGAGATTTAGTATTGGTGCATTTGAGGAAGGAAAGGTTCCCAAGAGGAATGTATGCTAAATTGAAAATGAAGAGGATTGGCCCTATGCTGCGGGGAATCGCTAGGACCCCCAGTGAATCGATCCCAAAACACAATCTTAGAGGAAGCGATGAGGAATCGATCCTGGGATCGCAATTCCTCTTCGCTTCCTCCCAAGATCGTTTTCATAATTCGCGATTCTGGTCCAAAAAAAGTGATCCCTGCCCATACACGAGATTGTTGAGGGAAAAATGAGGGATTGACGCTCCCAGAGGTATCCCTCATCGCTCCCTCAGCGATCCCGAATCAAAAAAATCGCTCCCCAAAACGATTCCTGGGCGATTCCACGGGCTAGGCACAATGTTTTTAATTTTCTCAAATTTGCAAAAAAAAAATGTTTTTTAGTGATTGGCTAGGGTTCAATTAGGCTTTATAAACATTATTGGACTCCATTTGGACTCATTCTATTCCTCATTGCTTGATTCCACTTCTCTTGCTAGGGCTTTGAGTGGGTTTGCTAGTTGTTTGAGAGAAAATTTGTGGGAGCTTGGAAGGGAGATTGAAGGCTTCTATTTGTGAGAGCTTGGAAGGAAGATTGAAGGCTTCCATAGAGACATTCAACCACCATTGAAGAGTTAAATAGGTAGGCTCTAAAAACCCAATCTTTGTTTGTTTTTGAAAATATATTTCACTATGTTAAAATTTTAAATCTTGTATGTTTTTTTTTTCCTACTCTTTCCCATTTCTTCTTCTCCATCATTCTATTGCGGGAAAGAAGTGATTCTCATATTGAATCAAGAAGCATGATGGATATGTGGTTTTTGTTTTTGGTTCCAATTCTTCTCATGATGATGGTGGTGGGAAGTAGATTTGGTGGTGGCAATGATGAGGAGGAAGAGATAGGGAGTGGCACATACCATGGAGAGGAGGACGAGGAAGAGGAGGAGGAGAATGAGAGTGATGAGGGGCAAAAACAAAATGACACAACACCTTTGTGGAAGTATGTGGCAAGGCTTGGGGGAGGGAGAGGGGGTGGAAGCACAAAGTTTACATGCCCCCATTGTACTAAAACTTACACAGGTTCATATACCCATGTGAGATAGCATTTGTGGGATTATGCCATGTGATAAAGGTAAGGCTACTAGAATCAAAACATGTAACAAAGTGTCAGTTAAAGAAAGAAACAAATATAGGATGGAAGAAGAGGCCGCTCAAAACAATTCCAAGAGATCAAGGGTTGAATCTGAATCTTCACAGTCACAGAGAATGTTTGGTAGTGGATCTGGATCATCATCCCCCCATGGTAGTACTAGTGGATTCTCATCTATGTGAAAAACATTAGCATATTTTCTTGACCTTGAATGTAGAGATGATGTGGATTCAAAAGTTTACAAGTTTCTCTATGCATGTGGTGTGCCATTCAATGTCTTCGCTCACCCTATTAGCATGAAATGGTACAAGCCATCAATGGTGCCCCTAAAGGATACAGGAGCCCTAGGTATGACAAAGCTAGAACTGTGGGACTTGACAGGGAAAGAACCAAAATCAATAGTTCTCTTGAAAAGTTTACAAATGATTGGTCCAACTATGGGGTATCCATTGTATCTTATGGGTGGACAAATGTTAAAGGCAAGCCATTGATAAATATTCTTTGTGTCTGCTAGTGGTGCGGTCTTCCTTACAACTCAAGACTACTCAGAATGCTACAAGACTGGTATTAATATTGCACAACCTTTACTTGAAACCATTCAAAAGATTGGGCCATACAATGTCATTCAAGTCATCACTGATAATGCTGCTAATTGTAAGGCAGCGGGAGCAATCATTGAGGATAAGTATCCCAACATATTTTGGTCAAGGTGTTTGGTTCACACATTGAACCTTTTGATGCATGATATTGTTAAGATGAAGGACCCTAGTTACCGATGGATTGGTGCCTTGTACAAGAGAGGTAAGAAAATAATAAAATTTATTATTGATCATCGGATGGCCCACCACATTTTTTGCAATCACTCTAGGTTGGAGCTATTGAAGATTGAAAAGACTGGATTTGCTAGCTACTACCTCACCTTCAGGAGGCTTTTGAAGGTAAGAGAGGCATTGGCTAGTATGGTCTCAAGTGATTCATGGCAGGGATTGAAAGACAGAGTTGTAAGCGCATCTAATAGACATGACTTTCAAGGGTTGGAGGACACCGTTCTTGATGGCCAGTTCTGGGCACAGGTTAAATATGTTCTACAGTTCACCAAGCTCGTTTATAGTATGATTCGTTTTGCAGATACAGA
This sequence comes from Pseudotsuga menziesii, assembly GCA_001517045.1. NCBI lineage: Eukaryota > Viridiplantae > Streptophyta > Pinopsida > Pinales > Pinaceae > Pseudotsuga > Pseudotsuga menziesii. The sequence continues at coordinate 303,905 of LPNX010733859.1, forward strand.
TCAGTCAGTGATCGGGGAGGTGTATGAGAAAATGGATAGCATGTTTGATCGAATCAAGACATTGTTGAGCAAAGAGATGCGATCTTGTATGACCATATTCATAAACATGTGGTCAAAAGGTGGGATAATTTGAATGTTCCACTCCATGCCCTTGCATGTCCTTACCCCAAAATATTATTCTCCATCTTGGTTGGCCCAACCTACACCTGGTGGTGGAGTTAGGAAAAGACCACACACAGATCCAGAGGTGCAAAATGGGTATATGCTTGCATTAGGCAAGTTGGTCCTTGATGAGGAGGAGTGTTCTCAAGTACGGAGTGAATTGAGCCAATACATCAGTGAACATGTAGTCTTTGGTACCTTGAATGCAACCAAAGATCGAGAGAGGTTGAATCCTATCCGTTGGTGGAACATGTATGGCAGTGGTGCCACATATTTGCATAAATTGGTGATGAGGGTGCTTTCATAGGTTGTCAATAGTTCTTCTGTAGATAGGTGTTAGAGCACCTACAGCTTCATCCACAATGTCAAGCAATACAGTTTGAAAGTAGAATGGGCCGAAATTTTGGTTCATGTGTACTACAACTTGAGGTTGTTGTCCCATTATTGTGAAGAGGCCAAGAATGATAGAACATTTTTTACTTGGGACAACAATCCAAAGGAGGCAAATGTGGAAGATGGAGCCATAACATTAGAGCACTTGGAGGCTAAACTATTGGGTGATCATGATGGTGATCCAATTCATACATCAGAGATGCCACCCCCAACCATCATCAAGTTTCCAGATGCAGGAGTTTTGCCTTTAGCTTCACAACGTCTGACAATCCATGGGGGTTGTTCATCTTCTTCTCATGTTCCATAATCACTTCCAGCAGCTCCTATTCCACCTAGAACACGAGAAAAAAATTTGGAAGTTTCTCGTGGCAAGAGGAAAGCTTAGTAGATAGTATCATAGTACTTTGTATTTATGTTTATTATGGCCTATTTTATAAACATTATGGCCTACTTTGAACTTTGAAAGTTTGACCTTTGAATCTTGAAAGTTGAACCTACCTTTGAAGTTTGAACTTTAAATTGTTGATTGCATCTTATCATCTTACAACTCTTTGGTATTGAATATGATATTATGATGCTTTGTTTCATTTCATGGTTGATGTTATCTGTTAGAGTTTGTTGATGGCAAATATTATATGTTGAAATTTGAATGTTGATGTTGTTGATGATTGATGATTTGATGACAATGTTATAAGTTATATCTCCTAGATGATTGATGTTATATGTGTATTAAATGATTATATCTATGTTTTCTCGTGGCAAGAGGAAATCTTAGTAGATAGTATCATAGTACTTTGTGTTTCATGTTTATTATGGCCTATTTTATAAACATTATGGCCTACTTTGAACTTTGAAAGTTTGACCTTTGAATCTTGAAAGTTGAACCTACCTTTGAAGTTTGAAGTTTAAATTGTTGATTGCATCTTATGATCTTACAACTCTTTGGTATTGAATATGATATTATGATGCTTTGTTTCATTTCATGATTGATGTTATCTGTTAGAGTTTGTTGATGCCAAATATTATATGTTGAAATTTGAAGGTTGATGTTGTTGATGATTGATGATTTGATGACAATGTTATAATTTATATCTCCTAGATGATTGATGTTATATGTGTATTAAATGGTTATATCTATGTTTTCTATAGCTAATTTGGCATAATACATGTTTTTTTAATATATATGCATCAAAATATATTAAAATGTGTATTATATAAAAAACGCTCCCAAAATGGAAGCTTTTGAAAATTTCACTTTTCGCTCCCTCTCCTAACAACGTAGGATTGACCCATGTCAAATCCTAATGAAAATTTCTAATAATGCTTATGTTTTGGAGTTACCTACAAAATTGGATATTTCACCCATCTTCAATGTTGTCAGCGTGTATGAATACCATGAAGGAATAGCTAATGAAACTAATGACTATATTGTCGATTGGAGGAATAGATTCCTGAACGGGAAAGGGAAGAAATTGCAAAAATCTTAGATGAAAGAATGGTTGGAAGGATGAGAAGTTAGAAGACTAGGGAGTATTTAATTCGTTGGAAGAATAAGGGTTTTGAAGATGCCACGTGGATTCTGAAAGTCGAGATGAAGCGTGTTACACAATCTACTTGCAAAGGTCATGACAATGTCGTGAGCAGGAGCTCGCTTTTCTTTTTACCATAGGAGATTGATGCAAAAGCAATCAAGGAGAACACGATGAGATTGCCACAACCCATTTCACCTAAACAAATGGTAGATCTTCATGTGTTGACTGTGTTATCCACTAAGTTGCACTTAGGTGGATTTCCAGTGAGCAGTCAAAGACTTGATCAAATCAATTGTTCATCACATGTGTTTTGAGATCCATCGGCCAATCAGTGGCCCTTTCTTTTTTCTTTTTTACATGTTCATACCCTTCGGGGAATTGTAATAAATGACTTAGCATGATGAAATTATGTAAAAGGTTTGGCTTTCCTAGGACTTAGTCATCAATACTTTACTCTAAGGTGTTTTTTCCTTGAAAATTATATGTCATTTTTAATGACATAATTTTCGAGTTTTTCACTCGCTCCTCCAAAGCTAGAGTAAGTGTCTTGGTGGTTAGGCCTTAGGAGGTTATTAAAACCTAGGTGTCAATGTATATTACCATGCTAATCATTGTTTTCGAGTCATATGAACATGTACTAAGTCCCCCATAGGTGTTTTTATTATTTCGGAAAATTTTAATTTTCCCGTAAAAGCATGCCTATTTTAAATTAAAATATTCACTAAGGCACAAAAGTGTGGTTAGGAGGAAGAATTAGGCATGGGGGTGCTCGTTTCTAACTCACAGCACCCACTTAACCCCTAAACCCACTTTCCTAAGTTTTTGAGTTATTATTTATCTCCAAATTTGGATATTACTAAAAAAATGGTAAAAAAAACCAAAAAAACGGATAAAATGAGAAATTTGACAACTCATAAAATAAAATAAACATGCCGAAAGTGAATTTCTTGAATTGAAAAGGTAAAGAGGAAACATTCATAAGGTTTCTAAACACTTTGGAGTGTTTTTCTCGGCATTTTAAGGCAACACAATTTTGCTAAATCAAGTGGGGCGCATTTCCTCAAGAGGGGGGCCCAACTCTCAAGAAAAAGTGGAAATTTGTAAGATAAAGCAAAGTGTAAGAGTTCGGTTTTGGAAGTAAGTTGATTTTATGCCTTTTCCAACTGATTGCCAACTCGATTACAACTCAATCCAATGAAGCAAGTGCGCCACCTCCCCCCGCCCCCCTCTAGCTCATCTTTTTTCTATTTAAGCAAGGTTAATCTCCATTGTTCTTCATGGAATATTGAACCTCTACTCTTGTAATACTTAGTTGCTTCTATATTTTTTTGAATAAAGTGAATACTTTGGAGGTCCATATGGTGCAAATTTTCATGGTTGTGAATGCTTGAGCTTCATGGAGGTGATATTTAGCTAGTTGTACTTCTCTTTACTTCAAGCTTGTAGATGTTTATCTAGCTTAGAAGGCTATTGCTAGCCCATAAAGTAAACATTTGCAGTTTCAATTTGTTTACTTATGTTTTGCTATTAGAGATCTAAGAGTAGCCAACTATAGTCGGTTATACTGAGGCTCTCCCAAATTTCTTTTATCAAAATATACTAGATTTAATCTCGTTTGTTTAAAGGTTGTGTAGCTTTGCAAATCATCGAAGGTGAAGGAGGATTTTGAGCTTGGTTGCATCTTCTTCCTCTTCGCCACTATTCTTTCGATCTAATGATTTTTGTCCCGCGGGCGCCTTCTCTTCTTCACAATGTTCAATCTTTGGGCTTGAGGGTTTTCTCTCCCATCTCATAAAAATTCAATCTTTCTTTTTGGTTACTTTTCTTACAAGCTTAGATTTCTTTAAAAAATTATTATACGAAGTTTAGGCTTGTTTACATGTTAGATCTAAAGTCCTTTAACAGATATCTTAAGCTTAGATCTAACACTTCCTTTCTAGTACTCAAAACAATAAAATTTCCCCAATTTTTGTAAAGTACTAGATAGTGTATTTTATGTACATGCTTGTACTAATCCACTAATTTGTACATTGTTAGCTTGCTGGTTTTTAGTAGGTTGAAAGAAAGAGAGAGAGAAACTATGGCCAAATTTCGACAAATCTAGTTATCCAAAGGCTCCAAAGTGCCCACTATTTTTCCCTTTCAATTTTGATTCATTGTAAACCTCATTGATCCCACATTTAAAGGATCAAAGGTATTCTTTCTCCTAAAAACTTATTGTAATAAAATTAATAAAAGAGAAGCAAGTGGGCTTTCCAAGCGCCCGCACTCCATTCCCCCTGGGGAGATTCGTGTCGCCTTCTTAGTGGTTTGCTTTATGCTTTATCTTTAGTTGCTTTTACTTTCAGTTAGTTTAATTTTCTTTCAAAGTTTCATTTACATTTGCAAAGTAACAAACACTAACTCGGCATTGCATTGTCGTAGTAATTATTAGTCTCACAATTTATTTGTTTTTACTTCTTAACACAAGCACACAATCCGTCCTAAAAGGGATGTATATTTTTTGTACTTTGCTTTACAAATTGGAACAAACATTTGCCTCTTTCGTGTATGCTCTAACCCTCGCAAGCTTGTCTGAGCTTAGGGATATCCAAAAGCAGAAATGTGCACTAATCAATTCCTCACACTTAATTAATCAACTCACTTTAATAAAATCAACATCCCCCAAACGAGTTTGGTGAATAGTGGGCAAATTCTTCAGGGAAAGCGAAAACAACTAGAAAGTGATCGTTGGGCTTCGTTAGGCTACAGCCTTGTTGGTGTAGTGTTGAAGACAACCCCACGACTCCATCTAGCCCACATTTTCTCGTACAAGAAATCCATCAAAAACCATGCATCTCAAAATCTATATTTACTTTGTTGACGTCTACATATTTAAATTGTTCTTAATAACCCGTTGATAACGAGCTCAATGCTCATTGGAGCATCATATCAGAAATTTCTGGATGACCCTTACACATGCAAAGGAAAATGACCCCTGAAAAGATAAACTGCAAAACACAATCAATTGAAAGGCTAAATTGCATAACTAGGATCACAACTAGTATCCTTGTACTTAACCATGATATACTTATGATTGACCATATGCATAAAAATCTGATATCAAGGGTTATGGTTATTTTTCAGCTAACCCTGATAGCTTGTATTAGCTGTGTGACCATCCACATGAAACAGTATTATAGTGACAGTCTTAAAAAAATGGATTCTCAACAATCCAAAATACGGACATATTCCCCGTACCATTCAGTATATCGTTAATCCCCTTCCCGTAATCCACTCGTCACCATAACAAATTAAAACTAACCAAGATACACTGCAAAACATTTTACTTTTTTAGCAGCATTTCAATATGTTATGACTCCATTTGGCACTGACACAATTTATACTATTCTCTTTTGCTTGAAGTCATCTCGATGTATGAATGTTGTATCTTTATGTTGCTGATCTAATTTCTATTTTGCAATATCTTGTCACTAAATCATTTCAAACTCTTAATAAAACAATTCATTCGTAACGAATAAAAGTAAGAACCTTAGTAACTCTTTCATAGGGACTACCCCCCTTGGCTTTGTCCGTTAGGAGTGGCCTAAACGAAGGAGTCAGGATCAGGTGACAACACCTGACTTGAGACTTGCCCCCAAGGACACAGCGAGCAGCTTGAATATTTCTGTTGTGTTAACCCCCAGTGGCGTATAAGGCGGCAACATAGTGCCAAAGAAAAGGAGGGGAGAATGCGATTAGATCGCAACCGTTCACATGAAGGAGGATTTCCAGATGCATGTTAGGGGAGAGGATACGCGAACGGTGGAGATTGAGTTTTCCCTTTGCACTTTAGCGCGAATGGTCAAGATTGTCCCTAGCTTGTGCAAATGGCCAAGATTAATCCCACCATGTGCAAATGGCTTAGATTGGTTCTAGGAAATTTATAATTTTTGGTTTTTCATTTATGGCCAGATTTCCGTGGGGGTCAGTTTTAATGGAGGTCATGTCCTTATTTAATTGACCAGCTTCCAATTAATTGGATTTTGCCACCGCTCTGAGTTAAGAGGGCATACATGGTTTTAATTTCAATCTGGTCAAAACGTGAATGAAGGGGGTGTGTGGCACCATTTCCGGGGTAGTCAATCCATTCCCTCCTAAATCATTAAATCACATCAAAATGATTTATTAAGTGGGGCTCATGATTGTTTTGGAAAGGGACCTGTCGTGAAGGAAGAGGCATCCAAGAAGAAGAAGAAGGAAGAGACTGCTGAGAAAGGAGGGATGCAGAGTGGAGCAGAGAATTCATGTGTTTCTGGTTTTGAATATTTTAATGAATGTAACCCTTCCTGAGACTAAGACTAGGAGGGCTGTTTGAATCCTATGTTACTATACTTTTGGTAATTAAAGCCTCCCGAGCATGCAATTTATAATTTATATATTTTAAGTTAGTTTTAAATTTTAATAGAATGAAAGGGCAAGTTGAATGGCTTCTTCTGTGTCTGAGATGATTGTTTGTGTTTTTAAAGTTAGCTGTGCACTTTAATTTTACAGCCTTGTGGTGTTTCTCTTTTAACTCCTGCAGGGCTGCATCAATTACCCACTATATAGAAATTTTGCTGGAAACCTTGAATTGAAATGTAGGGTAGGTTGGAACCATGTAGATTACATGGTTCCATGCTGCCCTACCCATCATTTCAAACTTTCACACAGGATTTTGTCAGTAAATAAACTTTCCCAACTAGTGGTGTGTAACATCATTTCCTCCAGATTGTTATACTTATGACCAATATCTGGAAATGCAGAGTCCTAATAAGCATGCAGTTGCATAGAACAGGGGTGAATCGGTGATACAGTTGTCTGAACTAGAATCACTAAACTGAATAGGCTTGAACCAGTGTGTGAGGCCTTCTACCTGCCTGACCCATTAGAACACTCTAATACCTCTCAGTAGAAGCTCATCTGCACAATAAAGCCCATGGCATTTTTGTGATTCTATACATACACATCTTCTGGCATTACCCTGAATTATGCATTAATCTCTAGCTTGTATAAAAATACCTAATCATAAGGGGAAATGCACATGATTCACATGAATGGATTATCTTCATATCCACATAATACATATTACATTTTTACCGGTCAGTTTGTTTTAAGTCTCTATTTGCAACATCAGGGGCAACTGTTAATTTTATGTTTTTATTTGCCTAGTTTTATGCTGAGTTTTCCTAGTCAGAGTCATACTCTTACTCTTGGGCTTTAGCGAGTGGTTCCCTAATCCTACTCATGTGATCCTAGTCATGTAACTATTTGTGTAAGTGAGATGGGTACATGTATGAATGAGTGAGCAAGAATGTAGTACATCAGGAAAAGTAAGCAAGGGTTCCCATTACTCACCTCATCATAAAGATACGGAAATGGAAACTCGAATCGCTTAGCTTCTTCAGACATGAAATCTGGACCATCCTGCAAATCCAAATACAAATACAGATGAAAGAGAAACGTCATGGCATGAAATCCCTACTTGCCCAGAACGTTGCAAGCTCATTTACTTAGCTTTTGGAAGTAGAAGAACAATACCATGGGGTGAGTGACAGTTGAATTAGAAGATATTGCTACAACAGCAAGTCCCTTCTGGAAGGCAAAACAATAAACCACTCAAATGAAGATTAATTATAAATAAAATAAATAAGCATGTACACTTTTGGGTACGTATATTTTTACAGTTAATCAGAAATGTAATAAACTTTTTGGATATGAACTGGGTTTGGAGTTTAAAAATGTTTTAACTAGACACTCCACCCACTAATGTTCAATACCCCTGAAGACATCAAAAAAAGCAATCAAGGTTTGGTATAAAGTCCTAATTTGATGTAACAGCAACCAGTGTCATGGACCACAGCAGCTTAGCCAAACAAAAGGTGCCTGTGATAATTGGTTCACCTCTCTGGGCTGGTAGCAATGCTTCTCTTGAGTTTAAAGAAGTACAATTAAAAACTCCAACCATTTAACAAGGATGGAAAAGGGATGGAAAAATAAAAAGTTGAGAAATAGCATACCGGGATATATTCATTTGTAAGCTTCACAATATCCTTCTTCAAATGTATAACAAAAGGACAGTGGTTGCAAATAAACATCACCTGCACATGAGATGCAATAACATCAGAATTAACTCATGAATACCATGTTATTGCACATAAGATGCAATAACATCATAATTTATTTATGGTTTTGAGATGAGATGAATACCAGCAATGCAGGAGATCCTTGGAAATCATTCAACTTCCACACTTTTCCAGTCAAAGGCTCCGGTAGCTACAGCATAAACCAAACCAACTTCTTAATAAACACAGAGAAACGTGCAAAGAGAATGAGTGAGAATGGGTACCTCAAAATCCGGAGCTCTGGACTTGAGCGGCAGTTGGGACTTGGATTCCGTTCGGGCTGCTCGAACCACTAACCTGTTTAAAGTTGATGGCCGCTGTTTCCAGTTCGAATCCCAATTGCTACGGCGGCCTAACGCTAACAGTGACAGCTTACGGGAATAATGTGTAATTGGACAAATCCTTACAGGGGTGAATATCGCACTGCACATGAGCTTCGAAGCGGTAGCCATTGGGATTGGCAATGATCAATTAATAGTGATAATGGAATACCCACCATGTGTTCATTTCCAAAGACATCCAATCCCCCAAAACCATGAACTATATTAGATGTGTATCTAAGGACTTGATCATATGGGTGAGTATGGCCATTTAAAAGGACGAGGCGCAAATTTTTATGACGAAATATAATTATATTGAACATTTTTTACTACTTCATGACTCTAGGATCGACGTGCAATAGCTAGGAATTATGTGATTGGTATGCGTATGGCTTTCAAAACCTTATCAAAGGGTCTATTTAAAGGATTGTCATCACCGAACGTGTTGGCATTATCCACGAAGTTCTACACTCCATCAAAGCCAAAAACTCTAGTTTCCTTGCAGTAAAGCCGGATTTAGTCAAAGCTTTTGATAGAGTCAATTGGATCTTTCTGAGACTTGTCCTCCTTCAAATAGGCATCCCTCTTATCAGTGTTAACTGGATTATGGGATGTGTCTCGAACTCTTGTTTTGCTGTCTTAATTAATGGAACTCCATCGAATTTTTTCCCTGCCACAAAGGACATTCGGCAGGGCTGCCCTCTTTCACCTTTTTTATTCATCTTGATTATAGAGAGCCTGAGCAGACTCATCATTGATGCTCATCAGAAAGGACTCATTAAAGGCTTCCAGTTCTCCTCGAGCCTGTCTATAACGCATTTACTATTTGTTGATGATGTAATCCTGTTTGGATTGGGAACTGTCCAAGAATGGGGTGCTTACAAAGAAGTACTGGACCTTTTATGTTCAGCTACTGACATGATTGTAAGTATGGAAAAATCCTCCTTTCTATATCATAATGTGGATGATGAGATTAGGAGGCAAATTGCTCAGTTTCTCCCATACAGCATGGCCCCTATCGACACTGGGTTTAAATACCTGGGGTATAGATTAAAACCTTTGGGATATCGAGCATCATGGCCCCTATCGACACTGGGTTTAAATACCTGGGGTATAGATTAAAACCTTTGGGATATCGAGCATCAGACTGGCATTGGATGGTGGAGATGTTTGAAAAGAAAATTAACAGATGGACTTTCAGGTTACTCTCTCTGGGAGGCCGTTTAATTCTTATCAAATATGTTCTTACAAGGATTGGTGTGTACTGGTTTGCTCTAGAAAGATGCCATGTTCTATTCTTAATGCCTTGAGACGTTTAATCTTTAACTTCCTATGGGGAAAATCTGATGGTAATCGTCATTTTCATTTGGCAAACTGGAAATCTATTTCTGTTCCTGTTGAATTTGGAGGATGGGACATAAAGAACCTTAAATGGTTTGGCATCTCCCTTCAGCTGAAGAGCTTGTGGCAGGTATTAAAGGGTCATGGAATCTGGAGCCAAATAATTGCGTACAAATATCTAAAGAACAGACCCTTAGAGGACTGGATTCGTGCTAGGAAATTCTTTGTTAAGGGAACCTCATTTTTTTGGAATGGGTTTATGAGAATCATGGAATGGATTACGTGCAAGCTTGGCTAGAAGGTGGGTGATGGACTCAAAATTCGCCCTGGTGTGGATCTGATCGCGGGTATGGAAACCTCTTACATTCTCCCAATGGACCTTAGAGATTATCTGGCTGACTATGGGATATCGTGCTTGGCCCAGGCATAGAAACAGGATGATCTCACTGTTGGTTATAATGGATGGTTATTAGCACATGATCTGGACCTGGGAGGCGAATGGGTTGATCTGTGGACATCCTTTGTTAAAGGTCTCTCTCACGGTGGAATTAGAATTCGGGAAGAGAAGGATTCTCTTCTCTGGCTGTATGATAAGGTCTCGGGTATGGTATCTGCAAAAAAAGCTTATGAGCTTATCATATCGGATCTCTTGCCCCCTCCTTCTAACTGTGTCATCTCTCATATTTGGAATTTCAACATCCCTCAAAAGTTGAAGTGTTTTATTTGGTTGGCTTTCTTTTGCAAAATAAATACCTGGGATAACCTCTACAATAGAGGCTAGCTCGGTCCAAGTAGGTGTTGCCTTTGTAAGAAGGAAGCTAGATCCATTGACCATCTGTTTGTAAATTGTCCCTTTGCCCGTGAGGTACTAGTTCACTTGGGATCCATGACTGACTTTCGGATGGACTGGTCTATGCCAACCCTTACTGGAAACATCATCTATTGGTTAGAAAAAGATAGGATGTCCTCATATTTGCCTTTCTAGTTCATCTGGAACCTATGGAAGACTAGAAACAACTACTTTTTTGAAAGCAAAGAGCCTAATATCCCCTATCTCTGTCATAAGATTATATCTGAAAATTTAACTTATCCGGTACCTCAAGCAAAAAGATCTAAGGCCAGGAATATGGGGGATCCTCCTCCAAAACAATTTCCTATGGCTTTTTTTGATGGAGCTACAACGGACTCAAATGGTGGTGCGGGGGTATGTATTTGGATTAGTGAACAACACTTCATTGAAATGAAATTAGGCTGCGGGAACAACACTAATACAAGAGTCGAGCTTTTGGCACTTTGGGCTTTACTTTCCATCGCCAAAGATATTGGATTTCCATATCTACATATCTTTGGTGACTCCTCTATGATTATAAATTGGGCAAGGGACGAATCCACTCTTTCTATTGTGAACCTAGAGGCTTGGTGCAACAACACCAAAAAGCTGATCTCTTCGTTCACTTCAGTGGATTTCAGCCATGTTTATAGGGAATATAATACGAGGGCTGATTCATTATCCAGGGAGGGGCTGCTTAAGGCTCCTGGCCATCTTTCTTTTATGGAATATTGTAAAGGTGACATTTTTAGGGAAGTTTATCTTCAGCTGTTTTGAGTATCAGCTTTGATGCTGACTAAGGACTATCTTTCGATGTTGTTGGCTCCTTTGGGATGCTATACTTTCTACAGATTTTGGTTCATTGAGCGTATCCCTGGATTTGAGAGGACTAAAGCTTGTCTTGGATAATGACTTAGGGCTCTTATTATCTTTTTTTGGGACATTTATGGCTGACCTTACTTGCAGATTTTTTTATGACAGGCCATCCCTCGATTTTCATCAAGCCCAGGTGGGGACATTAGCTCGCTCAGACCTATCTACCTGCTCGTTTTTACTTTTGATGATACTTCTTCTTGTATTGTGGTTGGAAGTACTTGATTGGTCATGCTGACTAGCCGATGTAACAAATTACCTTTGATTCTATTGAATATCAAGGAATGACTAGCCGACGTAACAAATTACCTTTGATTCTATTGAATATCAAGGAATGCTTTTTTTGACTGAAAAAAATGTGTATGCCTTTCAAAACCTTATCAAAGAGTCTTTTTGTGATTGGTATTTCAAAACCTTACCAAAAACTTTTTAGCTTTAAAAAATAACGCAACTCACTGCACTACGATAGTTCATCAAAGTGTGTGCGAGTATTAAATTTGGAATTTTTCAGTAAATAAAATTACTTAACATAGACTGCATTTAATTATACCAAAGATTTTTTAGTTTTAAAAAATAACGCAACTCACTGCAATAGGTTGGTTCATCAAAGTGCGTGAATATTGAACTATGGAATTTTTAGTGGATAAAATTACTTAATATAGATTGCATTTGATCTTAATTCAATTTTATTTATAAATATTTATGCCATAGTTGTAATTTTATGTATCATATTATATTATATGTTTAATCGAATCAAATATTAATCTCAATTTTGATTCGAGAAACCATATTAAGTTGATATGTTATGAGATCTTAGGAGTTAGTTGATTGAGAGCCAAGTGAATATAATATTAATCAATGTAATAAATAAAATCTCATTTAAATATGTATTTTTTATTTTGAGAATCTAAACCATGAAACAAGAGATTGTCTACTTTATGTTAAAAATTTTGTGATGTTAATGAACTTTATCTGGCACTTCAAGTACATGAGTTTGATGTTGTCAATTGGACTGTGGTGGTCAAAAAATGGCAAGCTTTATGCACCAAACGAACTCTCCTTAAAGACGAGCCTTATGCACCAAACAAACTCTCCTTAAAGGCGAGTCTATACACTCTCAAACATGGACGGCTCCTGATCCCATTTTTATGGGAATGCATGCACTACATCCTTTCTAACAACGATCTCCCATTTTTTAACCAAATGTATGTGGTATCAATACTTATAGAGTTTATTTATGCATGCATGTTGCCATCAATTTTCTATGTCAGATATATTCATGTGCCCATGCCATAAGGATCCATGGCTATAGGCACAATGCACACAATTATCATCATGTGTGATCACCCATGCCCTCCTCCATACCATCCAATCTATCATCTGCTGGTATATGTGGCCATGATATGCCATTTGTTGTCATTGTGCACTATATTCTACTCGGATTGACATAGAAATCGATGGCAAATGTATCTTGCATCCCACTTGGATCGACATATAAATCAATAGATCGGATTAAAGAAAACATCACAACAAGTGTTGACTAGTAAGAAAGCATATTCATTTCCCCATGGTATTTGTAGCTCCTATAACGCGGACTGGAAGGGACTACAGTGGATGAATAGAGGAAAGAGGTCTAAAGATACTTTGGTTATGCAAGATAAATTTTCAATGGTATAGTTATTTACTGTGCTCCCTAGTCAGACATGATCTATTTGTTTTTCATTATATGTTTTGCAAGAGACAAGAAGAGCAACACCACAAAAGGATGTCGACCTCAATGTGCCATGATTAATGATTTACCAGTTTGAGGTTGGCCATTGTCATGTAGGAACAACATTTTCCAAAAGAAAAGTATCAATATAAGCTTGTGCTATTAGATTTGTTGTTAACTAAATATATTTGATGTTTGATATTTTTGCATATTCACCAAAAACCATATCTTATGGTTCCATAAGGCTGCAGGTTGGAATAGCTAAACTTACATTTGTTTTCTTCCAATAGAACTCCTGGTATGTTAAAGACTTCACTTCTACTTTTGTTAACAAATTTCAAAGGATTTTCTATGAACTGATAAAGGATCTGACAACTTTATTCAATAGATATAAACTTTATCAATGTTTTTAATATATGTGCACCTTCAAATGAATCCATTCTTTCAATATCGTCCTTTCCAGGTAAAGGTCGAGGTTGAGAGCTGCAACAAGCTCGGTATCTTTTCTTGACATTAGTGAGTTGAGATATCAAATGCAATTTCTTCGCAAGGAATGGCTACACCCATATGCTTATTGAATACAAACTCCTCCACCTTGCAAAGTAGTGAATGGAATAGAGAATGGTTGAGATAAGTGGTACGTGTGATGAACTTCATACACTAGCTTCGTACATAGATTAAAAAAAAATGATCTGAGTAACACCCACAAAATATTTTGCTTATCTTTTGCATGCAATCCAAATTTATGTAATCTCATTTCTTGAGCGAGAACTTCTTATCGATCCAGCAATCATTTTTCGCATTGGTAGTACCATGACTACAATGACACTCCCTCACAATCATTTTTCGCATTGGTAGTACCATGACTACAATGACACTCCCTCACAATTTGCCTGAGGAGAAGAATTTGGATAATCTATTCCCCCTCCTTTCCTCGAGCAAATATTATTTTACAAGTGCAAAACATATTTATCTATATTAATAAATAAATAATTTACTTATCTATGTTCATTATGAAAATACTAAATTTTTTTAATTCCAACATTAATAGAAAATAATTGGTTGCACTTTTTATAATTTGCATATATACTAACATTTGCACAGGGAGGTGCAAAGGAACGCCGAGAGGATAAACATATGGAAAGTGAAAAACAAGGTTAAGCTAATAAGAATTTGTTTTATATAAATATTATAAAACAATATTTTTATAACTATTTCATTCAAACAACAGTACATTGGAAAACACAACAATGCAATTTCTCAAAAAATAGAGAATACTAAAAAAACCAATATATAACAAATTTATATAGCAAGTAGAAGACCTGTTTTTTTTCTTTTCCTAAGACAGCTATTACAAAATTGCAGTTTGTTATGGGATGTGATAGAATATTGTAGACATGTCTCTCTTTTATGCTTTACAAAAACAGAGAAATGACAAGCAATCTTTACAAAAATAGTCTGACATGGCATGGTACAAGCTAAGTTAAAAAAAAAACAAGACTAGAGTGTGTTGTTATAACTGATGCTACAACAACTAAAAAAAGGAAAAACTTGTTTGATACAAAATGAACAATAATAATCATGTTTGGAAATCAATAGGAAAATGTGGTGTTGCAAGAATTCCAAGCTAGCATTGAGAGTTCAGATACATTAATGTCCTATCCTCCTCTTGTGAAATGGAAAATGACCCTTTCCCTTTTCCAAATTCCCAAGTTGGCTTTGAATCCTCTGCTTTAAAAAAAATGTTGCATTTGACATGCATATAGTTGTGCATAGTCGATTGGATAAACTGCAAAAAAACACATAATGATCAAATAAAACAAATTTGACAAAATACATTTCAAATACAAGTTGAAACTGATAAAGCAATCAAAATTAATTATGTTAGACTTAGATAAGAAATATGCAAATTTTCATTGATGTCAATGTACTTTTTTTGCAAGCTCATTAGCAGATAGAAAAATCATCCTTGCTAATTCGGATAGGATTTATGCAATAGAACTGTGATAATGCTAGAAGGAAATAGCAATGAATTAGGCAAATATTATGAAATACTTGAAAGGGGTTGCTTATTCATCAAATATGCAACAATTTGATCTTTATCAATAGAAACAATTCGAAAATATGTTGAGCAATACCAAAACTGTACATGCTACAAAAGTGCATACTGAAATTGTTAGAATACGAATGAAAAGGTTTGAAAAAAAGTTAAGTATAACATTTCTGAGAATAACAAACTAAATGCAATTTTGGAAGCAATTTTTTTATTATTTTAACTGGTGAACAAGCATGAAATGAAAGTACAATTTCATCACGATGTTTAGAGTGAGCTGAATTAAAACTCCGTGTAATCTTCTTAGATATGTTTCCAAACATATTTTTAGAGTTTATGACATGTTTACTAGGGTTTATAGGAATACGACTACAGGTTGGGGAGAGTAAATCTAAATCGATATAAGCTACATATTCATGCAACAAATCTGGAAACGTTTCATAGTATAGAGAGAATCGTGGTCAAAGTTTGAGGTATATATTAATTTCCAGAAAGACATTTGTATCGAATGTCATTAAATACTGCACACATTCTCTTAAAGGTGGAAGGCAATAATAAAATCCTTGGAGTCGAACACTAACGTACCCAGATTTAAAATCTTTGGCCACAACCTACTTCTTGGATGATACATCCATGAAGGTTGTGGCCAAGAATCATGTATCATATTTTCATATGGGGACAATGCCTGAAGTTTCTATAAATATGTGTGGTTTAGGCCTCAAGGTTGTTCTTCACATATTGTGGCTAGAGTGGTTAAAATTTGAAGAGCTAATTACTGACTATTACAACATCAACAACAAAATACCTCAATAAAATTGAATTCCAGATTTAAGTAATGAGAACATGTTCAAATAATTGAAGAAAAGATGCAACAAATAATACTATAATAGCAATATCAAACCCTCATGTTACTATGATAACATGGGACTATAGATAAACTGCCATAGTGTAATGGTCAAGGATCTGCCACATTTTGTTCAACTAATCTTTAAATTATGTGGTTCAAAGATGCACACATGAATAAAACGCACAAGTTGAACTTGAATACTCTACCCCATGGAGCCAACTATTTAGAGAGCCCATCCAACTCTAATTAATTATTCAACACTTGGGATAATTTTTTGTCTTATAAACAATTTTTTTAACATGAGCATATTTTCAAGGACTTATTTGGCAACCATTGTCCAAATAAGTAAACCAAATATACCCCAGAGTATAATTAAACCAAATATTACATTGTATACATAGGTGAACCATTGGCCTCTAAAGTGGTGATCACCCTAATACACATCCTGATGGATACACATAGATGCGATCAAGTGATAGGACCTCATATTTGGAATATCACTCTCACCTAAACTCTATCTAATAAACAAAACATAGTTTCAAAGTGAGAGTTCATTGAATGCAACGTGGTGTTTACATAATATCAATACACATAACATGGTTTAAGTTGTAGACATCACAACGTGGTGTATACATAATATCGGTACGTTAGGGGATGGACACGTAGGGATAAAAATCATAAATCGAATAGCCATAACTAGACCCATATACAATAACTACATATTAAAGGGAGGGGGTTAGTACAACGTATTAAAAAGTGTTATGGCATAGATAACGTAAGCAATATGGCACTACCTGTATTTGATAACTATATAGTAAAAATGCAGTTCAATATTATGCTCGTGTTAATAGTCATAGTTCAGACTATATACCCCATAAATTTGGGGACAACCTTCACTCATCCCAAGATGATCAAATATTATAGAACCCTACCTTCAAGGCCTTTCTAATCATTTTTCCACTGTAATTGTGTTATGGCAGCTTGACTGAATTTCCATTTTCATTCGTAAATGCCCAGTCTGCAAAACTTAGCAAAGGTCATTTCCTTAGCAAATATATGCCACTACATTATTCACTCCCTAGAAAGTTAGCTTCGGTGGATCCACATTTGGCCACGCTGCTTTGACTCCAAATCCATTCTTCTTCATAACTTCATTCCATATATGTTCATATCAAACATAACATTGGCATTATAGTGAACAAAGGGAAACATTGTAATAATTGCGTTCCTCTAATTTAGTTTGATATGAACTGAGATTGAAGTAGATAAACATATATTTTCTCCATAAGTAAATGAACAAAAAACAAAAAAATGAGATAGTCGTATTGTTTTAATTATCAATTCATATTCTATATATCTAGAACAACTATGACTTCCTTCTCTACTATTTAATTTGTATGTATTCTGCATAAAATATTATTGACCTAACTAATTAGGCACATGTATAGAATATACGAAGCAAGAAAAATAATGGTCCTAGTGTCGATAGTTGTGCACGTTTAGGAATTCCAGCAACACCTAAATGCTTTCTTTGTCATGGAACAATGTTGAGGATAAATGTTGGTTCAAAATTTGAAGTCCACCACCAATGGAAGATGGCCTAGTTGGGCACATAAATAATACTATGAAGGGGACAGGCTATAGGCCTAAGATATAGTCATCTTTGATGCTGCAATAAACACAGAGTTCATTAGTTGCTTATCCAAGTAAAAAAAGAAGTGAATATATTCGTTCATTTGTGAAAGTATGTAGAGAACATGAAATATAATAGAATATGGTAAGGTTTATATGTAAGATTTGTACAGAACATGAAAGAGTAAGGAGTAATGAGCGACAATGTAAAGAGTCACCTCTATGGATTGAAACAAATCAAAGCTTGCATATTTGATTTTTGAGTGTGGGGAAGTTTATGGAAATTCCAATTATTTTTCGTGTTTGTAAAATGAAAGCTCTATTAAATGATGCTACAACAAAAACATGAACAGGTTAAGGAGAATAGCAAATTTAAATCCATCCCTTGGACATAAACTTAAATGTGTAACAATGAATTTATGATGAAATTTCTACTTTTGGGAAATGCCCATAAGACCAAACAAGCATTGCTTTGAATCATGATTGAGAACATCTAGACTTGTTTTAAAGCAATCATAAATGGTTTTGTTTTTTATTCTAAGGAGATATGTTAAAAAAGGGTTTTAAGTAGACAAGAAAAAGATTTGTTTTACAAGAATAGTACTGAAAACAGAAAAGTACAGTAGAGAAGTGTAGATCTGATAAAGTAAAAGATAATTTTCATCTCCTTCAACTTTTTGTTGGACATTGGGTTCAACGCTCCCTGTGAGTTTCGTAACATGGACTAATCGCCTCCTGAGATCCTAACTCTGGCAATTGTGGTGAAGATTAATACATGTGGGTTTTGGTCTAATGGGAATCGTGAGTCCAACAAATGGTATCAGAGCAACATGTCAAGAGTTTGAAACTCACCCAGGTCGCCTTGGGCGGGAGATTGTTGGACATTGGGTTCAACGCTCCCCGTGAGTTTCGTGACATGGACTAATCGCCTCCCGAGATGCTAACTCTGACAATTGTGGCAGATATTAATACCTGTTGTTTTTGGTCTAATGGAAATCGTGAGTCCAACACTTTGTGACTTTCAAATATGAGTTACTTAAAATTGAAATACATGTTAAACATGTGGAAACATATAATCAACAAAGTAGCAGCAACAATAAGAGTAATCGGGCAAAATTGTAGCAGCAATAACATAGTTAACATGCAACACAAAAAATAACAAATTTGATAAATTACTTGGTGAATTGGGACCTTCCTTATATTCAGAAAGTAAGTTTTCACAACATTCTATGCCTCTTAGGAAAACTAACAAATGAAGCAAAAGAGACCCTTACATGAGGGTCTGTACATACCTGAGAGAGAGAGAGAGAGAGAGAGAGAGAGAGAGAGAGAGGGGAAAAGATCTAGGATAGGTTTAGACAGATAGAGGAATAGGTAAAACAACCAAGATGCAAGAGAAAAACTTTAACCAAGACTATAAAAGGGAGAAAGATAGTTTACAACATTTCTATTTAAAAAAGGTAAGGCTCAAAACACAATCAAAATAGAAGTGCCAGGTAGAACGGGCCTTAAAAAAAGCATTGGTAGTGAGTTTAAGGTAATAACAAACATCAAGGCATTACGAGGAGGAAACTTTATACATTCTTCTTTGCAACCTCCATACTTTTATGGAACATATATTAATCCTACAGTTGGTTGAATCTCTTCGATTGTTGTTGCAATGTTTGTTGGGTCTTTCTTATCTTTCTTTGGAGTAGATGTCTTATTCTTAAGACATTTTCTCATTGAAACAATTGTACCTTCTAAATATTTATTCACTCGCTGAATACTTAGCTTAGGTAGATACACATTTGGCTATGCAGTTTTAACTGCAAATCCATCCTTCTTCATAACTTCATTCCAAAGATGGTGTGTGTAATGATGACATATCTGAGTAATTAATCTTGTCATTCTTCTTCATAACTTTGTTCCAAAAATGTTCTACATAATTAGGACATATGGGAGTAATTAATCTTGTTTGGGCATCCATGAATATCCATAGTAAGTCTCGATTCACCCCCCTAAAGAAGAGGACAGTTTGTACTCATCCTTTGCTGCTTGGATATCATACATCCCCTTCTTCAAGGTTTCCCTAAACATCATTGCACTTAAAATTGTGTTCTATCAACTTGCATACAATGTTCATTATCATTAGCAAATATGCAGTCTGCAAAAGTTTCCATAAAAACTTTCCTTGAAGATGATTTTGCACCCAAAGCATCCTCCATCCATACAACCTCTTATCTCATTCATAGAATTGCATCAATCGTGCATCAAAACAAACTGACATGAGATGGGGCTGTTAATCCAACCACGTGCATGTCGGACTTTGAAACCTTTAAAATTGAATATCAACATGTTTTGACATGTTCCAACTAATGAAATCAACAACATATATGTTTTAGGTCAAACGGGGAATCCACACTCAGGTTACCAAATAATCCTATATCAAAACTTAGTTAATAAGACACCTTCCAATAAATGAGAGACATCTATCCAAATGCCATTCGCCATACCACCAAGGAATGTTGGAGACTTGATATCCATTGTTTCATCTTTCTTTAACCACACGAAAGGCATGCACTGTTTAAGAAGTATCTTAAAATCAACAAGTTGTCTAATAGGACATTCCTTGAAAGCATTTGATATGTCTTGGTCATAAGCAAAGTAGTGGATGCCCTTATCATAGTTTGCTTAGAGAATCGTCAAGCATTCTTATTTTCAAATTCAGGTTACCAAATAAGCTTGCATCAAAACCTAGTTAACAAAACACCTACCAATCAACGTGAGCCATCTGTCCCTGAGCCACTCGCCATACCACTGAGGAATTTTGGAGACTTGATATCCATTGTTTCATCCATGTGTTTCATCATTTTCTAAACTCAAAAAAGGAATGCACAATTTAAGAAGTATCTTAAAATCAGGCCATATTACAACTTAGATCAATAGTGATAGGACTTGACCATCACTGGGCTATCCATTATTAACAGCAATAGCCACAAAATAAATTTATGCCCTCTGGAAGAAATGAAACAATGAATAGCAGGGTTCATATAAGTTTTGGCTCCCTTCAACATAGTAAATATAGGAAGTGGCGGTCCAAATATGGAAGATGAAACCCTCAATAAACCACTAGCAGGGACTTCACAACATTATACAATGGATGGTAGTTCCACATGACAAACAGGATCTGTAAAACAATCAAGACAGGCAGTAGTTGTTTTGACAATTGAATAAGAGTCAATGTGTTATATGTTTTGGAAGAGGAAAAAACATCAACTTTCAAATAAGGCTTTGGTGGTCACTTACATGGCATAGTAGAATTTAGACAAACATGGGCAAGTGTCAACTGGAGCTTTCCTACTCATCAGTAAAAGAAAAAAGAAAAAAGAAAAAAAAGGAACCTTTTCCTATGGAAACAAATAAACAATGAACAACATGGTTCACATAGGTCTTGGATTCCTTGAAAACAGTAAACAAACCATGTATCTACAGTAAGCATTAAGGGGTCTTGGTGGTCATTTAAAGGGAATTAAAGAATTTAGACCAACAAGGGCAGACATCAACCAGAGCTTACCTACTCATCAGTAACAATAAAAACAAAAAAAAGGAAACTTTTCCCTATGGAAACAGATAAACAATTAACAAAATGGTTTATAAAGGTCTTTCCTTCCTTGAACATAGTAAACATACTACATATATACAGTAATCATGGAGGGAACATCTGAAAGTGATTATTATATCTGCAGATTGGGAAAACTGATTGCGAAGTTTATTCTCGTTGTTTGAGGGTGACCTTACGGATGGAAGCTTCACAACAATTAACAAGGCCAACAAGTTATTTTCACAATACAATAATAGTCCACATGTTACATGTTTTAGAGAACAAGAATCAACTTTGAACATGGATGGGTAGGAATATTAGATCATAGAAGAAGAGGGCACGAAAGGATTAAGACAAAGGGGCAGGGTTACTCAATTAAGGTGGGTGTTAGCACATATGACCAACAAATAAGGGTCAACACAAGAGAACGGCTAAACACCATAAACTAAGCATTGATAAACACTTATCACATTGCAAGATGAAGGATGTACCAATAAGTTGGGGATAGAATCCATTTTATCTCTCTCTCAAATGTACAAGTGTTTAATACACTAATTGAAACTTCTATCATCACCATATAAGGAAGGTCAAAAGTACATGTTGGGAACAATTGTTGTAATATTGATAGTATTAATTGTCACAACTATTAGGATTTTATTTGTTGCTAAAAGCATATAAATGGATTTCCATTGATAAAACAAAAATAGACCTATTTGGCAGGTTTAGAAATTTCTTCAAATATAAAAAAACAAGTGAGAGAAGTACACATTTTTCAATGTAAAAAAGGTACCGAGTTGAAGAGATAATTGAGTAGGCATGATTATAAAAAATTTAAAAGCACATGAAACATATTATTTATAGCCATGAACCAACATACACATTTCACTATTGCAAAGTCAAAGAAACAGTTGAAGATATTAAATGGGGGAGGGATGTGGCAATATTGGAAATGTCTTGGGGAAGCAAATAGTATGGCCATAATACTTATATTGACCACTGCAGGCATGGGTGACTTGCATAATTGGGTTGGCACGAAAAATGGGCATTTATTCAACTTGTGTAAGTATTGCAAGGATAGGTTGTTGTATTTCGGGGTCCATATTGTTTTCCAACGAAAAGCGATGGACTTTTCTTTCTAAAATACAACGAGATCATGCATATGCACCATGGAATTTTTTAGTTGAAATTCCTGGGTAAGATTCACTACATATGTGAGATAGTTGGCCTAATTTTGTATGAAAATATTGATGTGCATCATTAAGGAGGGTGTTGGATGGATTTTACATGGGGGATGGAAGGGATGGTGTCATGGAAGGTTGGCCAAAAGAAAATGAAAATGGATATGCATAGCTTGACAAGCAACTCTATAAAGAAGACGTTGTTTCTCATTTTTTTTGTTATGTGCATATACAAGCCTTCTTCATGCGTTGGCTTGTTCATTGTCATGGTTAGGGATCATGCCTACAATAAAAGTGTAAACTTGTTACAAACCTAGAAGGTGTCATTGGTGGAAGGGATACATTTTGTATATCTATCAATTGGAAAGTATATGGATATAAAAAGTGAGAGTTAAAGGAAATGTAAAGTAATTGCATATTCAAAAGCAACCATGTAGGTTACAAGTAACATTTAAGGAAAAAAATATAATTTGAAAGTTCTAGCTTGCTAAGTTTAAGAAAGCAAGAATATAAAAGAACAAACTTTAATATGAGAAAGCATGTCCGAAACAACAAGTATGTAAGGAAGTAAATTTGAGCGACCATGGAAAATAAGCATCGTTGAAACAAAAAAACATAGTAAATGTAATAAATGATTTCTCCAGAAGTATGACAAGTTTTTGTAAGAAAGAGCGGAAGGAACTTATTTTATAAACAAACATAATAGTAAATTAGTATTTTATTCAAAAGTGACCACATAGGTTGCATATAGAATTTAACTTCAAAATGTTAAATGATAGTTTGTACATTTAACTTCAAAAGTATTGATGGAGTAAAAGAAGAAGACATATATGTTTAAACATGAAATAAGGATAACTTTGAGAGGCGAGGGAGAGGCGAGGGAATCATCACAGAAGCTAATGAAAGCATGGGTATGTAGTGCAAGGCATTTGTCCAAATGGATATTTAGGGAAGACAAGAACATAGGTTTTAGGAAGGAAGAGAAGCAGGTGAAGTTGTCAATGAAACGTATTCAGCCATGACAATTACGACCTTTAAGCGTTCAGGTCCACAAAAGATATTTGTTCTGACTGAAAGTGTGAAAAGGAATTGTCTGGTGCAGATAGTGCTGGTTATTTCAATAAGGGATGTTTTTTAGTCGAGAGGAGGCTTAGGTATTTTGCAGAAACCCCCATGAGTTGGTTTGCATCATCATCAAAAGCTATGAAACCATAAAGATGTCCAGACACATCCTCCAAGTCAACCTTTAGTATGTAGTGGTAGTCACATTCAAGAAAATCCCCATCACATTTAGGTACAATGGCAAACGTTTCCAACTTTGTGGGAAATTTTTTTCATGCATTGTATGCCATCAACAAAAAGAGGGCATGCAAGGAAATGAAAATTGTCCATGTTAACATTTGTGATGGTTGCAACAATTGAATACCAAATTTTCTTTTCAAAGGGTTGGAGTGTTTGTAGCTCATTGATGGTGATGCGTTTGCGTGGGGAAAAATGAGAGGAATTGAATTTTTGACTCAAAGACGGTGAGGCTGAATGAAATCTATTGTCACGAAACCATGTTTGGAGAAGGATAGTTTCTTCAATAGTTGGTTTTATAAAAAGAGTTGTGTTGGAGATAGTTCCAATAGATTTCCCATTGAATTTTGTAACACGACCGCCTTTTATTGCTAAAGTTGTAGGAGTATCTAAACATCGAAGGTTAGCAAGCTAGATTCCCTCAATTTAGCAGTGATCTCCCCAAAGTGTTATGCCATTTTTGTAGCCTGACATGTCTCAGAGTCCAATCGTATGACAGACGGTCTCTGAACCATCTCTTTTTTGTATAGTTGATAAAGGTGAAATAGAAACTACAATTCCAAGAAGGTCAACCAAGGAATTGACATGTGTAGTTTGGATGTCCTCAATAGATTTAAAGTGAAAGCAATGTAAAGGTATCAAGGGGTATTCCTTTAAGCATGGTTGGATGGTTGAGGAGGAACCTATGAAAATCACGTGATGGATTTTCAAGTGGTTGTATGTTGGATTGGATGATTTGACTGTGCCATTTGAGACTATGTAGACCATACCAATTTGTATTTGGTCATATAAAGAAATTGCCAATTCATTGAATGTAGAGGTATGCATTTAATCGTGTGAAGCATTAATAAGGTCAAATCTAAAAACTTTTCCAGGTCCTCGTTGATTTTTATATTCATGAATGTTTGTCTTGGCAATGACTTGACCTTGAATGCTCCAAATTTTGTTAGAAGAGATAAGTTATGTGAATAGGATAGTATATGCGATAAGGTTAGGGTTTGAATTTATCAAGGTAAAGTTCACAAGCGAAGGGGTGCAGGGTTCAAGCAAGTTGGTCTATGGAAGAGAGGAAAGTTGGTCTATGGAAGAGAGGAATTTCTCTGTGAGGGAATTCATGTATCGAAGTGGTAAGACGATGGCTCTCCAATAATTGGTGCATCCACTGTGACAACCTCATGCACTAGCAATGTGATGGTCCTGGTAAAAAGAAGTATGTTAGAAAAGAATGGGAAAAAAATACATTTGATGCAAGGGTGTAGAATCCATTAAGTGGAAAAAAAGTAAGGAGGGAATAAATCATACGTTATATTATGTACAACATTGCATGTACATTGGGTGAATTTGATTATAGTTCATTCTTTCAACTGTCCATCTTCTACACTACTATTATATATAATTAGAAGCAATGTCTCGTGCTTGTGAAGTCCATCTAAGATAGAAATATGAAAGCAAATGGTTGATGAGTTTAGTGAGTTCACTTGGTTTAACGAAAAAGCTTGCACCAGTGGGCACAAGTTGACAACGCCATGAAGCAAGAGTGAAACATCATCTTCAGTCAACATAGTATCCATAAGGTGATGGTTGTTATTTTCTGTGGAGTGAAATTGGGTTTGAAAACAAAAAATTAAAATTGCAAATGATATAAATTCCGTGCAAGATAATTAGTTGACACATTTTCCTCTGTTGTAGGGGGGTGAATAGAGATTGAATATGGAGATTCATGGATTTACTAACAAGATTAATCACTCCCACATGTCCTAATTACGGAGAACATGTTTGTAATGAAGTTATGAGGGATATATTTGCAGTCAAAGCAAAGTGGGAAAATGTGGATCTATCTAAGCTAACTCTTTAGTGAGCGAATATATATTTACAAGATACAATTGTTTCAATGAGAAAGTGTCTTCAAAAGTAGACATATTAAATCCTTGGTTGGAAAAACCTTCTCATTCATCAAAGACTCCTCAGAGCTTATACGAAAATTGAAAGATTGGAAGGTGGATGAAAATGATTTATTGACCAGTTTTGATGTAGTATCACTCTATACAAAGATTCCAATTGATGAGGCTGTAGAAGTCATCAAGAAGGTATCAAACCCTGAAATAGTGCACTTGGTTGAGATGTGCCTTATGTCGATTTATTTCTACTTCCAAGGAGAAATTTATGAGCAAAGGAAGGTGTTTCAATGGGCTCACCACTATCACCAATTGTGGCAAATCTTTTCATGGAGGACTTCGAAGAGAAAGCATTAAGTTCATTTCCACAAAAACCAAGATGGTGGCTTAGATTTGTGGATGATGTTTTTAGAAATTGGCCACATGGAGAGGATAGGTTAGGTGAGTTCCAAAATCACTTAAATGCTCTATGTGACAGTATAAAGAGAAGGAGGAAGAAAGTTCCCTTCCATTCTTGGATGTACTTATAACAAAGAATCCTGAAGGATCTCTGTCTCACCAAGTATATAGAAAGAAAAAACATACGGATAGATACCTTCACGCTGACTCGCACCATCATCCCTCCCAAAAGACTGGTATAATAAACACCTTAGCAACATGCGCATGGAGGGTCTCAGATACAGATCACGTAAAAGGAGAATTGGAGCACATCAGAATGGCACTCATTAACAATGGGTATAATGGAAAGGAGATTGATAGGGTTTTCCTTAACATAAAAAAGAGAAGACACGAAACCAAAGAAAGAGACATGACTCTTCCAAGAATCACCCTTCCTTTATCCATGGCACCACAAATAAGATCGCAAACATCCTAAAGAAGAAAAACATAAGGGTGGTGTTGGCTCCTCCAAACTCACTAAGAACCTTGCTTGACAAGTCTAAAGATCATGTTGATATGAAAAACCATAAAGGTGTCTACAAAATACCATGTTCATGCAGTGAGGCCTACATAGGTGAGAATGGAAGGTCAATTAAAACCAGGTTGAAAGAGCACAGTGCAGATCTATGATATGATAGAATAAAAAACTCAGCCATAGCAGAACATTCCCATAACACTAAACATCACATCTTCCTAGAAAACTCTAAAGAGTTAGCGATTGTCCCTAACTACTACAAAAAGAAAATTCGCGAAGCCATTGAAATTGAGAAATGCAGTAAAAACTTCAACCAAGATGATGGTTTAAAACTTAAAGACGCTTGGAAACCTATCATTAAAAAACTCATAAGGTAGTAAAGCACACCAACCTGGAAAATTACTTTAAAACCTTCTAATAAACTAAAAAAATTTCAAACTACTTCTTAACTTTTACTACACTAACATTACATAATATATTACATTTTAACCCTACTCATTGCTCTTTACCCTATTTATTATACAAACATTTAGCCATACTTAAACTACAACAGTATAACCCTACTTATTTTTTTTTAACTTCATTAATTACTACTTTGACATTATAACCTTAAAAAACTAAAATGGATTATGAGCATAAAATAATCTTTGACATTAAAACTTAAATTTAATAAGCTTATAAAAAACTTAAAATAAGTGTATAAAAAACTATATTTTAAAAACTTAGAGCATCACAAAATTTAAATTTATTAAAAAATTAATAATAAGTAACTTTATAATATAAATACAAAAAATTTATAATTTTTCTCATAAACTTTTTCATAAAAAAATATATTTCTAAAACAAAATAAGAAGAAAACTTTTAAACCTAAAGAAACCTTAATTATGATACTCTTAACAAATGTTAAGTAAACTCATAATAACCTTTTTAATAATAAAATTATATTATTAAAAAACTGAGTATCAAAAAATTTAAAAATTTAAATTCAAATAAAAAAAATAAAAATTAATAATAAAAATTAAAAAAAACTTTTTATTAAAAAAAATAAAATTTATAAACATTTTCATAAAAATATATATTTCTAAAACAAGTTTTAATAAAAAATTTAAACCTAAAGACACCTTAATCGACTTAAAACTTTAATCTGGATTTACAAAAATGATTGAAATAAACTATTAACTATTTATTTTAAAACCCTAAGTGCAAAAAAGAGCGAGATCTTTGTCTCTTGATGATGAACCTACTTAACAGGTTCGAAACTGGTCCGCAAATTTCCTATTGATGTAATTTACTGAATTGTGGATTAAAATGAATAAGCAAACATCTTCTCCAAAGATAGCAATAAAAGGTCCAACCAACGTTGCAACAATAATTGAAGAGATTAAGCCAACTATAGGATTAATATATGTTCCAAAAAAGTGTGAAGGTTGCAAAGAAGAATGTATAAAGTTTCTCTAAGCAAATTATAATAAGGGCAGCTATGAACATGATATATCAGTTGATTTTAAAATAATTATTAAACAGTGCATGCCTTTCTTGAGGTTAAAAAAGGAAGAAGCGCTTGTTGTTGGGTATGAAGAGCTACACGTAAAGACTTATTTTGGTGAGTTGCAACCATTGCAAGAAAAGGTTGACTCATTAAACAACTAGAAAGGACTTGAAAAGATGGATTTTTTTTCATAACAGATGAAAGTGCTCGCAACAAAACATGTTTGTATGTTTTAGTATTGAATCAAAATCATTTTCCACTCTAAAATCTAGTAGGTATCTTTTATGGCTTCTTTGTATATACAACAAAATTATACAAAAACAGAGGCATGACTGATTGGTAAGGTTAGATATAGAAAGAAAATTACCATGTACAACATGTATTTGAAAATTCTACAAAGTAACACTGTGTCCACTAACACCCGATTCATAAGACTCCTTCACATCCATGGGGCTATCAATCCAGGGGTGCGAAAAAAATGAAATTGAGCAGCAAGCGTGCATCAAAACAAGCTGTCAATGCAGGCGTGCGTAGGAAGGACCGTTCCAAAAATCACCAGCAAATGGGTTTTAGGGCCACACTCAAAACACCAGTCAAAACACACAAAACACCTGTCCAAAATCCATTCCCCAGCTTGTCAATCTTGAAGCTTGTAGCGTCGAAAATTACCTGGGTTGTCAATCCATCTGTGTGCAGGACGGATCGTGAAGCAGCAAACAAGAAAACCACACTGAGTTTACCAAATATGGCTACATCAAAACCTAGTTAACAAAACACCTATCAAAACACATGAAACATCTGTCCAAAAGCCATTCGTCGACTTGTCAATCTTGAAGTCTGTAAGATAAAAGTCACCCGGTCTATTAGTGCAAGACAAAACCTGAAGTAGCAAACCCGTTTTGCATTGGGAAAGACACACTTAGGTTACGAAATAAGGCTGCATCAAAACCCAGTCAATAAAACACTTGTCGTCCCCCTCATTAGTCTGGCGAATAGAAAACTGACAGAGTTCAATATCACTTCATTTTCACGTACACAGTTCAAAATCACTTCATATATCACGTACTCTATCGATCACGTACATATTTCAAAATCACTTCATATATCACCATTGTCTTAACCAATGCACAACTAACCTGAATGATGATGTGGGGGATGTAGTCTAGAATCTTTTAAGTGTTAAAGTGTAAAGTATAATTATTTGCAATAGGAAAGTATGCAAAAATGGTATTTGGAAGTTTAAAACGATTGAATAGACACGTAACCAAATATACAAGATGATGATTGTATCATACACATAATAGTTTATATACATATAATATAGCTTAAGGTAATATCCTTATAAATGGACATGTTGCTTAATTATTATAGATAAATTATACTTTTGAGGTACATCACATATAACCTTTTCTAGAGAAATATGTCTACTAGGAACACAATATGTCTTTTGGTATCTAATTTTGTAAAAGATCCTGGACACAAACAATTCAAAGCAAAAACTATGTCTATTCAACTTATTTCTGCCATATTGGGAAATATATACTAAATTTCAAAAACAAAATTTTCAAAAATTTAAGACATATTTGATAATAAAAATATCTAAATTTGCAGACATGATGAGTAAAAATACAAAGTTTACCGAATTGGTTGGACCTCACCTACACCATTTCTATATTATCCTTTCAATACACTAGTAAGGACCAAAAAAAAAATGCTAAGGTGAGATAAACACACTGGTAATGACATAAAATGCTAAGGTGAGTTTGACACAATAATCTATTGCATGAAATGAGGGTACAAAAAGTTAGACTATGATCATGATATTTAAGTAAGTGCATAATTTCAGTCCTGAGCACACATTCCCATATTTATGGAGACTACACGCGTTCTCTGTTTTAAAATCAACATCAATACGAAATGAAAAACACCTTTTTTCCATAGCAAAGTAGCTCAAATCTGCATGAATCCTATCCACACCGTTTTACCATGTTTTTTTGCAAAACTACAATTGTTTTGTGCAAAACTACTAATTGTCATTGGGAAAAAAATAAAAAGTCAATTGGAATAAAACTCTTATCAGAAAATCAAGATACATGTATTCTTATGGCCATCAAACAAAACAATCTGCTTGATCCCTATTAAATATAATTACAATTATAAAATGCTACCAGGTAGGAGATAGACGTCAATTACGCTAAAACTCTAGGATCCAAATTGTCTACAGAAATATATAATCCTACTGCAACAAATAATCATAAAATATCAGTAGTTAATAGGCCTCCACCAGAGAATGAAGATACATGATTCTAATGGCTATTAAACATAGCAATTTTGAGCCCTATTTATGAATTTTAATTACAATTATAAAATAACAATGTTTATAACTATATGTCTCCATGCACACATAATTATAAAATATCATCCATCAAATTAGAATTATAAATTTGTATGTCCATTATCGAGTCGTCGTTTTTCCAAGATATTATCGAGTCGTCGTTATTACAACAACCATTCAAATTACTTATTTGATAGAATTCATTAAACTATTTATGAGTTATAGATTCACGGATTTAACACCATTTGTTTGCCACATTTCATTTGCTTGCAATTGCATTTAACATGTGCAAGATCACAGGGCTCCAACCAGAGTTTGCATTGCAACAAAACCTTTGGATGATTGAATTTACTACAACAATTCCAAGATTATTCATTGAAGTGTAAAATCGACCTTCAACACTTCTCTCGTTGTCTGTTGAAGGGGCGTTTGATTTTTCCAGGATTTCACTTAGTTCATGCTCTTTTCCTAACGTTCGCTTAGACCTCTGGGAATGAGTACACTGCCACGGGGTTAATCATTGAATATTTTCTAATAATTGAGTTCACCTTGGGGTTCAAAGGCTTTTGTTTTGTTTCCACTCTTATTCGGAGTCTAAAACCGGTCGAACACCCATTTGATAACATTCATGGAGCTTGACAATGAGGATTTGCTTAATGTTTGATAACATTCATGGAGCTTGACAATGAGGATTTGCTTAATGAATCTGACATAAGCATATTTCTCTGGGCTAAGATTCATTGCCAAATTGAAATTTATTTTGTACAAGGTTATCTTGTGCTAAACTTGTTCTCTGATTCCAAGGAACCCCATGTCTATTTGATATAGAAGCTTTGAAGCAGTGGTATCCAGCCTTCCCATGCTATGTACCAGGTGGATTTATGGGAAATCTCTAATCTTCTATCTGAACCATAATGTCCATAATAATATTAACCACATAATTGACAAAATTAAAAATACCGAATTATCTCACCACAAGTGTGAAAATAAATCCAACGATCATAATTTTAGAAAAAAAGATCACCATTCTATTTCCATGGCGAAATCCTCGTTGTGGCAAGCTCGACTCCTTGAATTTGGAAATGCTCTCCCCAAAGTGTTATGTCAATACTATAGCCCGACATGTCATGGAGTCCAATGGTCCGCCTAACAGTCTCAACAACATCCCATTTTCGTATCGTGGATGTAGGTGAAACTGAAATAACAAGTCCAACAAGGTCAACCATGGAATTTACGGGTATAGTTTGAATCTCCTTAATAGTTTTAAAGTTAAAGCAATATAAAGGTATTAAGGGGTATTCATCTAAGCATGGTTGGATGGTTGAGAAGGAACCTAGGAAAATCTCATTATGGCTTTTCAAATGGTTGAAAATTGGATTGGATGCTTTGACTGTGTCATTTGATACTATGTACACTATTCCTATTTGTATTTGGTCATACAAAGAGAGTGCCAATTCATTGAATACAGATATATGTATTTCATCGTGTGAAGCATTAACAAGGTCAAATCCAAACACTTTTCTAGTCCCTCGTTGGTTGCCATATTCATGTGTGTTTGTATTGGCAGTAACTCGGCCTTGAATGTTCCAAACTTTGCTAGAAGAGGAGAGTGATGTGAATGGCATAGTCGATGCAGCCAAGCCAGGGTTTTCATTTATTGAGCTAGGGTTGACTGGAACAGAGGAACTACTCTGCAAGGGAGAAGGTACAAGTAAGTGGTAAGGTGCAGGATCTCCAATACTTGTTGCATCCACTATGACAACTTTGAGTGCAAGCAATGCGATAGTCCTGTGAGAAGAAGTATGTTAGAGTTCAATGGGAGAGAAAAACATTGGATGCATGAATAGTGTGAAATTGATTAAATTAGAAAAAAAGAATGAGAAAATTAAACGTACGTTACATTATGTACAATGTTGCATGTACATTGGGTAACTTTGATTATAGTTCCTTCTTTTAGCTGTCCATTTTCTACAAGAACACTATATATAACTGGAAGCAATAGCTCATGCTTGTGAAGGCCATCTGAGATAGAAATTCGGAACTGAATAGATGATGAGTTGTCTGAGTTCACTTGGTTTAATGAGGAGACCCGTACCGACGGGAAAAGGTTGACAACACCATGTAGCAATAGTGAAATAGAATCTTTAGTTAGCATAGTCTCCATAACGTGATGGTTATTTTATCATGTGGAATGAAACATGGCATGAACAATTTTTTTTTTTGCAATGTAACATATTCATGTCACTTAACTAAAATGCATATATAAAAAAAAAACATTAAAGCTCGGATTTCCGCGTGAGGAAATCGGAAGTCGGAAAGCACGAAATGTTAGATGGGAACATGTAAATTCCGATTTTCGCTTTCCGCATTCCAATTTATTCAAAGCAAAAAGCGGAAGTCGACAAGAAAGAAATTAAAAATCCAGAATCCGACATTTTAGATTGCGGAAATCCTATGCTTTCCAATAAGGAACACCCTATGTTCCAATTTCAGATTCCCCGATTTTTTATTTCTGACATTTTGGATTCTGGAAATCCTATGTTTTCCAATAAGGAACACCTGATGTTCCGATTTCCGATTCCTTGATTTCCGATTTCCGACATTTCGGATCTCAAAAGTTTTGTCATTTGAAATAAAGAAATGTCGAAGCTCCTATTTTCGATTTCCGACCTCCGCGTATCGGAAACCGGAAAACCTATCTTGCACATTTGTATGTTAAGAAATGAAACCCATTTCACCTATGTCTTTTTTAATCATCCAAACTTGGTTTCATGGCGTATATTGACCTGGTCAAGTGGGCAGTTGACGATGAAAGCCCTAAACAATGGTTTTTCACTGACCAGTACTAGGGAAGGACAACGAAAGACATATCAAGAAAGCTTTGTAGTTTTGGAAAAAATGTAATGTTTTGCAATTGAATAAAATAACACTATTATTCATGTTATGTTCTATGGTTATTTATTAAATTTGTTTAATCAATTTTGAGTTATTCCTCTATATTTGTGGTATATTGATCATAGGTTGCTGATGTATTAAATGTGTTGATTTATATACTGATTTTGCAATATAAGTTTGACATATGAAATGTATATTGCAGTGAGGAAAGTGGAATGTGAAATCGCTACCCATGTTCTATTTACATAAAGAATTTTTATTATACTTTTTTATTATTGTATTTATAATTTATTTAACTTGTTTATTTAGTTGAATCAACTTCATTTTGTTAAAAAAAATCAAATAAATTATTATGCAAAAAAAGGAATAATAAAGTTTTATATTGTTGAACATTTAAAATCTGCCAAATTTTCCTAAATGTAAATTAAAAAACGTATCGAAGTCCCGCATTCTGTACTTGGGAAAGTGGAAAGGGGAAGAATATTCTTCTGAAGAAAAACACCAAAGTTTCTATCTCTGCATTCTGCAGTGCGGAAACTGTAAGTCGAAAAAATGAAAAAATAAAAAAGGGTCAAAAACTTCTTCCCCTTTTGCATTTCGGACAACAAAAAGCAGAATGTAGAAGGCAAAAGCACCGACTGTTATAGTGGCTTTACAGCTTTAGGTTGGGTTCCTTACCTAAAACAAGTGCATCATAAAAACTAATGCCTATGATTTTATTGACATAGCATGAGTATTACACCATTATGAAGCCACATAACCAATACAAGTCACAGTCCTTTTGCAACAAAGCAGGATTCAGAGTCAATTAAAACAGAGCAAGGGCCATCTCATAAGCAACATTTTCATTTAGCCAAAAAACTAATACCTATCATTTTGTTGACAAAGCATGACATAACCAATACAAGTCACAATCTTTTGCAACAGAGCAAGAGTCACATTTAATTAAAATAGTGAAATAGTGTTTCCCCATCTCATAAGATGGACTGAATGAATATTCAAAACAATTAAGAAGACCTAAGGAATACCTGCAAATTTAACAAGGTGCAAAAACCTCTGTTGGAAACTCTCTAGTTTAAATGAAACACAGCAAAAAAAATATAAGCAAAGCAAAGGCAAATAGTAAGAAATAGTGGTTACCTGAAGGCCTATTTATATGTGCAAAGCAAAGGTGGTGCAACTACAAATGCAGTAAATCGATTATTGTAAGAAGACTTGGAGATCGTCATAAGATGAGAAAAAATGAAGATATAGGCCCATGTCTGAATCAAATGACAAACTTTCTTGCATTAATGGAGCAACAATGCATTGATGAAGTATTAATGTGGATGAAGGGACATGGGTAGAGTGTACTCCATCGACTGAGCAACAGTCTAACGAAACCATGACCAAATTGACCCCACAAATTTAGAGCCTAAAGTCAAAAAATCCCTCAAGAAAATTAGTGGTTACCTGAACGCATGTTTATATATGCAAAACAAAGGCGACAAATCGAGTATTGTAAGAAGATCTTGGAGATCGTCATAGGGTGAGCAAAAATGAAGATATACGCCCATGTCTAAATCAAATGACAAACTTTCTTGCATTAATGGGGCAACAATGCATTGATGAAGCATTAATGTGGATGAAGGGACATGGGCAAAGTGTATTCCATTGACTGAAGGGTGAATCCACGGACCTGGGTAACACTTTTTGGCAAGCGCATTTCGGCAAAAATAGAAAAACGCACCTCGATCGAGGGCTTGTTAAGCCCTCGACCGAGGTCTTAATATCTCGACCGAGGTTTTATCAAGCCCTCGATCGAGGTATTTAAATACCTCGGTTGAGGTATTTAAATATCTCGACCGAGGTATTGCGGGCTTTACAAACCCTCGGTCGAGGTATTTAAATACCTCGACCGAGGTATTTAGATACCTCGGTCGAGGGCTTAAAAAAACAGACTTAGCCCACATTCAAACAAATGAAAAATTTCCTGTGCCTTGCAGAGGTGTAAACCCTTCCATTCCTAGCACATAATTGAGCGGAGTTGATACCGATAAATTCACCAACGAATCTTCTATCCATTGATGTATCATACACGCATTTTGGCATTCATATGAAATTTATTTTTTAATTACTTCTAAAACTTATACTTAGAAAACCACACTGCAACTTCGAAGCAGCTCAAAGAAAAATCCTCAGAGTTAAAAATACACAGCCAAAAAATTCTTAAAAATGCACACATCGCATATCGATGTGTCCTCTTCAAAAGGGTATCTTTGGTTTTTCAATTTTTGAAAAAATAGAAAAAATTCCTTTATGTGGACAAATATGTGTTTAAAACGATGCTGAAATCGAATGTGGTCACTTTCGAAAAATAATAAATAATTGTATAATGCAAAAAAAATTAACAAAAAAATATGCACATCACACTGCATTTTATGTAGATCATGCTCATATATTTATTTTTTTAAAATTATTAATGCAAGATTGAATTACTCTACGTGGACACGAGCCACTTATTAGCTTCTTCAAATTTTTAAGGTCATACAGTTCATTAAATGCAAAAAATCACACATTAAATGAAATCGGAATATTTTTTTAAAAATATCACTATGAAGCCAACATAAAATTCTACAATTTGTTTTTTTACTGCAAGTCAAAATTCACATGGCATATATGCGTTTTGAGGGCTTCTATCTAGCACATGAGTAAAAAATCAGGTTTTCATCGCCAAATTTGGCCAAAAAGTGTTACCCATCTTCATGGAATCACCCTGAACTTGTAGTGAAACGAAACCATGATGAAATTGAACCCACAAACTAAGAGCCTAAAGGCAGAAAATCCCTCGAGAAAATCTTAGCCTAAACCCAGATAAACTGCTGGACTGAAACTTTCGCAAAATCTTGGCAAGGGCTATGCTGAATTGAGATAAATGAACTGCAGTGAAGGACAATGAAACCCTGCAAAAAAAAATTGCCAGGACCGGTCGTTTAGGACAACAGATAAAAGTGTAATGAAAACACGCAAGCAACCTGTCACAAAAACATGGTAAACACCAACTGGAAAGAATGATGCGCAATTGAAAATCAATCCATGAAGTGCATCAATCCATTCACTTGTGGTCTGCGCGACAGAAGTTCTGGAATCGAGATTGCAGAATCAGGGACCCAACTGA
Organism: Pseudotsuga menziesii; assembly: GCA_001517045.1. Lineage (NCBI taxonomy): Eukaryota > Viridiplantae > Streptophyta > Pinopsida > Pinales > Pinaceae > Pseudotsuga > Pseudotsuga menziesii. The sequence continues at coordinate 340,485 of LPNX010733859.1, forward strand.
AGTGCACTAAAACAAAAAACAAAAAAATGATCAGCATACATGCATGAAAAAAAAGGTAAGGACAATCAATCAATCATGCGCAGCAATAGCTGTAACAGGCAGCCATTTGGTCAGCACGGGAATTATTTCCTTTGAGTGGACATGTTTGATAGGGAAACCGAGACACAACACCTATCCAGTATCCATTCGCTAAGACGACACGACACGTGTCAAAATGTTAATGGCTAGGGAGACGAAGAATCTTTTGAGACTGCGTATCCGTTGTGAAAATGCCTATGACATAATTAGAATTTATTTTTTCTACATAATTTGTAATTAAAACTAAATAAATTAGAAATATAATAAGTAATTAAAAGCAAATAAATTAGAAATTATTTTTTACACATAATTTGTACTTAGAAGTAAATAAATTAGAAATTAATTACGTCGTTAGGCGTTTTTCTCTCAGAAGCCATGTTTTACAATACTGTAGCATCGTCGTGCCTTTGCCCAACTAGCGTTCGTCAAGTGTTTGGTTTATTGTTCCAACCAATGTTCACCACGTTCTCGTGTGTTGTTGGAGATGTTGTCTGTTGTTCCGACGCTGCAATCCAACTTTCCATTCCTACCCAATATCTGCTCCTTCAGCTGTTCAAATGGAGAAATCCAACCTGAATTCGAACCAGGAAGCTCCCAAAACCCAACAGAATTGAAGTCTTGGAGATACTGAAACCCAAGGAATAAATTTGAGCCAACCCCTTCTCGTCGAGCCTTTTGCTTCCAATGTTAGACAACCCCCTCCTTACAGATGTTTTGGGTGAGGTTATTGTAGAAATGATAGTGCTTTCTGATTCCAGCATGTGGGATCCTAGACGTTGGGCAGTTTCCCTGCCAATGGAACCAGTTCTGATGATCGGGTTTTCATATATCATCAGCAGGGTCATTGCAGATTCGGTGATTCATGTCACTTCCACCACATACAACCACCGGCTATTGAAGAAAATGACGAAGACGAAGATGAGTTGGATCCTCTACAGTTGGCCATGCTTTTACAATGCATGCAAGCCTTTCAGGGGCTGACTGAAGAGGCTCTAGAGGAGATTTGGAGCAGAGGTTTTGGAATTGTGGGTTTACTGACAAAGAGGTCCTTAAGCTATCTTTTCAGGGGGTGAAACCTTGAGACGAGGACGCGGAAGTAGTCCTGGACATGTTGAATAATGGCTGGGATTATGATTCTTTTGATTATGTTGAAGAATTTTATGCTTTTGGCGGTTACTTGTTGAGTAAGTTCATTGCATCTCCGTTCGTTCCCTCTACTTTGTAACTTGCCCTTCTGCATCTCTTCCCTCTGCCATGTACATGGGATGGATGCGCGAAACAATTTGATGCACATGGCATACATGTAGGGTCAAAGCATATGCCTTGCCTACCTTGGAAGCTCCCAGTCATTCCATTTTCTTGGCAATTAAAGGCTTCATCAAGGTAAGGACAAGAACCACATTGATAAAAAGGATATGAAGCATCCTCTACCCACTTCCTTGAAAATATATGGCACAGTTTTCCCCATTTTTAGTACTCTTGAAAGCATGTTCGGGCTCAATGAGTTAGTTCTGTCCCAAACAGAAAGGGAGGTATTTTTTGATGAGGAAGTTTTCCCTAAACTTCAAAAACTGACCTTAAGCGGGTGTTATGAATTGAGACAAATACGAGGCTCTGTGGACTGCCAAAACTTTGAGATCTCAATGTCAGAAGCTGCGCAAAAGTTGAGGAGTTCCCCTCTCTTGAAACGTTTATGTCTTTGGAGAGATTGTTTGTTTCTGGATGTGATAAGCTCTAGAGCATACAAGGGTTGGCGAAGCTCAGAAAGCTCCGAGAACTAACTGTTTGTGAATGCCGTGAGATCCAAGCACTGCTAGGAATGGAACAATTGGCTTCTTTGGAGAGGTTGAGTGTTCAGGGTTGCGACAAGCTCCAGAACATCTAAGGGTTGTGGCAGCTCACAAAGTTGCAATCACTAGATGTTAATAAATGCCATTGTATAAAAGAGCTGCTAGGTGTGGAATGTTTGACTTCTTTGGAATTGTTGAGTGTTAGCAGGTGTGAGATAGCATAGCTGCAAGGTCTAGAACATTTGATTTATTTGGAATGGTTGTATGTGTTTGATTGCGAAAATCTCCAGAGAATACCGAGATTGGGGCAGATCCCAAATCTCCAAATGCTATGGGTTACTAGATGCCGTAAGATACCAGAGATGCCAAGTGTGGAATATTTGACTTCTTTGACGGCCTTGGATGTTAACGGTTGCGATAATCTCAAGAGCATACGAGGATTGGGGCAGGTAACGGAGCTCGTAACGCTAAATGTTGAAGGATGCCGGGAGATGCTAGAGCTTCCAGGTGTGGAACATTTGTTTTCTTTGGAGTATTTGCATATTTGAAATTGCGAGAAGCTCTAGAGAATACCATACAGCTTTGAAGACTAGATTTCAGTGGATTCCATGAGTTACTAGGTGTGGAACATTTGACTTATTTGTTTCGCTTGACTGTTCAGGATTGCGATAAGCTCTAGAGCATACCATGGTTGGGGAATTTCACAATGCTCAAAGAACTAGATGATAGTGGATGCTACGAGATACCAGACCTGCCAGGTTTGGAATGTTTGACATGTCTTGATAAGCTGAATGTTAGTGGACTTGTGAAGCTCAAGAGCATACAAGGGCTAGGGCAGATGACACATATTACAGAACTGGATGTTGCTCGATGCCATGAGATACCCGAGCTGCTAGTTTCTTTTCAGTTGTTAGAATTTGAATTGAGCTTTACAGGAAGTTAGTTCATGAATTTGATCAAATCTTATTTCTGAAATTTGAAATGTCTACCGAAACATTAAAATATTTTTTGTTGTGAACCTCTGAAATTTTGATCCAATTTGGGACAAAAGAGATTCTGTTTACTACAAAATAAGAGCTTAGAAAGCTGTATGTATACCATTGGTGCAAACATTGTAATCTTTGTACTTGCTATGCTTTGTGCATCAAATAACACTGACATGAGTGATTCATCTCTATTACTACAATTTTCCTCTTACTCGGTGAGATTAATTTTTGCTTTGAGGATGCAAATATCCATATTCATACTTTGAATGCATCTTGTGATCTACCATGGACTATATCCAATATGCAAATATATAGTTTATATACATTACAAACATGTGTTGTCAAGGATAGGGCAACATCAAGTAAACTGCCATGCATCCTAAACTACAGATTCTTTGTCATGTTGATAACAATTAAAACTCTTATTATATTCTCAAGTTGTCTTATTGACACTTTTTTGCTATGATTTGTGATAATGTGATGTGTGGGGAAAACCTGAAGCGACTATTACCCTACCATGTATTTGGATTCAAGCTACATATAAGGGCCACCCTGTGGTCAATCTAAATAGATTTTCCATCAGTATTTGTAAATTTGGGGTCGTATGGAGTTTTATTGTTTGGTAATCATTACAAGTGACTATTTGCACTAGTCATAATCAATTGATTGAGTACTGAGGCATATCTAAAAAAGAAAGTAGTTATTTAATATTAGAAGTATATTGTGCAATCAATGCATTTAAACTTTTGACCATTTTCAATTTGAGCCCAACATTGTCTCTAAATGCATTTGGAGTGTACATCAACATCCAGTACATTGCCCCTGCTCTCTCTGAATCGAGTTAGACCTTGTAGGAGGAACATGGTATCTATTCATGGTCAACACCCTTATTAAAAAATCTGGTTCTTCCACTAGGAAAAAATTCATATGTCAATGCAAAATGAAGTAGAAAATGTTAGCTTTGAAGTGCTCATCCAAGTGGCACTTGGGCTAGAGTAGTAAGTGTCTGATATGTTCATGAAATATATGCTAACTTCTTTTGCTATTAGACATTGGAAAAAGATTGTATCAACTATGCTTGTAAAATAACAATGTTGATTCATAGAGTAAGGAGAAAAGTGTAATCTTCGAATTCTACGTAACAACAATAATATTCAAGTCTTAGTAAAAATATCAATGGAGCTTATTTCTGCAAAAAATAATGTAGGTTAGGAGGCAATAGTTCTTCTATTTAGCAAGAAGAGTTCGGTCTGTATATTTTATAAGATATTTGTTCTAAGGATAAACATTGGAATTAAAATTTAATTTTGATTTCAATTTTGACCTAGCAAATCTCAGCATTCAAATGTGATCCATGCTTATTAGTTGCATTCTGTCTTGGAAGATCCAGTATTATTTCAAAAGGAGTTTACCCTTTGAAGATAGAAGTCCATTAATAAACTTTGCTGAAGGCAACAAAGATTGGCGAATCAGAAATTCTTGGACAGTTGTTATGAATTTGTCCCGTGCTTTGAAGCATAAATTTCCCCTCATTTTCAGTGATTTGAACTAAGCTGTCTCCCTTAATTTTTTGTAAGTACATGAAGCAGCCATAAGATTTCATGAGCCAGTGCTGGGCATATTGTCTCAAAAATTGTCTGGGAAGATGAGCTGGTGCTGTAAGTACTTTGAAAATTGATAATGATATTTTGTCTACTTGTTGGTCTCCCCATTAATGTTGATTAAGTTATTAAGAATTGATTGTCATTTAAAAGTAGAAATTTATAGATTTTGGCATGCATGAAAAAAACATTGTGTTGAAAATATAGGCTTTATGTCTAGACATCTAGAGTCCTTGAAGTGGCGCAACAGACTTTATTAGGTTTAGGGTTTGAAGAGGGTGAAGTCCCAGTATGTATATTTTTTGTTGGAAGCTTCGATGTATTGATTGCAGGTGTAGGCTACTCTACCACTAAATTGCATGACCGTTTAATGACGAGCATCTTGATTGGATTGATATCAAGATGTGGATTACTACCTATGGCTGGTTCGATACCAAGGTATGGATTGTTATCTTCAACGTTTGTCGCCTTTGGCAAATTTTGTTATTATGACTTGATATATTTCAATCTCAAATCGCTTCTCTCTCTGCATTTCTTTCCATTTGCCATTGTTTCCAACAAAAGATGTAAAATCCCATATGGATAAGTTACTCTGCTATTTTCAGTTGCCAGTAAAGCAATACAAAACATATTCATTTATTTTTGCTTCTTCCACTATTTTAACAAAGCTCCAAGAACTTAACGAATATGTAACTTTTAAAGCACCTTTTTATTTGTCTTTAGGTACATATGCTACTGGAATTCAAACATTTAGAGCTGTTAATGGATATTACCTTATCGTAAAGCCATGCCTACAATGGCTTTAGCCCATCATGATCCACCGTGATGTTCATTATATTACTTCAATTTACCAACTTCATTATTTTAGTTTAATTTTAAAAGGAACAAAATTCAAACAAGCTTATGTTTGGTATGGATTCATTTTGGTTGATCAATTCAATGCTCAAAACTTCTTATTTTTTATACTTGCTTTTGTATCTGGGATCCTAATTAGAGGAGTTTGTTGAAATTTAGATTTTGTCTCTCGCTATTGTTATCTTGGTTGGTTGAAGTATATTTGTCAGGCATAAGAAGGATCTTGATACACACGTGTGTATACACAGTTGGAATTAACATTTCATACAGTGGTAATTAACACATGTCTTGGGACTTTTGATGTTTTTATGGAAACTTTCTCATCGAGGAACAGAGCAAGCTATACAAAACTAATGAAATCCTAGCCATTTTCCATAGTACTAAAAACTATAAAAATGACAGGGAAAGCTTCAACAATGTTTTTGCAACCTGTTTTAATTTGGCAAACTTTGTTCTTAAAGTCATTAAGAACAGCCAATCCCGCTTGCCTAATAATTGCATGTTTTACCTGTTTTTTATTCTTTGTGAGATTCATATTGTATTTGGGCTTTATATACATTGTTGTTATGAGTCAATTTTCTTGCAACTAGGTATTCATTGACATTTCATTATAGGATGTTTATAGAGAAACATTTTCAATATATTTGAGAAAAATAGCTTGCCTGGATTTGTTGTTCAGTGCAGCCTGATTTTGCTACCAAGCAATGTTTGATGGTGCAATTTTCTTAGAAGAAAATTTTGTTTTAATGCAAATATCAAAAGTTTCTCCATATGAAATTTAGAGTATAGGAGAGGGACAAATTGCTTGTGTCCGTTTTGTTGGCTTATGCATACATGATTTTATTGCAAATTGACAACCACAATCTTAAGCGTATCTGGGATCCTTAAGAACTATTTGGTATTGGTACTTGACTTTGTATTTGTTTGTTCAAGGTCAGAAAATGTTTGTTGTGGACCTTAGAAAACCCTTTCCAATTTAATTCTGGTGCTCTGTAAGAGCCATATATTGCATAATTCTATTTCTTTATGATAAAGATGCTCCAAGTGAGCACATGATTACTGAGTGTAAGATTGTTATTTGTGTCCTTACATATGCAATTATTAGTGGGTTTATGACTTTTTTTGACTAGAACCTTAGCAAAGTAATTAGTGAGGTTACAATTGTCTTTATATTACTATGTTTCCAAATCATTCATTTGCACTAATTTGTTGAGTTTCAAGCTTTCTTTTTCTTTTGGAACCTTGACAAATGTTATGCTTAGTTGTAGGCTTCCTTCGGTCTTCTCCTCTACATCGGATAAAACCTAGGGTTTCTTCATCATCTTGATCATGGATTGCAGTGGTTTCAACGCTCGGTGCAGTAGACGGGGGCTAACTACACCTGCTTTCATTCGCTTCACTCTTAATAATTTCATATTTATGAACAGATCTTGTATTCTAATCATCAGATGTAGTAACCAAAGAAATATTTGCTATGGAATTCAATACTATTGTTCTTACCTTGGGGTTTTTAGGGTTTTCAAAGGCAAAAGATAAAGAGGGGGAATCAAGCCAAAGCTCATTGTGTGGGAACGAATCAGGTTTCACAACATGTTTTTTGACAATAAAGAGACAGGCGAATAACAAAAAGAATAGAGCTTTCAAGGGAGAAAAAGGAGTATTTTAGATTGGATGTGTTAGGTGAAATTTTGACCAACTGGGTATTTGATTTTCAGTTTTTATGACTATCACAACGCATAACCGCAACAACCATGGATTTCTACTATTTTTAGGTTTGAACCTCTATTCCGTGCTTTTGCTTTATCTTTTCCATTTGAATTTTATTTTGAAGTGCTCTATTTAGTGCCCATTTTTATCTTAACGCACTTGGTAGACGAACTAACGACAATCATTTTCGAAGTTAGAAGACTCTATTCTATATTTTTCTGTAATATTTGAACATTTTAATATTGTGTTAAGGGTACTTACCAAATGATTGATGAAGACATAACTGGACATTCTTTTGAACATGATTGTTTTCATTTCAATTTCAGTGCTACAATAGCTACTGGGATCTGCTCGCTCTATAGGAAATAAATTGATTAGTACTCGAGAAAAAATATGACAGACAAGTTTATGAAGATAAGCTAAAGAAGGGTATAAAAAATGCCAAGCATGTGACGAAAATGGAACAATGTGAAAAGGTTATAGAAAAAGGCTTATAAATTACAGTCTATTGTCTCTAGGTTATATCAACCATATGTAATATGATATAAATATTCGTTAGTTTGCTATTATTTTTTATCAGGTACCATAACCATATTCTCTTTGATATAGTATCAAGGTCATGGCAACTCATGGCCACTGAGAAAACAATACGTTCCAAGTCTTTTATGAATGAGGTGGGGCAAAATTTACCACCATGGAGGGGCGGGGGATTGCATATATTCTTATTGCTTTGAATTCATAATTTATTTCATATTAGTGAAGCATATTCATGTCTTTCCGAACAGTGACAACACTATTCACATCTCTGNGGGGTATTGCATATATTCTTATTGCTTTGAATTCATAATTTATTTCATATTAGTGAAGCATATTCATGTCTTTCCGAACAGTGACAACACTATTCACATCTCTGATTTTTTGGCCAGCACAAATAGTTTTGGGCATTTGGCCTCATTAATTTGGAGTTTGTGAATTTTCTAAGATAGTGCAGTTAAACACTAAATAGTTAACAAGACATTACTAGGTGGCCTACTCGGGATATCCAATATAGGGAAAATGTTTGTGAAAGTTTTGGTCTTTTATTGCAAGGAAATCAAGTGTTATCTTGAGAAAAACCTAATAAGGCTTATTTGCAGGCTTTTTTATTAATGACATTGGAATGATAGCTAATATGATAGAGTTTATACCCTATGCTAATAACCTTTCGTAATATTGTAAATTAGGACAGCTTGCAGGTCAAACAGTTTAAGCCTTGAGGTATAGGTTTTAAGACACTCAAACCATACATACAGGTGGCATTTTCCCACTCTCTGGTAGAGTCTTGAAAAGTAGTTATGGCTGCAACATATGGTGGAATCTTGCTTGTTTTTTCTGGAGAAAAGTTATTATGTGTGAGTTTTTGAAAGATTATACTATTGCAGAGCAATCTTGATGAACTTGAAGCAAAATTCTTCGAGGAAAGAGCAGCATTGGAAGCTAAATATCAGAAGTTGTATGAACCATTATATTCGAAGGTACTCTCTTCTCATTGCATGACTATTGTTTGAAATGTCAGCAGACTGCATCATAATCTCTTGTGGTACTGTGATTGCTGGTTGTTTTAAGTTCTGTATTAAGCTAAATATATTTGTCTCTGTGATTGCTGGTTGTTTTAAGTTACATGCGGTTGTGCCATATCTATAATGCAAATTATACAGTTTTCTATATTTACTCAAATCTATCTCAGTCTTTCCTCTTTCTCGGTTATAGAGTCATCATGTCTCATGTTCAGAAGGTTTTTGTGCATGGTTCATCAATAAGAAGTTTCTGCAGTTTCACAAAGAATCTTGCTTGCTGGTTTGTTAACGATTCAACTCCAGTAGCTTAAAACAATTTTCAAAATTCATGTGCACCATTGTATTTGGAATTTTGGCCCTCGTTGTCCAGGTTCCTCAACTTTTGGTGCTATGTTTCAACTTTCATCCAAGACTGTCTTAATCTTTACTCTTTCTCGGTTATAGTTTGAGCTTGTTTCATGTTCAAAAGGCATTTGTGCATGATTAACACGGTTAATGTGTTACTGCAATTTATATCTGCAAGCATACTTTGCTCTGCAAGGCACCTTTGATTCCCATTGTGTATGCATACTTGAGGAATTTTATTCCACGAGATTAAAAAATAACTTTTGAATCACTTATGTGTACACTTTCTTCGTACATGTAACTAATTGCTTGGTATGCTTATGTGTGAACTGTCTTTCTATCAAGCAGTATATGAAAGTTGCAACTTCATGGTCATAAGGCTTACAGTATGCACATTCACTGGCGAGTGGAGAAACACATATAGTAATGATTGTCAGATCAAGAAAAACTATCCAATGATGGTATGATTTTTAAGTGCTTTATTTATCCTCAACGATTCTATGTCCACAATTCATGGATTGTTCAAGATCTGTGACCGAGACAAATTTAAAGAGAATGCATGATGCATTCCTGAGGACCAAGCATTTGATGTTCTTGGTACCATAATCCAGCCTCCCATCTAATTCTGCAAGACGAAAGGAGCCATTAATTTCTGCAGCCTCAAAGGCAATGGTGAGCTTCAATACTGTGGGTTTAACCAAGAATAAAAAGAATGTATTGAAGAACAAAGCCAAAAAGTTAGTTGTTTCTAACACAAAAACAGAGTCGGTGGCAGATGTCCAAGAACCAAAAGATAACATAGCAGAGAGTGCCAAGAACAGAAGTTCCAGCTGATGGTCGCGTAAAAAAAAGGAAATTATAGAAATGTTTGTACCCCTCGAAAGGATGAAACTCGATGTTCGGAGGAAGATACTGGCATCAATAGGCCTGAACTGTACAATAGTTGACTTTGAAAATTATTGTTGGACTTATAAATTTTTTACCGATGTCATTCATACAAGACAGTATAGGGCTTCAAAAGTTATAATTGGAGCTGGTTACTCCACATCTGCAAATATGTGGTATTTTGCATGCATGGCTTTTGAGCTTGCTACTGGAGATGTACTATTCGACCCCATAATGGGATGCATCCCATTCGACCCCATAATGGGGATGCATTGGGATGAAGTAAGAACATATATCCCTTTAACTTTGGCCATTGTTCTTGTTCAATAGTTAAAACCACATTATCTATTTTTGTTCAATTTCTCCAATTTTTAACCTGTACTTTCTACATTGCGTTAATGATGGAGCTTATTGGCATGATGCCCAAGAAAGTAAGCACTGGGTTTCACCTGATATGAGCTTTCTTTGTTTATCACTTTTTTAACATATACAATTATTCAATATTGATTTCTTCCTATGGATTTCGGCCATGAGCATAACAATTTCTGGATTTTTACTGAAATTTGCATGAATAAATATTTCTGTATATTAATGGGAAGCATATTCATGTCTTTTCGAACAATGAAGCATATTGGCTTAAAATAAAATATTGGATTTCCGATCCTTGCTTTCAGGTCAAATGGTACGGAATTAGTTGTGATAACAACTCTCCCTCAATAATAATTTCGGAAATGTAAAGTTAGTTCATTGATTTGTTTATTTACTGGTTATACTGAAAATTGTTGGTCACAACACATGTTGGAAATGTAAAAGCTTAATGTAATCATCTTGTTTCCAGCAATTTATCTGGGTGGAATCTTTCAGGATTGATACCTGTAGAAATCAGACAATTTATCCGGGTGGAATCTTTCAGGATTGATACCCGTAGAAATCAAACAATTGATCTCATTAGTTAACATGTAAGTATATTTCTACTCTCTTCTCTCTGTTTCAATGCGATTGTTGGAAGAAATCGACCTACTTACAGCAAACATATATTGAAGTTATCCTCTACAAGTTGCTACTACCCTTAATTCTCTTTAAGAGATTTGAACCCAAAATCTCAATTCTCAATTCGCTTTAAGAGACTTGAACCCAAAACTTAATGAGAACTAAGCTTAAAAGAATGCACTTTGCTCCTCAATAGAAGGGCATAATTCAAAACTTTTTTTCTGTTTTTTTTGTGTTTTTGTTCTTTTGTCAAAGCGTTTGCAGGGCAATTTTAATTATTAGTACCTAAGAACTTGGTGTTTTTTTTCTTTTGTCAAAGCTTTTGCAGGGCAATTTTAATTATTAGTACCTAAGAACTTAATTAATAAAAATGATCTTAAATTTGATTTACTTGTGGAAACAAAGGGCACATTCTGAATTTTTTCCTGGTTTTGTAGGAGCCCTTGCAAGGCATTTTAATTATTAGAGAAGAATTAAAAAAATGCACTTATATTTGATTTAACGTCCAAGGGAACATTCTGAATTTTCTCTAGTTTCGTGCGGTTTAACATATTTTTTTAAATGAAGCATTATTGTTAATATGATCGATTATATTGTCAATTTTAATTAAGCATCTCAGCCAGAGAAGATGACTATGAATATCAACTTTGCTCGCCGCTGGCTCAATGTCGTGGTGTTGAGATTTATTTAAATCCTCGCGCTAGTTGTATCCAGATTATATTACAATATAAATCTAGATCAGTGTATAAGCATTGTGGGTCGGTCAGTTCAAATATACTTCTTGTCCAAACTCCATAAAATGACATTATTTCTATTAAAAAAGCGTTTGACAAATTGTCACGATAAGAACGGATCAGATTCACTTGACAAATTGACATTATTTATATTAAACAGGTGCTCGAACAATTTATCACAAAAAGACTTGACAAATTGACATTATTTATATTAAACAAGTGCTGGAACAATTTATCACAAAAAGTAACGACGAGCTTGAATTATAAGGGTTTAGCTGCATAAAAAGATTTAAAAAGCAAAAGTTAAAAATAACATAAACGAATGAGATTTTAAACGCAGAAGTTAAAAATAACATAAACCCATTAACGATGAGCTTCAATTATAAGGGTTTAGCTGCATAAAAAGATTTTAAAAGAAAAAGTTAAAAATAATATAAACTAACGAGATTTTAAAAGCGTAAGTTAAAAATAACATAAACTAATGAGATTTTTAAAACCGAGGTTAAAAATAACATAAACTAATGGATAGCTAACATAAAATATCTTAATACCAATCTTTAGAATTTAAAAATAGCTTAGTTAAACTGCAACTTCAACTATTCGATTATTAGATACAACTATTTTATTATTAGATACAACTATGAGCTTAACTCCATTGATGATACAACTATTAGCTTAACTCCAATAATTCTACAACTATTAGCTTAACTTCACCTTTAATGAAAGCTATATTGGATAACTATTAGATAGCTATTAGGTTAACTCCAATCATGAACAACTCTTAAATTAAATTTAGATGAGTGGTAATTACAATGTGGCAATAAAAAACTATTAGATAAATCTGCAGTTGTACTCCAATGGTTCCATCTCTTAGCGTGAGAAGTCTACCTTCATTCCACATAAATTATGCACCGCCTAATAAATGTTCCATTTGGCACTGTAGTATCATGAAAAACAATCAGTAAACGATATACAACAAGTTAATATATTAGTAACAAACATTATTTAGGGAAAAAACATTATCAATGTGTTAAATACATTCGTTTTGATGTATTCCAAACATATTAATAAACATAAAATTTGATGGCCAACAATATTCAACCTGTTGCAGGCTATTTATTGCTGCCGCAACAGGCTTCATGCCCGTTGGATTTAGAGTTGGTTCCAAAGACAACTTAGTTTGTGTTGTTTTATAATATTATGTGTTGTACGTCCAAGGATCGATATGGGAAGCACATTCATGTCTTTCCGAACAATGACAAAACTATTCACATCTCTGATATTTTGGTTAGCACAAATAGTTTTCGGCATTTGGCCTTATTAATTTGCAGTTTGTGAACTTTCCAGGACACACTTGCAGTTAAACACTAAATAGTTAACGAGACATTACTAGGTGGCCTGCTTGGGATATCCACTATAGGGTAAATGTTTGTGAAAGTTTTGGTCTTTTATTGCAAGGAAAGCAAGTGTTATTCTGAGAAAACCCTAATAAGGCTTATTTGCAGGCTTTTTCATTAATGACATTGAAATGATAGCTAATGCCAATATCTAATATAGTTTATACCCTCTTTTAATAACCTTTCATAATATTGTAGGGAAGCTTGCGGGCCAAACAGTTCAAACCTTGAGGTATAGGTCTTAAGACACTAAAACCATACATACAGGTGTCATTTTCCCACTCTCTGGTAGAGTCTTGCAAAGTAGTTATGGTTGCAACATATGGTGGAATCTTGCTTGTTTTTTCTGGAGAAAAGTTATTATGTGTGAGTTTCTGAAAGATTATACTATTGCAGAGCAATCATGATGAACTTGAAGCAAAATTCTTCGAGGAAAGAAAACATTGGAAGCTAAATATCAAAAGTTGTATGAACCATTATATTCGAAGGTACTCTCTTCTCATTGCACGGTTATAGTTTGAAATGTCAGCAGACTGCATCATAATCTCTTGTGGTACTGTTATTGCTGGTTGGTTTAAGTCCTCTAGGGTATTGTTTTCATATGGTGCAAACCTTTTATACCTGATTGATTTGGTTCTAGAACTATTTGAAATTGTGAACGGTATAACTGATGTTGAAAGTAAGGATGAGCCTCAAAATGATGCGTCAACTGACGAGAACAATGAAGAAGGCAAACAAATACTTGAAAGGATGTATTTTTCTTAGTATGATTCCAATAGTTATTTAATCCTATGATGAAGCCTAGATAAGGTAACATATGAATATTTTTGTAGTGCAATTTGAATGCTACAACTTGTTGTTTAGATCATTCCTGCATTTTGACATGCTTACTTTTTCCAGAGAAAGGAGTTCCATAGTTTTGGCTCACTGCAATGAAAACTAATGAAGTGCTTTTTGTACATGTGAGAATTTTGACCTTTTGTCTATCATGATTTGATTTTTCATGTTCTGGTTAATGTAGAAAATACTGAAAGAACCTGGGCCTTTTTCTAATTCAAACTTTTGCAGAATAGCCAAAGAACACCGTTTTCAAATAAATAAATTGTGTTGTTATGTTTTGCCAAAGAACACTAGACTGCATTGTTTTGATCTTTGCATTATAGGTTGTGTGGATCTGAAATATGATTTTCTGGTTGGATGTTTGATCAAATCTTGATAGCTTCAATGTACTGTGACCTTTGATTGTACAAGTGTTCATGATTTATGTTTGAGATCAACAGTATGTAGCATCTCTTCCTATCGTATGCAACTAGCTAGTAGTATTGAGTTGGCAGTAGGGAAGTGACATAATATTTATGTGACTATTTGTAATGTTGATTATCCCTTATATTAACTTTTGGGATGGGGGATGACTTGGGTTTCTTTTTGTTAGTATTTGCATACATGGTTGGGAAGCTGCCCAGCTGTTGCCTTGCTTTACCAAAAGGGTTTAAGGACAACACCTATCTTGCTAATAATAATGGAAATTAAGTATCCAATGCTATATCATAACATGTAACTAGAGGTTTAGGCTGAGAGAGTAGTTATAGTGACCCATGTTTCTATATGGAATGCTTCTTGTTTTTTACTTTGGAGTAAGATAGAAGAATGAAATGGCATGGAAAAGGATGAAATCCTCCAAAGATACCAATGTTTCCATACTTGGAAGCTCTTCTAAATCACAGAACCCATATACATTTAGGAACAAAGCTTTGTACAATGAGCTAACCTTATGGTAGCTCTTCTAATGTAGAGCACCTAGATACATTTAGGAACTGAAGCTTTGTACAATGAGTTAGGCCTTGTATCTTCTCCATCTCCACGCATTCAACAACCACCAACTGCTCCAAATAAACCAATGTTTCCATACTTGGTAGCACTTCCAAGTCAATGCACCACCAAACATCTAACCATTGAAGCTTTCTTAGCTGTGCCAAACCCTGCATGCTCTTCAACTACTGACATCCATCTACCCACAACTCCTCCAAACTTATAGGCAACTGCAAAATGTTAAACCGTTTTAGCTATAAGAAATCTATTTGTATAAATCACTCGATACATTATGCTTATATTAACAACCACTTATTAACACACGTTTACACATAGAGCATTCTCTACAACGTGCTCCATGAGATTCTATAACAACAATTACTAACTGCGCTTATTCCTCAATGAAATCTTCTAAACTCAAACAATTTATGGGAAATTTTATCCTTGAAATCATTAAATGAAAATCTCATGGAGCATTCTACAACGTGCTCCATGAGATTCTGTAACCGCAATTACTATCAGTGCTTATTCCTCAAGGCAACTTATAAACTCAAACAATTTCTAGGAAATTTTATCCTTGAAATTATTAAATTAAGTCGTTACATTCTGATTCGTTAATTACGTTGATAGGCGTATATATGTTAGAATTTTGGGGTGGACTACCATCTATCCTTTTTCATCTATTGACGAGAATGAGACACGTGTATTGTCCAGATTGATTCTATGGGCATCGTCCAAGATTAAACGAGAATGAGACAAGTGTATAGTCTAGATTGATTCTATGAGTGTCGTCCAAAATTAATAATTAATAATTTCAAAAAAATAAAAAATAATTTAATTAACATGTGATAAGTAGAGTTTTTTTTTTGACTAGGGGAATCGACAACTGGGGCTGGGCTGGTACTCACGTGACATGGGGTTCAGGGATCCATTCCCGCTACCATTATAACCCTAGGTGCCCCACACCCGCCGCAAGACATGGGACACAAGGAAACCGAGGTGGGATTGATCTCGTGACCTCCAATTTACAACAAATGACTTCATAACAACGGAACTGCCAATGAGCCACACTCGTGCGGGCTATGTGATAAGTAGAGTTAGTGATAGTTTTAAAAATTAAAATTAATCTTCAACTATTCGATTATTAGATACAACTACTAGCTTAACTCCATCAATTATTAGATACAACTATTAGCTTAACTCCAATGATTCTGGAACTATTAACTTAACTTCAACTCTAATCAAATTTATATTGGATAACTATTAACTTAACTCCAATGATTCTACAACTATTAGCTTAACTTCAACTCTAATTGCTTACGACTTAGTCCAACTGCATTTGGCATCTAGGAGTCTAGCTAATGTACAGTCATGTAAGAGTCAAACTCCTAATTAAATAGTTCAAACTCTTAATAAATTCCTCTGAACTCGTATGATAACTACACTTAGTGACATGGTATTGTGCAACTAATGTGACACTCGAACTCCACCTACCAATTAGAAGTCCAGTTAAAGTGCATAAGGCTTAGTCGAACTCCATTCAGAAGCTAGAAGTCACGACAACTCATAGCTATTTTATTAACTATAATAGATTTATATTAGCTTAAACATTAGATACAACTATTATCTTAACTCCAATGATTCTACAACTATTAGCTTAACTTCAAATCTAATTACTTACGGCTTAGTCCAACTGCATTTGGCATCTAGGAGTCTAGCTAATGTGTAGTCACGTAAGAGTCGAACTAATAAAATAGTTCGAACTCCTAATGAATTCCTCTGAACTCATGTGATACCTGCACTTAGAGGCATGGTATTGTGCAACTCATGTGACACTCGAACTCCACCTACCAATTGGGAGTCCGGTTAATGTGCATAAGCCTTTAGTCGAACTCCATTTGGAAGCTAGAAGCCAGGATAACTCAGAGATCTTTTATTAACTACAATAGATTTATATTAACTTTTAAATTAACTATTAATAATTTGAACTCCTAGTAAACAATTATAAAAAAACAAAATATATATCATGTAATAAGTGCAATTTGTGGTAGTTGGAAAAAAATAAATAAAAAATAGCTCATGTGAAAAGTGAACTTAATGGCATGGTAATGTGTATTCCATGTGACAGTTGAACTCCATCTAGCAGCTCGAAGTCGAGCTAATTAGTCATACATTTTACAACTCGGAGTTGAAGTAACATGCAGTTTGTGTGATAGTATAAGTCCTAATAAAATCCTCTGAATTCATGTGATAACTACACTTAGTGGAATGGTAATGTGCAACTCATGTGACACTCGAACTCCACCTACCAATTAGGTGCCCAGTTAATGTGCATAAGGATTAGTCCAACTCCATTTGGAAGCTAGAAGTCAGGATAACTCGAAGCTCTTTTATTAACTACAATAGATTTATATTAACTTTTAAATTAACTATTAATCGTTCAAAATCCTTAAAACAATTATAAAAAATAAAAAAAAACTCATGTGATAACTAAACTTAATGACATGGTAATGTGTAGTCCATGTGATAGTTGAACTCCATGTAGCAGCTCGAAGTCGAGTTAATTAGTCACATTTGGAAGTTGAGGTAACGTGCAGTTGGTGTGATAGTAGAATTCCTAATAAAATCCCCTTAACTCCTAATAAATTCCTCTTAACTGATGTGATAACTGCACTTAGTGGCAGGGTAATGTGCAACTCATGTGACACTCGAACTCCACGTACCAAGTGGGAGTCCAGTTAATGTGCATAAGGCTTAGTCCAACACCATTTGGAAGCTAGAAGTCACGATAACTCGAAGCTCTTTTATTAATTACAATTGATTTATTTTAACTTTTAAATTAACTATTAAATACAACTATTAGCTTAACTCCAATGGTGATACAACTATGAGCTTAACCACCACAACTTAAGTGGTTGTTATGTTAGATTAACTATTAGATACAAGTAATTGACACATTCTTTAGGAAAACAATTTATAACTATTAGGTTAAGTCCAATGATGATACAACTTTAACTTAACTTCAACTCCAATCACGAAGAATTTTAATTGCACTGCAATGGTTGATATATTAATTTTTAAATTAACTATTAGATACAATTATTAGCTTAAATCCAATGACAACTATTAGCTTAACTTTAACTCTAATCGCAATTATATTGGATAACTAATAGATTAACTATTAGGTTAACTCCAATCATGATACAACTATCAAATTAACTCCACTCGTGACATTCCTCTAGGCGTATTCCAAACATATTCGTGATATTCCTCTTGGCGTATTCCAAACATATTAATCTTATTAATATGGTTGTTGCTAGTTTATAAAATCCCTTTAATGATCTTAAATTTTTTTTATCGAGGAGATATTTGACAGTGGATTTATTGTGGCTTTGAATTGCTATATGTTTAGTTTCAATTAGTATAATTGTGCAAACTGTTCATAATTGTTGTTGCTAATAGAGTTTTTCCAACAATTAAAACTCGAACAACTCATTAACATGGCAAACAAATACACACATCCCAATGCATGGATTCATGTGGAACAATCCTCTTTTTATTTTATTTTTCCTCTCTATCAACAATCGTAATAAATTCTTGGAGTGAAACACAAAATTGGATTTCAAAGAATTGATGTACAACATGACTAGTATGGGTGGTGATATGGCATAAGCTTAATAGCTAATATAGGTAAGAATCCACAAGTTCTAATAAAAGCTGGCAAACCCAAGCTATGAACAAAGGTAATTTGTCAAATAAAATTTATTTTCTGAACTCTATAGAATATCCGTTAATACATTGTACTTTTTTTTAGATGCATACGTTATTTCAATTCAGGTGTAGCATTTTTTTTGTATTAAGTTTGTGGGAACATGTTTCTGCATTTAATAACATGCCTATATTGAGCTTGTATCTACATATATATGTCTCTACAATTGGATTTATGTTAATTCACTTTTTCATTATGTGAGTAATTTCTTGTTTTTTTTGTAAAATCAAATTATTTAATTCCAAGAAAAGACTATGTTAAATCATTTCTTATTGCATTTCTTCTTTGGATGTTTTATTTAATTATGATAGGATTTCTTTCTCTCACTGAAAAAATAAAAACAATTCTTTCTCATCATTTTGTGTTTCTTCTGAAGTTGCACCAATCAACTATGCATATCTATGTGCAATCTAGATGCAACAATTTCTCAAAGCAG
Source organism: Pseudotsuga menziesii (assembly GCA_001517045.1). Lineage (NCBI taxonomy): Eukaryota > Viridiplantae > Streptophyta > Pinopsida > Pinales > Pinaceae > Pseudotsuga > Pseudotsuga menziesii. Next base: position 359,423 of record LPNX010733859.1, read on the forward strand.
AGAATTCAGAAACAATTTTACACTCTGGAAAAGGGAAAGGGTCACTGACATTTCATAGAAAAAGGATACAATGTTCATGTACCTGCACTCCCTATGGTGGGAGAACCCGTGACCTCCCCCTGAACCGAGAGAGTGTGCGCACGTCTTACCAATTGAGCTAACCCTTGGGGCTATCTTGCTCCATTAGTTATAACAACACATTGGAGTCTTTTCTTGATGAGATTGGATTTTGCCATGACATGCCAAACTATGATGTGATGTTCGTTGTAAAGCCCATTTCGCATTGCTCTCTTTTTGAAAAGCAGCAAGACATGTCTAAAATATGCTATGGGATCCCATGCCAAATTGTAATGTGATGTTAATTGAAAATCCCTTCTTGCTATTTTGTAAACGTGTTAAGTTCAGTAAACTTGTTATATATTCTGTTTTGGACTATTCTCTATCAATTTTTTAGCAATATTTATATAGAAATCTGACATCCCCATATAAATAATAAAAGACATTACCTGCACACTAGGAACACTACATTCTTTTAACCATTGCCATATGCAACCCAAGAATTAAAATGATCATATCATTTACAAACATTTATATACAGTGCCTTAGTTGAATCTTTTATTTTCTGTCTTCTTTTACCCTCTAACAACCACCTTATCGACTTATTATTACAGCTAATTGGAGCAATGGCTAGTTTTTACATACAAATAAATGTACAATAATTGTTACACATAATTTGTAATCAGACCTAGCTGTGCCACCCAAAAAATGAATAAACATCCTCGATGCTGACATCGTCGAACGAAGGATCTCATGAAAAGAAATGCCACGTTAAACCATTAAACTCAGCTTTGATACCTCTGGAGTCAAATCTTCATTCGGTGGAGTTGAGCCGTCGTGCTGAATATCAACGGATGCAGTTGTTTTTTGCAGCGGCATTTCATGTAGTAATTGCTGATCATTGCGCATTATGGTTTTATAATGCTGTAGTGTAAAATCTTTAAAACTCTGGCCTAATATAATGATATTCTTCAGCTTTTCTGGCGACCAATTCGCCTCCACTATACTCATATATTCGGACCTTCGCGTGGGCATGAAAAATAGCGTGGGCCTGTCCACTGACCATTCTGTGTCCCGAGAGAAAATAGAGAACTTGAGGGCCTTCATGACTTTTCGCTCCAACGTAGACAAACCTGAATCCAATACAGCTATATATTTTCGGCGCAGTGAAGAGTAAGATGCATCGTATACTGCGATATCATTTACCCAATTAAATTTCTCTCTCAATAAAATGGCGAAAGCTAATTGCATGTGATCATTTGGCTTCCCCACCCCAATGCCATGGAGAACTACCTGGAATTTTGGATCATGTAGGCCTTTGCCTATCAAGTTTTCTGTTCGTGAGACCATTTCTTGATCCTGCATTTGCTTCATGAAGTTTCTGTAAAACGAAGATTTCTCCAATTTTTCCTGTGCCAGATGAATTTTGTTAATTATCTCATCAACCTTTCTTTTAGTTTCTACATAATTTGGTTCGAACATTTCAGGGTCCTGCCTTTGGAAACCGTGTAACGAGCCATCCCAGTCAAAGAAATGCCAACTTAATTCATTGAAGGATCTCTTATATACTGGATCGTCCTCCAAAGAAATAGTTGTGTGTGGAAGCTGGATTTCATGCAGCATGTGATCACTGTCAAGAATAACTTGCATTTTCTTGGTGAAACATTGATATGGAAAATTTTCTTTGTCGGAGTCGAAGCGCTTGAAGCTGTTGGCTATTAAAATAATCCTGTTTAAATTCTCAGGCGTCCAGTTTGCCTGCAGTACGTGGTCAGTGAGAAAAAGATCGCAGTGAGGCATGGAAAACAATGTTGGTCTATCGACTATCCGTCTGCCATTTTCATTAACAGAGAGAAAAGTGCAGTCGAACGCATTTATAGCTTTTTGCTCAGTTGTCAGTACTGGGTCGTACACCACGATATCATTCACCGATTCAAAATTTTCTCTTAACACAATGGCCAAACTTAACTGGATGTGATTACACTCTACATTTGTCAGCAACTGATCAGTAGGCATCATGTGGCCAACACCATAGAGAACGACTTGTAACTTTGAATGAACTGGGTCTGTGCTTATTACCCTTTCTATTCTTTCGATCATTTCTGGGTTTTCCATTTGTTTCATAAATTCTGTATAAAATGAAGATTTCTCTAACTTTTCCAGAGCAAGCTGTATATTTTGGATTATTTCATCCAGTACTTTTATATTAATTTCTAGATCCGAGCCACCCTCCATGATTGTCTATCCAAACCCGCCCCGTCGATGAATTGGATTGTTTGATTATGTGGGGAGAAGAAAAAATACTCTATGTGCACAGTTATAATGATTGGAGTTAGCCTAATAGTTAATCTAATAGTTATCCAATATAATTGCGATTAGAGTTAAAGTTAAGCTAATAGTTATAGAATCATTGGATTTAAGCTAATAGTTGTATCTAATAATTAATTTAAAAGTTAATATATCAACCATTACAGTGCAATTAAAATTCGTGATTCTAGTCATCATTGGAGTTAAGCTAATAGTTGTATTTAATAGTTAATTTAAAAGTTAAAATAAATTATGCACATTAACTGGACTCCCAATTGGTAAGTGGAGTTTGAGTGTCACATGAGTTGCACATTACCCTGCCACTAAGTACAGTTATCACATGAGTTAAGAGGAATTTATTAGAAGTTAAGAGGATTTTATTAGGAATTCTACTATCACACGAACTGCACGTTACCTCAACTTCCAAATATAAAATGCAGTTTGACTAGTTAACTTGACTTTGAGTTGCTAGATAGAGTTCAAGTGTCACATGGACTACACATTACCATGCCATTAAGTTCACTTATCACATGAGTTATTTTATTTTTATTTTTTATAATTGTTTTAAGGATTTTGAACGATTAATAGTTAATTTAAAAGTTAATATAAACCTATTGTAGTTAATAAAAGATCTAGCTTCCAAATGGAGTTGGACTAATCCTTATGCACATTAAAAGAGCACCCAATTGGTAGGTGGAGTTCGACTGTCACATGAGTTGCACATTACCATTCCACTAAGTGCAGTTATCACATGAATTCAGAGGATTTTATTAGGAGTTGAGAGGATTTTATTAGGACTTATACTATCACACGAAATGCATGTTACTTCAACTCCGAGCTGTAAAATGTAGTTTGACTAATTAGTTCGACTTCGAGCTGCTAGATGGAATTCAACTGTCACATGGACTACACATTACCATGCCGTTAAGTTCAGTTTTCACATGAGCTATTTTTATTTAATTTTTTCCAACTACCACAAATTGCAGTTATCACATGAGATATATTTTATTTTTTTATAATTGTTTATTAAGAGTTCAAACGATTAATAGTTAATTTAAAAATTAATATAAATCTGTTTTAGTTAATAAAAGATCTTTGAGTTATCCTAACTTCTAACTTCCAAATGGAGTTCGACTAAGCCTTATGCACATTAACTGGACTCCCAATTGGTAGGTGGAGTTCGAGTGTCACATGAGTTGCACAATACCATGCCGCTAAGTGTAGTTATCACATGAGTTCAACAGAATTGATTAGGAGTTTGAACTATTTTATTAGGATTTCAACTCTTACATGACTGCACATTAGCTAGACTCCCAGATGCCAAATGCAGTTGGACTAAGCCGTAAGTAATTAGAGTTGAAGTTAAGCTAATAGTTGTAAAATCATTGGAGTTAAGCTAATAGTTGTAAAATCATTGGAGTTAAGCTAATAGTTGTATCTAATAGTTAAGCTAATATAAATCTATTGTAGTTAATAAAAAAACTATGACTTATCGTGACTTCTAGCTTCCAAATGTAGTTCGACTAAGCCTTATGCACTTTAACTAGACTCCTAATTGGTAGGTGGAGTTCGAGTGTCACATTAGTTGCACAATACCATGCCACTAAGTGCAGTTATCACACGAGTTCATAGGAATTTATTAAGAGTTTGGACTATTTAATTAGGAGTTTGACTCTTACATGACTGCACATTAGCTAGACTCCTAGATGCCAAATACAGTTGGACTAAGTTGTAAGTAATTAGAGTTGAAGTTAAGCTAATAGTTGTAGAATCATTGGAGTTAAGCTAATAGTTATCCAATATAACTTTGATTAGAGTTGAAGTTAAGCTAATAGTTCTAGAATCATTGGAGTTAAGCTAATAGTTGTATCTAATAATCGATGGAGTTAAGCTAGTAGTTGTATCTAATAACGGAATAGTTGAAGATTAATTTTAATTTTTAAAACTATCACTAACTCTACTTATCACATGTTAATTAAATTATTTTTTTATTTTTTTGAAATTATTAATTATTAATTTTGGACGACACTCATAGAATCAATCTCGACTGTACACTTGTCTCATTCTTGTTTAATCTTGGACGACGCCCATAGAATCAATCTAGACAGTACACTTGTCTCATTCTCGTCGGTAGATGAAAAAGCATAGATGGTATTCCACCCCAAAATTCTAACATATATACACCTATCGACGTAACGAGTGTCCCTAACATCGTACATCGTGTCTTGTGCCTCTTTACACAATACAATGGAAGAGGCTAGCAACGCAACGATTTTTCCCAGCGGCAATCGTTGCACCGACCCTTCGGCCACAGATGATCCATTCCTCCCCGTTGCCGGTCGCTCCTTCTACCACCGTCGCCGTCACCCCATTGGGGATCGTCGTTACATCCTTGCTGTCTCTCTCCGTCCATCACTGTCCCTGTCCATGCATTAATGGCACCACCTACGTCTCCCTCTCCCTACATGATTCAAACAACCATTCAGCCTCTTCTTCACACTTTGGTCTGTTTCTCGACCCGTCCTCTCCGTGCTCTCCATGGAATGAGTTCTAGCTTCATACCGCGGCTACTGCTATTTGGATTCTCACAGTGCAGATAACTTCAATGTGCTGGCTATTGAGATAACTTCAATGTGCTGCTATTTGTTGGTTTGAAGTTATCACAGTCAATCGTGGCTGCTGCTATTGAGATAACTTCTGAATTTGCATGTTTATCTCCTCATCCTGTTAGCTAGGAATAATATTTGCTGGCTTACTACTATCAGTTTTATTCTATGTATTCACCACTTCCCAAAAAGAAAAGGATGGCTCTTGGATTATCGACGAGCTACAATGGATTGCCAGCAACACTATACACTTTGATTGTGAAGGCCATTTCCCTGGATGACGAGTCCTTGTATCTGTTACTAAATGCCGTCATTCCATTGATAATTTGCTCCATTGTATTAATTTGTATTCGAAAGTCACCCTCCATGGAGGATTCTGAAAGTGAATCTATAAGAGATGGCGAGGGGGTTACATTCATTACCTTGAATATCATTGCGGTTGTTTTAGGACTTTATCTCTTGGTCAATGAGTTTTTGAGTTTCAAGAGCACATCATCCTACAGATTGTATGCAATAGGCATGGTGCTACTGTTAGTTGCTCTGATATGTATACTTGGAGGCATATATATATGTGGCTAGAGAGAGAACATGGATGCAACCATGGGATCACAAGGCGATTATTCAAGGATTTCAGATGATAATGGCAAGTTAGGTAAACAATTTCTCTGTATTGATAAAGATAGAGTTTTGAAAGAAAATGAAATGGAATTTGGGGATGAAGTAGTGCGCGAAGGTTTTGCTGGTGGAGACTTTGGAAATAATAATGCAAAGATTTGTAATAATGTCTTCACAAGAATTCGGTTGTTTTGGTCTCATTCCTAGCCTAGCTTAGGCAAAGAGCATAATGTCTGTCAACTTTTAAGCAGTGTGGATTTATGGTTATATTTATTTATGTATTTTGTGGGGCAACTCTGGGGCTCGTCTACAGCAACAATCTGGGTCAAATAGCACAGTCAAGAGGGCATTTCAATGCGACCATGTTTGTATCTCTTTATTCTTCATTTGCTTTCTTTGGACGGCTCATATCAACAACCCCTGAGTACTTTCCAAGGTATACTCTATCTTGTTGTTTATAAATTGGTTAGAGGTGGGAAAGGGATCAAAGATAACGCTATGTTTATTAGACATCCATGTTTTCATTGGGGATTCGGAGTTTTGTACATAATTGATTTTTGTACATATTTCATGATTATGTGTCTGAAGAACTATATGCTTTGTTGGTCCTTGATAAATCATGAAAAATAGAAATATATTGAGCATCTTCATATAGGAGTGCATCACACTAATAGAACCCAATTTCCATAGCCTTGGAGGCCATCACTAAAAATCTGAGACTATTCCTATTGCAACAGCAAGAGAAGTAGAGGGGGCCACTTCCACTGGCTCAGTTTCACAAAAAATTGCATGAAACAACAATCCTCTCAAACAAACTGTAAGGTTCTTATTATTGTCTATTTAGTAATTGGTATGGCTCATGAAGAGCTTTAGGGATCGCTACCTTCTTAGATCCAACCTCTTAACAGATTCACATTTACCCTATATATATGAATTGAACTTCTCCTACTTTGGAGTTGGTAACTTACACTCAAGCTTAACTACACACTTCATGGGTGCCCACATTCTCTTTGTGACTTGAGAGTTCCAAGCTGTTAAGTTGGTAGTGCAACACTGAGGTGTCAACCACCAAATATTTCCAATGATTTAGCTACTTGTTCTTCACAACAAGGTCGATGGCAGTAGTATGAAGTAGATGGTATGATTCATGACAATAGAGGAAAGAAACTGTGAGCAACGTACATATTAATGACATAATTAAAGCAAGGTCCCATGGAGTTGGATTTCCCTTCTCTCAAAATGCCTGTTGAGAAAAATAGCAAACAGTTTGGGTAGGGTCACATCATGGCATGTTGAATGTTCATAACTCTTAAATAATGTTAACCCTGTTTACTGAGAGATTTTAGGACCTTAAGAGGCATAACGAGATGCCTCTGAAAGAATTCTTAACCAAATTAAACTATTAAAGAATGAAGAATTGGATCTATTAAATGGAAATCAATCAACAATAGTAATGTTTTACCAGAAAAATTGACATACAATTAGGAATGTTGCTTCCCAAGCAAGTGTTCAAAGCACATCATGCTGCAGCGGCAACTGAGAATTCCTTCCTATCTTCCCATAAACAACTTCCCTGTTGTTTGCAACAAGCAGCAGCAAGGAAGCACACTCTGTTCTACCCAACTAGTAATGGGAGCAAGCTATGCCCATTTCATGTGTGCACCAGATTGGTTTTGATTTGTGCATGTGAGAATCCATGTTGAAGCATAAATACGCACTTATACGAAGCCCCTGTTTTGTCCTTGGCTTGGGATGTCCCAACTAGCCATGTGTGCAACAAGGCACAGTCCCAATTGCAGCCCACATCATGTTCTAAACTTTAAATCACAGAGTCCCTTCTTTCTACTAGAGTTAGTTGAGGTATTGAAGTTTCTCATGGTTGTGCTTTCTTGGAATGTATATGACAATATCATGTTGCCTTCTTGCAAGGAATGCATGTGACTTATTGCTCCAGAAACCTATGGACTTACCTCATGGTCTCATGGAGTCTGTTTCCATGTTTCCTAATGCTAACTTCTAAGGAAAATGAGAATTAAGAAAATCCACCTGAATAATGAGGGTGGCTCCGTAAATTGGCATTGCTGGAACTTGGAGCTAATTGTAGAGTAGTGAAAGTTTGGATGGACTTGTATAGATTAAAATCTGAAAACTAAACTAGTGCAGTAGTAACTCCTAAGCTGTAAGAACTCTATCCGACCCACTTATTCCATTGAGATCTAGAAAAAGGCCTTGGGATCAATATATATTTTTGAAATTTTCTTACCCCTTTAAGAAGTTTCCATGATTTTTCCTTCAACCATATGAAGTTTATTCCCATTTAAAATTTTAGAAACTTAGCGCTTAGCTGGGGAAAAAATCTGTTCTGGTTTGCCCAAGCCTGTACAAGTAGGTCCAATACTCTGTTCTGGTTTGCACAGGGATGCCAACTAACAACCTTCTACTATGCCCCTCTCCCTTAGAGCTTCTTTGTTAGATCCTTCCGGGAAGAGTTATGTGGAGAGCACCCACAAACACCAGAATTACTATAAGTAAATAATAAGCAAGTGGCTAAACCTTTATTGATTGAAAATTTGTAAGCTAATGATGTCGATATCCTAAGCCACATAGAGAACGAGGCTTAACTAATGAGCATGGGCTTATGTTTGATCCCTGAGCTTCTCCATCTTAAAATCAAAATCTGTCCATGGAATTGCTTTTTCTTTTCTGGAAAGGGCAGTTAAAGTTTTGTCCATGCAGAAGAATGTTTAATAAATAGATTTCCCCTATAGCAATTTTATAATTTAAAATTTTGTTCAAAGAAGTTAGTTGCTGATTTGAATTTTCCCTACCGAATGCACAATATATCTTTGAATCATATTACTGGAACAAAGTAGAAGACAGACCAATTGATAAAATAAAAATTATTGAATTTTAATGTGATGGTTAATGGCATTGATAAATATAATTACAATATTGCAGGGACGTGAGAGTTGGATGGCCATGGTGGATGTGTGTAGAACTGATCCCTATACCTTCTGCTTTCTTCTACTTAATGAAAGGGGTTGTTGATTCTCTCTATGTTAGCACTTGCATCCTAGACATGTGCTCTGGATATATCATCTCAACTGCAGCTTCTTTGGGTGCTGACCTGTTCGGTATGGACAGATTTGGAGTGAATCATAACATTGTGATTGAGAATATTCCTTTGGGCTCTTTGATGTTTGGCTACACGACTGCTCTGATCTATGACAACAATGCTGAAGATGGAGAAATCCAAGAGAGAAAACTTGGCAGTATGATTGTTTGCATGGGAGGAAAGTGTTACAGGACTACGTTTATCGTATGGGGTTGTATTAGCTTGGTTGGATTAATACTCAACTCAATTCTTGTGCTGAGGACTCAAAGGTTTACCAGATCACATACAAAGTAGAAGAATAAAGAGAGGTTCAATCCATGTGAAACAAATATAATTTAGAAAGATAGAGGTAGTCCTCACATACATAAAGTTTATACATGTGTACACACTTTTTTTTATAATGAGTTTTTCTTTTCCATGGAGGCACCCTAATGTTGTGGCCTTGAAGGTTGTCTTTGAGGAGGAGGAGTATGTGCATTTGGTTATGGAGCTATGTGCTGGTGGGGATTATTTTTACCAGTTGCAGAAATAGGGAAGGTATTCTAAGCCCAATGTCGCAAGATTATTCAAGCATCTCATGGAAGTGGTGAAATATTGTTATGATAATGGGGTTGTGCATAGGGATCTGAAGCCAAAAATATTCTTCTTGCAACAAAGTCTCCTTCATCACCGATCAAGCTTGCTAAATTTGGACTGGCCACCTACTTCACACTAGGTATGTAATGAGCCATTCGATCTCATATTTGAAATTAGACTTATGGTAGCAGAATTCTTGTTGTAACATTTGGTTCAATTATTTTAGATTTAGGTAGGTTTGTATGTATTTTTTTTTCTAATGGAGTGATGTTCTATGCCAAGTGTGCCGTATGAATATAGTCTTCTTGTTCTACAGCATTTCATTTGTTTGATCTTGAATTGTTAATACTTTTTTAGGTTCATCCCTAAATCTTCTCCGTTTGGAACATGGCAGAAACTCAACGGAACTGTAGGTAGCCCCTTCTATATAGCTCCAAAGGTTTTGTCTCGAGGATACAATCAAGTAGCAGATGTCTGAAGTGTTGGTGTAATTATTTAGATTCTTCTCAGTGGGATTCCACCCTTTTGGGGTCAGATGAAATCAAAGATTTTTGATGCGGTCAGAGAAGCCAAGCTGCAATTTCCAAAGATTCTTGGAGTGGTATATCTTATTCTACCAAGGATTTGATCTCCAGAATGCTATGCATGGATCCAAAGAAGAGGCTTAGCTCTGTGGAAGTGTTAGGTAAATTGGATATTACATGAAATCCTTGGGTATTTGTTAAAATTTGTCTCTAGAGCCCCATCTAGTTGAATGAGATGTCAGATTCCATATATTTCTTTTAAATTGGACTTATTATTGGTTTGATATTGCAGAGCATCCTTGGATCACTGGTCAAGTAGAGTTATCGGTGCATAGCACAAATGGGATTAAAGGTAAACAAAGCATCATCTGTAAATCTTTGAGGCCAGGGGAACCAAAGACAATGGCTTAGCTCAACATGCAACACCAAAACATATATTCTGTCATCTTCTCAGGAAAACCATCTTTATCTGGATTCTTGGTGGGTGACAAGGGATTTCAAGTGTTGGGAAGCTTTGCTTTTCATAGTTATCCCAAAGCACAAGGGTCAGAATATTTATCAGCAATCCAAAACACTCCGAGCTTTGCCTTTGCAAATGTTGATGTGGCATTTAACTCAGAACATTATGTATCTTTCTCCGACAATAAAATGCAGCATCAACTTTCTCAAAGAAGTAACATTGTTTTTTGTGATGCATATTGATTCCTTCATATTATTTCTATTTTTTATTTTATTTTTAGGTTCGTGATCTAATGGAGTAATTTTTATCTTTACTTGCAGGGTCCAGTTTTGGACATCTCCTTGTAGCGGCAGCCTCTAATAGTATAAAGACTGTATCTCAGTATGTGATGTTAGTTGAAGAGGGTGGAGGTCAGACACAAAAGGAAGAAACTTCTAGTCCAAGGTACCTAATTGCACACAAAGAGAATCGTACAATAGGCTTGGGGGAGCTTGAGTAGCTGGATCTAAAGGTTTCAAAATCCATAATACGACGGGCTGCATGTACTCGCTTTTCTGGTGCCACCTTATTTCAATCTCCATTAGTGTGTTGAAAGTTTCTGTAAACATGATCATTGTACCATTGGAAATCAAAAGCATAGCTTCGAAAACCTAATGATTATCTTACCTTTTGAAGGGTTGTTTGATGGAGTTTTTAACCAGACCTTTGGCAGTCTGTTACTCCCAAGATTTAATTCACGAGATATATTGATGCACTAATTTGTATTTTTATGGGTTGTATACTACACAGTGTTATATTAAAGTTCAATGGGTGTCTCGTGGAGATCCCTTCATTTTATAGAGTAAACATACTTATTCTTATGAGTGGATAATATAATAAAATATCGAGCATACCTATATTTTTATGTATTATAATTCGAGAATGAGATGTGAGATCTCGATTGTCTACATTTAGGTTGTATGGATTGAGGAATTTATATTATATTTTCCAAAATACATGTACAAAACAAAATCGAAATGGCTACACTTTTGTTTGAAATAATTACTCTCTTTCAAAGGTTTCATGTTGTTTATTATTTGCATGAACAACTNTATATTTTGCATGAACAACTCTTAATTCAGCACTGGTTGCTCTGCATGTGGGGTGGCTAATTTTAGAATTTTAAGCTGGTGAAGCTCAATGTTCAAACATAACTTAATGCTTTTTAGAAACCCACGTTCTCATCATGGCTTAATGCTTATTAGATACCTAGGTTCTCATCAAAGTCTTAATACTTGTTAGGCACCTATATGCTCTGATCATGGCTTAAAGTGACGAACTGTTAATAAATGGGGTTTTATTGTGATTTAGATGTATCCTTTTATTTTAGATATATTATAAGTGCTCCTTCAATGTATAGAATTGCAAGAATGATTGACTGACAAACTTAGCACTAGAATATCAAGGCATGCTAAACTGAAATAATTCGATCATGTCAATTTGAACCATCCTTGTAAGTTTGCATGGGATGTCCTGCATTTCATGCAGAAGATCTATTTGGGTAAATTGTGTTGTTTCAGGACAATATTATAGTTTCATTTTCCATTTTTTCTTTTAAGCTATGGAACATTTTTTGCCAAACCAATAATTTCATTTTCCATTGCCTAATTTGTTATCATTTTCTATGTAATATTGACTCTTTTTTTTTGCTAAATAACTGGAGGGCAATGACTAGCCAACATTGACCTTATTAGTGGTTATTCCTATTCAAAACTATCAGAATGGTTATTACAGGCTGCAGTAACTGTAGAATGGACCAAGAGGGATTTGTTTGCAGAGAATATCAAGTGAAATAATCTTGTGCTTAAAACGCTGGGAAAATTGATGCTCTAGTTAAGTTTGTGCAAAGACAATTTTCAGGAAAGCCCATTCAGGACAATTATGTTTAGCACTTAGAAGATCTTATTGCCTCATTTCTTCAACTATTACAACATCCATGACATAGCATCAGAGGAAGCATTACAAGCAAGAATGAAAACATTTTTTTATATGCTTTGAGGAGAAAGCATCTTTGAAAGAGGAGGCAATGCAACATAAATAAAGTACATATAATAATAATAGGAATAATGATGTTCAGAGGGCACATGACTAAAAGTGTACACAATCTAACATGCTATTGTATTGACTCACTTATTCATTATCAATTATATATTTTTGTATCTGTATAGATTCTTTATGTTACCCTTCTTATGTTGGATGTTTCCTGTAACTGAACTAGTGTTCATTACAATGTCTTCAAAGGAGTTGCATTTATTTGTTACATTATGCATTTCCATTCCTCTTTTGTGCAGGAAATGCTTTTCTATTTTCTTGGGTTATTGGATGAACATATTTGGATACCTCTTTGGCTTGTTGCTTGTTGTAGGTAGATAGCTTTGTTAAAATTTATCTTGGGGTTGCTCATGGCTAGACTATAAGATACAATGAGAATGACGAAGTTGCCGTAAAGAATGTTGAAGAGGCTCATGACAAAATGCTAGAATGGTTGAATAAATATCTGAAGTGATAAAAGACATCTAATTATTAGAAATATATTGATGTTCATTGTCTGGATGAGATCTCTTTTATTTATTACTACAAAATAACTTGATGAATATATACATGTCACTCATAAAAAGGTATACCTATTTCCAGTAAAATCCATTAAGGGTTGCAGTTGGCATCTGTTGGTTTTCTGATAGCAATGGTTATTACCTCATTTTTCTGATGTTGACATGATGTATGAAATGTCTTGGATGCAATGGTCATTTCCCCATTTTTCTAATGTTGACATGATGTATGAAATGTCTTGGATGCAATGATAGTAATAGACATTGTAAATTATAAATTCCAAAAGAAATTGATTTTCATTGAACTGGGAAATTGTATTGGTAATATTCATTGCTTCACATGGTTGATGCTTTATTATTTTTTCATCTATATTTACAGAATTAAAACAATATTTTTTCATTGAGTTTCAGAGCTCTTCATGATCAAGGACATTTTTATTTCTTTCTTGGCATTCTTCAACTCCAAAATTTGAAAGTTCCACTTTAATATCTAATCGTTTTTGTTAGAAAGAAACCTGATTCCTTTTACACCATTATATAGCGTTATTGCTTATGCATATAGCTTAAATTGTATCTTAAAAGAGGTTGGTCATGAATATTTCTGTGCAGAGGAATTCCCATGATTTCCTTAAGTTTAATTTTGATGATGATTTTTCCTACTCATGTTGTCCACGCTCCACATAGGGGAAGAGAATGAACCAAAAAATTCCAAATGGGGCAAGGTTCCTTCACATTTCTTATGGTTTTAATGTGGTGTTTGCCAATTTCTTATCTGCTCTCCATATTGTTACTATGTTTTATTATTATCACATATGTACCTCCATTGGAGTTCAACTTAACTTCCTTTGTCTTACCATGATACCAACAATTTGACATGATGTTGTTATGGAAATTCAATTTAGCATTTTGTATTTGTGTTCTTCTATCACATTTTTTGTTTTTTTTTGAAGGGGATTGGGATATTGTAGTCCTACATATGTATTAATTTTTAATTATTGGTTAAAAGAGTGATGATTCTTCCTCTTAGTTTAAAGGCAGCACTGCTGTTCCTTTTCATTTGTAGATTGTTTGTTAGCTTTTCATATTATTTGGCAATGGTAAACTTAGATTTATTTTCCAAATCAAGAAGATGAAAAATCTAAGAAGTCCTTTAAACAGTGAGAAGGAGCACTCCTAACAAGCATGGAATTGCATTTAAGCCCTAAAATTTTCCAGCTCAAAATCAAATTCAATAGTACTCCCAGTAGCCGATATGAGAGGTGAGATGCAGTTTGCACAAAGGCTTAAAGGTCTTTCTCTATCTGTGTTATTTAAATTAGAAGAAAATTACTCTATGGATTTAATTTGTTGTCATGAATAGTCTTTGCAGTCATGCAGTTTCCACAAAGGCTTGAAGCTACAACTCACTCTTTGGGCCCATACCCACAACTCTTACAAACCTACCTCATCTTGTTGTTTTGGATGTCAGGAACAGTAGTCTCTCTGGAAATACTCCTCAAGGTGATAGCTTTCTCATGCACTGCACACCTAAGATTAACATTATTACCTAAGATTCATTTTTTTGTTATGCCTTGCACAATCTCTAATTCGTCTTGTCTTGGCTTAGCAACGATACATCTTCGTTTTATTCGCGAGATGTAGAACAGCTAGTGGCAGGGTATGGTTAAGACACCGCCTAAGCTGAAAGGTCGTCGATTCTAATCTCGTCAGATACTAAAAAATCCAACCATGTTAAGGGTTGGTGTGGTCCAGGCCGGGTGTGATCCCCGGGTGATTTTGACGGCTTAGATGCCCCTGGTTCATGGTTACTTAGCCAATGGAAACCTTGCTAGCCAGGGGGGTTCCACCACTTTGCTAACAAAAAAAAATGATACATCTTCGTTTTGTTGTTTTTTGGGGTTTTTTAGGTTTATTAGTAGCACAAACCTAATCTAAAACTGGGTCTGATATGTTTTGTTGGGGTTTTAAAGGTTTATTTGTAGCACAAACCCATCCTTAGCATAAAATATTTAGTTAGACATAACATTGGCATAAAAACTTGGTTTGGATTGAAAATGTAGTGAAAGTTCATAGAGGCAATGATTGTAGAAATGTCCTTGGACTCCAACGTGCAGAGTTGGCACATAACTTCTAAAAAATGAAAAATATAGTATTTAGAGAACAAAATCGTAACCTCTACCAATGTCCTTGTTTATGATGAAATTTGGATAATGGAGGAAATCCCACTATTCTTTGTTGCATTTTGGTCATTTTGGAAACTCTATATTAAGGAAAAGTGGCTTTTGGAAATTAACCAATTCAGTATTTAAAGTTAGTGTTTAACACTCCTTTCACTCAAACAAAATTAAGTAAAAAAGTAATAAGTTGTAATCTTCAAATAGACATCGAGGATGATTGGGGAAATAGATCATAAATTTGAAGGTTGAAGAGTGTTCACATTCAAAATTACTATTAACCTGTAACATAAAAAAGTAAAAATACAAAAATGCTCGCTTGTCTTCTTCAATTGATGGTAGATGATTGTCTTTGACCATGATTGCACCAACAAAATTGCATAAATTGGGCAAGAGTTGTGAACTTCTAGGAGCTATAAATTTTAGGTTTGAGTTTTAGTTGGACAAGAGTATAGTTATTGGGAAGTTATTCCTCAGGGGAATAGATCTAAATATTCATTTTCTAGAAAATTACTCAAAGAAAATGTTGCATTTGAATCAAAGTTGTTTGTAGTCCAACTACTCTATCTAGAATTTTTCCGATGTTGTTGCCAATGTGTTTAAAGGTTAAGTTGTCCTAGAATATCAATGAAATATACGAGAGGAAAATCTAGACTAGAATTGCCTTGGGGATGTCCTCCTAAGGATTGAAATCAATCATCTAATGGTGGCTAATCACAGTGCTGGCTAATCACGGTGCATGTCGTGGAGCATTCTGAATCATACAGTCTACGGATTTTACTTTGATAAGAAAACTCATGGCTTTAGATTGGGTGTCCATTTCAACCAACCCCTTTAGTAGTGACTTCTCAATCCGTTTGTTAGCAAACATTAGCGCATGACTGTCTACTAAAATCTGAACCTTCCTATTGCAACAAAGGCCATTAAGTATGTCAAGCCAACCTGGGATCTTCCCAAAGAAGAAATTGAGGAATTCATCATCATAATCTTCCACTTTTTACAAGTATGGGTTCAGAGCAGGTCATGAAATGGATGAATCTCGTTGGGGTGTTATGGATGCAGGCTTGTTCCGGCACTAACTTTGATTTCTCTTCCTATTCCTTGGCTCTAAAGTAGGCTTTGTAGATTGGCCAGGTCCAACTTAACAATCTTGTCGTGGCTTCTGACTTGGGAAAGGCTCCGGGATGGACATTCGGATATGCAATGCGTCGTATGCCCCTCTGGGAAGTTATGTTTATAGCCTCATTCATAGGACTCATGGGTTATGGAGTCCAGTGGCTGGTAATGATGGAGAAGATATCAGCCAAGTATTGACAGGTATGTGTGCATCTGACTTTCCCATTTATTTCATTTAATTTATGTAATTCCCACTTAAGTCTGTCTACTATGATATTTATATTGTAATGGATTGAAATCCAAAGTTGATGCTATGAGATAGTAGGTCTTCTATTTCTTATAAGATATATTTTCTTAATGCCTGGTTCAATAATTTTCCCATGGGAAAACTATTCTAGACGTATGATTCAACCATCTACCCCAACTTTTATTCATTATTCATAACTCTAAGACAGGTGGTTTAAAAGGCATTACTTGCCACAAAATCTTTGTCGGCCAAGAAGTTGGCTTTGGGGTGTAAGTTATAAGTCTTCCTTGGCTAGAACTCTGCCTCAGTTGGAACTCTGTCGCAACTAAAACTTTGCCCCGTATGGAACTCTGCCCCGGCGGAACTTTTCCCTGCTGGAACTTTGCTTCGACTGGAACTATTACCTCGGATGGAACTTTGCCTTGGATGGAACTATGCCCTGGCTGGAACTCTGCCTCGGTCGGAACTCTACCCTGGATGAAACTATGCCCTGGTTAGAACTCTGCCCCAGTTGGAACTCTGCCCTGGTTGGAACTCTGCCCCGATTGGAACTCTGCCCTGGTTGGAACTCTGCCCCGGTTGGAACTCTGCCCTGGCTGGAACTTTTTTTCCATTCAACATTACCAATGCAGAATTGTTAAGATTCTAAATATCTAAATATTTGCTAGCTCAATAACTCTCTATAGAAAGTATGTTCAACAATGCATGAATTTTATTGGAAGGAACAAGAGCCTCACAGGAACCTTGCCCTTGTTGGAACTCTGCCCCGGTTGGAACTTTGCCCTAGTTGGAACTTTGCCCCGGTTAGAACTCTGCCTCGTTGGAACTTTGCCCTGGTTGGAAATTTTCCTCACTGGAACTCTACTCTGACTGGAACTCTACCCTCGTCTGGAACTTTGCCCCAATTGGAACCTTGCCCCTAGCTGGAATTCGGCCTCCTTGAGAATCTAAATATCTAATATTTGCTAGCTCAATACGTTCGACAATGCATGAACTTTTGGAAGGAAGTCTTCCCTCACAAGAACCCTGCCCTGACTGGAACTCTACCTTGGCTGGAACTATGACCTGGTTGGAACTTTGGGCCTATTCGAAGATCATATCATTGTACAATTCTCTGTCAATACGGGACAATGTGTCCCTTCTTTGTCGTATTGTGGTTGTCGTGTCCCTTTCTTTGCTAAAATGTGGCTGCTGTAGCATGAATATGGTGCCCTATCCTATCCGAGCTATGACTGTGTCAAACCCTGATCATAGGTCAATGGTGGTGTTAAGTTTCCTAGAAGGAGCTATGAATTTGCCCCGGTTGGAACTCTGCCCTTGCTGGAACTCTACCTTGGTTGGAACTCTACCCTGGCTGGATTTCGTTGTCTTGCAAAACCCATCTACTAGGGTATTATACGTAAGAATATTAGGAGCTTGTTGCTTGCTCATCATTTGGATGAAAAGATTGATTCAACCTCGATTTTGTCATTCCTGCAAATCCCTTTGATGCGGCTATTGAAGCTTATGATGTCTGGAATACAGCCATGTGCTTACATTCCTTTAAACACTTTGAATGTAGGGGGATTAAAAGTTTGGAAAGAGTGGTGGGCGCTTGAGATCATCTTCTTACATATGGAAAGGGTTGTCTTCATCAAACCTTAGATGATAGGTCAATGGTGGTGTTAAGTTTGCTAGAGGAAGATGTGACTTTGCCCTGGTTGGAACTCTGCTATGGTTGGAACTCTACCCTGGCTGGAACTCTGCCTTGGCATACATGCCTCGGTTGGAACTCTACCCCAGCTGTAACTTTTACCTGGTTGGAACTGTGACCTGGTTGGAACTCTGCTCCAGCTGGAACTCTGCCCTGGCTGGAACTCTGCTCTGATTGGAACTCTACCCCGACCAGAACCTTGCCCTTGGATGGAACTTTGTCTCCTTAAGAATCCAAATATATAAATATCTGCTAGCTCAATAATTTCGACAATGCATGAACTTTATAGGAAGGAACTCTTCCCTCATAGGAACCTTTCCCTGATTGGAACTCTGCCCTAGACAAAACTGTGACCTGGTTGGAACTCTGCCCTGGCTGGAACTTTGTCCCGCTAGAAATCTGCTCCAATTGGAACTCTTCTTTTATGCCCTCGCAATGTTGAGTTGTCAGTCTTCTAATTATGTAGTATGAATCTTTATCTTTCCAACTTGGGTTTTTGGTTTGTGGGTCTCTAATTCTATAGTATGAATCTTTATCACAAATTTTAGAACACCTACAACAAAATAAAGTCCAACAGTAGTGTTCCTGAATAGAGAAGGGGAAATATATATCTCTATAGCCCACCTTTTTAGCCGAGTATTTGAATAAAAAATCAGGCCATTTTTCAAGGCTGCTATACTGGGAAAAAATTCTCAATAACTCACTTTTTTAGTAGAGTATTTGAACAAAAAATAAGGCCATGTTTCAGGGCTGCTGCATTGGGATAAAATTTAATTATTTATTGATGTAGTTTCTTTTTTAAATTGGGCCATTTTCATTTTATTAATTGAGCAGGACTAAAAAATATTGATTTTTACTCTTGCTTAGATGTTCAAGATATTGAATAAAAGAGAAATACTGTTAATGAAATCCAAGAATTGCAAAACATAGCAGTTTGGAGTCAATATTAATTAAATGCAAGAATCTTCGGTGTTCAAGGTATTGAATAAAAGAGAATTACTGTTAATGCAATCCATGAACTTCAAAACACTAATATCAGTTTGCATTCAATATTAATGAAATGCAATAATCTCAAAGGTTGACCAGTTTTGTTTGGGTTCATTAGTATAAGTTAACAAAATGTGAACATTTATGAGCATACCAATGTTTAGATTCAGTATCCTGTGAATGGAATGTGAGAATTGTAAACTACAACCAGGCACTAATTAAAAATACAATGAAACCTAAGTCTGGTTCATTTACTTCAAAGCGAAGGGCTGTATAAATTTGTAAAGATGTAGGTCTTCTCAACAGTAAAGATGTAGGTCTTCTCAAGAGTCAGTTGAAGTACCAATGCATAAAGATGTTCAGTACTCTGTTTAAAAAATGCATTATTTCTTATTGTGATACACTTTCTATGCTATGCAATTGTGCACAACAAAGTTGAGATATCAAGAGGAATCGTGCACATCATAGTTGAGATCTCAAGAACAAATTGAGTTCGATTCTGATCTAAATCTACACTATACATGATAACTACTTTATTGAATATTGAAGACAAATTCAATTGAAAGTTTCTATTAAACCTGGTATGACAGTGAGAATGCAAATAAATCTAGGCCAACCAAGGCCTTATGAACTTGCAAATTCCTCGAACTAAAAATATAGACCTTTCTTATGGTACAAAATTCATCAAAAGGATCTCACTAAGTAAGGATTTAGAAAGAATGAACTCATCCATGTCCTTTGTTACATTATCCATGTTTTTTTCTCCATGATTCTTTGAATCTTTATATCAACACAACCCCCAAAACCCCCACCCAATAACCTAAATCCAATCCATTTTATACATATAGCATTCACAAACATTGATTGAAGCTGAAAATGGAGGGAAAATAAGACCATCGAACTACCCGAACCCTGAAAGTGACTGCTGCATCCATTCAAAGGGTTGGAATTCCAAAAGAAAATGACTTGAGCAAATCACTTACTGGCGAAGGCTACATTGCACTATCCGAAGGAATGAGTTTGCGAGTTGAAGGACCTAATGCAATGCAATCAGTAATCATAGTATTGTTCCATACCCTATGATGTCGGGGGAGGGTTGGCTCTTCTAGCTATCCAAAATCTAATGTGGCTTATTGTCTCTATCATCTATAACTTCTTGATCCTTTTTATGGCTTCCAAAACTATAAAATATTGCAACATTGATCCCTTGAATTGTTCTTGTCTGTGCCTCATGCTTTAGGAAAGCAAGTCAACTATGCTTACTCCATTTGGCCCTTACAAGAAGGGTTGAGCCTCCTTGATACCCCTACTTGCATTAATGGTAGATCATCCATGACCACTAGAAGAGGTAGTCACCCTTCTCCCTTACTTTTACTGGGAATCATTTTGCTCCACCAACTGGAAAATCAACCCACTATTATAAATCAATTATGGCCTTCTTTTATGCCTAATTATCTTAATCTTGGCATGGGGATGAATTCCACATACATTGTGCCAATGAAGGATTTGATATTTATATGCATGGGTGTTTAAATATCCTGGTGATACGCTGTGCAAATTATACTCCCCTGTGGGCTCCACCTAGCAGCATTTCCCCTTCCTTTTGTTCACCATACTCTTTATTCCCACATACAAAATAGAGGCCCAGTTGGGAGATACAAGTAACACAACATCCAGGCAAGATAAGGAGACACTATTTTTTTCTCTATATCTATGTTGGAGGCATAGAGTTTCCATGGATTGGTCATGATATCATAACCATTTTTACTTCAGATAACCAAATAATTTCCAGTCGAGGGCAGAGTTCCAGTCAGAGCAGAGTTCCAGCGGGGCAAAGTTCTAGCCAAGGCATAGTTCCAGCCAGGGCAAAGTTCCAATTGGGGCAGAGTTCTAACGGAGGCAGAGTTCCAATTGGGGCAGGGTTCCAACCGAGGCAGAGTTTCAACTGGGGCAGAGTTCCAATTGGGGCAGAGTTCCAATCGAGGAAGGGTTCCTGTGAGGGACAACGTGTCCCTTCTCTATTGTACTGTGGCTACCATGTCCCTTTCTTTGCTAAATTGTGACTGTTGTAGAATGACTGTGGTGCCCTATCCTAGCTGAGTTATAACTGTGTGAAAACCTAGATGATAGGTCAATGATGGTGTTAAGTTTTCTAGTGGGAGCTATGAATTTGCCCCGACTGGAACTCTGCCTTGGCTGAAACTTTGCCCCGACTGGAACTCTGCCTCGGCTGAAACTTATCCCCAGCTGGAACTCTGCCCATGTTGGAACTCTTCCCTGACTGGAACTCTGCCCTGGCTGAAACTCTATCTCTGTTGAATTTCTTTGTCTTGCAGAACCCATCTACTAGGGTACTATACATATGAAGATTAGGAGCTTATTGTTTGCTCATCATTTGGATGAAAATCTTGACCTCAACCTCGATTTTGTCATTCCTGCAAATCCCTTTAATGCAGTTGTTGAAGCTTACTATGTCTAGAATACAACCATCTGCTTACATTCCTTCAAACACTTTGAATGTAGTGGGATTAAAAGTATGGATAGAGTGTTGGGCACTTGAGATCATCTTCTTACATATGGAAAGGGTTGTCTTCGTCAAACCCTAGATGATAGGTCAATGGTGGTGTTATGTTTTATAGAGGGAGTTGTGACTTTTCCCGACTGGAACTCTACCCGGCATGCATGCCTCGACTGGAACTCCGCCCTAGGCTGGAACTCTGGTCTTGGATGGAACTCTGCCTCGGTTGGAACTATGCTCTGGCTAGAACATTTCCCTGGCTGGAACTGTGCCCCAGCTAGAACTCTGCCCCAACTGGAACTATGCCCCGGTTGGAACTCTTCCCCTATAATTGGAAATTTTCCCCCACTGGAACTTTGCTCCGACAGGAAATCTGCCTTGACTGGAACCTTTACCCTGGCTGGAACTCTGCCTCCTTGAGAATCCAAATATCTAAATATTTGCTAACTCAATACGTTCGACAATGCATGAACTTTTGTCTGAAATGTCCAACAAAATCGTATGGCCTAATGTTGTCACATACAGCGTAATTGTTGATGGTCTTGGAAAAGAAGCCAAGTTTGAGGAGGGTATGAAACTTTTCCATGAAATGTCCAACAAAAAACATTTGCCCTAATGTTGTTGTGGTGATGAGGTCTTTTTGTTAGTGGCAATGAGGTCTTTATTGCTGTGAGAAGCAACTATCTCCAAATGGATCGGGAACCGCTTTAAGGACCTTTTTCGAGTTGCTTCTCACGTGGGGGTCTTAAGAATATCTTTGACTTGGTTTTTGATGGAATGATCCACTATAGGAGGGTTGCTTACACATTTTTCATGCCAAATCATTGGGACATCCAACATGTAGCGCTTCATTACACCTTCATGCATAATTTTATTTATGAAGCGTTCCACCTTCGAGAGCATCTATTGCATTTATGATAGAGATCACCACTTGAGCATCATTTTGGAGGATTGTTGGACTTTACTTGGAAATTTTCCTCTTTTATGGATGTCCCCCCCTTTATTGGATGATTTTGTTGGGATTTGGAGTGTATGTGGCATACCCACCTCATTTCTTTATGCATTATTGAAGTTTCCACCTTGGTGAGTTAGTGGAAAAGGCTTTCTTTATGATCTCCTAGGATATATCTAACGATCTAATATTATTTAAAGGGTTATTGAGCCTACAACTCTATATAAGAAACTTTTCCCTTTGCTTTTGATGTTGTTGATGGGCTATTGAGACGCTTTTCCCTTTGCTTTTGATGTTGTTGATTGGCTATTGAGAGTTACATTTATTTTGGAGAGGTTTTGGAGATTTATGGAGACTATCTTGTTAAAGTGAGACAACATTGTTTTGAAAATATAAACCTTGGGCATGGTGCTAAATCCTTCTCACGAAAATATTGGTGGTTTGATCCATTTAATGTAAATTTGGTACATCGAAAGAAATTTTATGGTACTACTTTCTCTTTCTTTTATGCTTTTGTATTGGTTTAAATATTTGAAAATTGCATTTTAGGAGTGATTGCAAGTTTTATTACTTCCATTGCTAGAGTTTATGTCAAGTCACTTGCTAAAGGTGCAACTCTAGGGAGAGCCCTTTCATGGTGACATTTCTGCATTAGATTTCAGAATAAATAGGGTGCTTGTGGCATGTGTATGCAACCCATTTCAGCCCTGTTATCTCAAGAACACAACTTTTTTAAATAATGTTCATGACCCCATATGCCCCTAGAATTGAAAGGAACTAATCTCTCTCATCAACAAACCCAAAAAATTAAAATCTGTTCATTTACTTCCAGTTTTATTGAAATTTGGAAACTAAAATTCTGCAAAATAATACTTTCTATTTCAAATCTCAAAGTCGAAGGTTTCACAACAGCATTCATCTTATTACTAAGCTTGATATAACTAACTTAAAATTTTGAAAATTATTAATTGTAATTTATCTTGAAAACAAAATTACGTTAGGCTCAAGTAACACTTAAATGAATTATTATCTTTCACTTTGTGTAGTTCATCCTTACATGTCTACGAATCTCTATTTTAAATTCTGCACAATAGATTAGATTTACAGTAATATCTTGGGCTAAAACAATTTATACCTTAGGATAGGTTTTGGGAGTGGTTTCAATCATTCTTACAAATTCTGGAAATTTCATTTATCTTCTCATATAAAATTTCAGATTTGAAATGGATTCATATGGCTGTAATGTTCTATCTTTTTTACCATTTGCTTAGAGAAAGTTTTGTGTCTTTAAAATCCGAAATCTAACTCTAGGCAATCTTTCACATTGTTGCATCACTAAAGTGCTTGTTCTTTGCTCTATTTACTTATGCATCTATTTGACAATCATTTTATGATATCAACAAATTCTATATGACACATAACAATGGTAAATCAGATTTCAATAAACCAATCTGAACTCTCATATTAAATGTTTTTTTAAATCAATCAATACTTATGAAAGACCCCCTTGACCTTGAGAGTTGGTCAAAAGTGAGGAGAGAAGTGTATTGAGGTGATAGTGGCTTACCCAAAGATAACATTTGTGGATTATGACTTTCTCCACTTAAATGTAAATTGGAGTGGTAACTGAAAGAGTGAAAGAGTTATTGTGGTAACCGTGGGTAACCTTTATTCATGGCCTTTAGGGTTGCAATTGTGTTTTAGATCTTTACCATTTAAAGTGTAGATTTGGGAAATAAGTTGACATAATTGATAGTAGACATTTTGGCCATAAGCCTATTTGCATACTTCTATACAATATATAACAGTGTTCTATACATTGGTAGTTTAAATTTTAGTGGGATAAAGTTAAAGGAGAAGTGGGATAAAAAGCATCATCAAATAATAACTTAGGATTACAAAGCCAGAAATGGGCAGAAAGCATTATTAAATAATAATAATTTGCTGATCACAATGGCCTCATATGGAAGCGTGAAATACCCTAACTGCCAAATTTTTGTTTATTTTTCGAAAATTGAGGAGAATGTGAGTATTGTCTTGAAGCCAACCATCCATGTCGATAAATAGTACTATGCATTCCTGTTCAAGCATTTGGTGATAAGTGAAATTGGATATTGAGTATCACCAATAATTAGGGAATGGGAACCAATGGCCAAAACGTTTTTCCCATTCTCTTCAACAGTGCTAAAGTGATCACAAGGCTTAACAACAAACATAACTTTGGCTGTGCATTTACCTAGGACATGAACACTTCAAATCCAATTAGTTGTTTTTGTGGAGTTCCTTTATGGGTTGCAGGGGACTTGGAATACAATAGCACTGCATGCCTGCCATCCATTTTATCATGGTTCCACACAAATATGGAGGATCTGAATTTTAACTTCCTACAAGGGGTGTTCTCCACTCTGACATGAACTTTTCCTTTGTTATCAAGGGCTTCAACATGCTCAATTGTCACATTCAGATCAATCTTCTTGATGGTTGTAGAAGAGAACTTGTAGGAGTATCTTGAGTAACTCAGTCCCTGACCAAATTCAAACACTTTCTTCCCTGTGTAAAATCTATATGTTCGACCCAGATAGCTTGTATGATGATTGGGACGCATGTTCATGTTTGTCATCGGTGTCTTCACAAACTCTTGAGGGTACCATGTCATAGGAAATCTCCCACATGAACAGTAACATACACACATAACTTTCAGGTACTTCATTTTTGTTGCAATACTTTTTGTTTTTAATAAAAAGAAACTGACAGTCCAATGCAAATCTCAAATTCACAAAGTGAGAACAAACAAATACATCACCAATGGAAAAGTGGTAGGGGAGTTCTAATGCTTTGCTCCATATCATCATTGGTAGTAGATTTCATTTTACACCAACTTTTTCCTAACTCAACTTTGGTCAACAAAATAAACTTGAAAGGCATCAGCAAATCAGGGCATTCCATCCTTGCAATTAGGGAAAACATCAAACTACCAACAAGGGTGATGTCGGTCATGAGGTGTCCCTGGATTTTAAGATCATCAGAAATGTAGAATATTGAATATTTTCTGATAAATTGTTGCAATCACACTAAAAAATCCTCGTATAAACTTCCTTGCATTGTTGCAACAACTTTTAATTTTGTTGTGAAACATGAACTTGACTCTGAATTTAAAATTCATATCCAATTAACTGCTTAGAATGCCTGAACAGTCCACCATCTCCATATATTGTATCTTCAAGGAAAATAAACAAATGTTAATATACTTTATAGTTGATCTTTGCCATATCCATGAATTAAAATGGTTTTTAAATTTATTACAAAAAGTAATCAATGACATTGCATGTGAACTAAGTTATAAAAATCAAAATCCAATTTAAGAAAAAAATGTGCACTACTAAATAAAAACAAATGACATATCAAGAATGCAAATCCTATATGAAATGGCCTTCCTTAGAGACATTCAGAGTTGGGATGTCAATGGAGAAAGTCAAAGGGATAACTCCATAAGGAAAAAGGCACTACACGAAACTTCTCAAGGACAGGGAAGCTGTTAGAGAGGAGGCATCAAATTCTATCCTTCAAGAACAATTGTTGCAAATAGAGAAAAGCAAGACAGAATCATTGGTTAGCTAAATCTTCAAGAAGATCCAATGGATTCTGAAATGAGGTCAACCAAAAATGAGGAACAACTCATCATCACTCAGAATGGCATCTTCAGGAGTAGTGCAACCATCACCAATGTAAAGGGAAAATAGTACCAACAACTCAGTCTTTTGTTGGAAGATCCAGTCAGGACTTGTTCCTATTGAAGAGGAGTGACAACCACTAGAAGAAGCAGTTAAAGATCAGGAAAATTGAAATGCTAATTGTAGGATGCTGGTTTAGAATTATTTTTTAGTTTAGTCCTCTATTGCAATTGTTTATCATGGAAGATGCCACTAACATTTTTGTTAAGTTTCAGAAAAGGAGGTTTGGTCAACAAGCCCATAGGAAATAATAGTATAACGGCTACTATATTAGAGTTCCATGATTATCTTTTCCAAAGTTTCTGTAGACAACTGGTCTTCTAGTTCAGATTCTGTCTAAGATTTTTGTATTTTACATACTCTACAACTCCAGAAATGGGGCCTACAATCTGATATAGTAAAACCTTTTCCTTTTCCATGAAACAAAGAATGTAAATCTGTCTATAGTGATTTGGATAATAAACCCTTAGATCTAAACTAGTATCATAAATTACAGGCATACTAATGGAGTGTTTATTTTTCAAGTCACTTTCAGACTTGTAGAGTCAATCCTATCCACGAAATAGTTCCTATCCTAAAAGTAACCAGATCCTTATGCTCCTCTAGATTTCAATAGTCTAAACAACTGCAAGATTAGAGAACAAAATTCCTCTTTAGAATTCATATAGCACCTTCATAGATTTAGTTGAGACTAGATTACAATTAGTAACATAGTTGTTTTATAGTTGACCAAAGACCAATGCACGAAATTTACAGCATTTGTCCATGAAAACATAGGGAGGGAGCATCACATTTAAAGGGGAGAGCTTTCTTTCAATATCAAACTAACCACTACTACTAGGGCACCGAAGTAACTACATTAAATAGTAGAATTTGACATTATCAAGGAATTTTTTTATTAAATCACATTGACATTCCTCATAGTTGTGTCTCAGCAAACGCTCATATGGCACACGATTTTGTGGATTTCTTCCATGGTAACAAACCAACAGAAGCATTTTCAAAAAAATGGGAGTAGCCTTAGGCCTCCATGCGGTATGACAAATACAATTTCATCATTAGGCATATGAGGAGCTCCTATAAGATAATTACCTGTGAACATTAGATGACTTAAGTCTATGTTGTTCACTGGTCTTGCCAAGAAGTTTGGAGATTTTAACAGAAGGTTATAGTCTCTTCAAAGTTTGGAGAAAACCTGGACTTCTCCCAGTAAAGAAGATGGCTACAATTTAAAAAATTGGAATATCACATGGGATTAGATGAGGTTCCAACAATAATTTCTCGCTCCTATTTTTGAGAAAATCCTAATTTCCACTGGCTTCTGTGAGTTCTTGTTGCATTGTTTTGAAAGCATAGCTCCCCTTAAACACATATCAGCAAACCACTCTCATTAAAAATGTGTTAAAAATACACCAAATGAGGTCTACTAAATTTAAGGAATTCAAGAGTCAAGATCCTTTCAAAACTTGTCTTGCTTCTTGAAATGAAATCCAAACATTTTTATTGTTGTCATGGGATTGCTTCTCTGTTTGTGTGATAATATTTCCTATAACAAGTTTCACTTAACAACCTGAAAACATAGCATAGAATATTGTCTTAGCCATTTGACTGATGGGGAAGGAATATTGTAGAGTCTAGACGTATAAAATACCAATGGTATTCTTTGAAACATCAATACATGGATGGAATGATAAGATACCTGGATTGTAGTCACCAAAACTAATCTCTGCAAGTGCCTGGCCACCAGCTTCACCAAGGTAACCTGCCCAAATAATGTTGGAGATGAGAGGATCATTTACTGCAAACAACACATCCACTGGATCGTCAGAGAGGAGGACAAGCACCACAGGTGTTTTGGCTGCACGAGAAACTTGATACACTAATTTCTCTTGTTGGCCTCGCAGAGTCAAATTTATTCGATCTTGTCCCTCCCTTTCCTAGGTTTGGTCTAATCCAACAACTACAGCCACTTCATCCGCTTTTCTTGCAGTCTCTATGGCTTCACTGAACATATTCTCAGAAATGCATGCCAGGTCCTCACACCCAGGTGAATACAAAGCGTTCCTGACATATCTCTGCAGGCCTTGAAACAGTGTTGTGGTGTTACATGGAAAACCTGGACATTGACAAGCAACAACATAGTGGATTATTACGTTTAACTACCTACACCAACACACGCGTATTAGATTGCAAAATGAAACAACCATAATGAATGATTATATGTGTAACAAGACTGACCGAAGTAGTTTCCTAGGAGAGTAGTTGCATTGTTGGCATTAGGCCCAATGACAGCCAATGACTTGGTTTGTGTTTTTGACAACAGCAAATGTCCATTGTTCTTGAGAAGCACAATGCCCTGTCTTGCAGCTTGCAATGTCAATCTTTGATGTTCAGCAAAGCACACATCCTGCATTGTAAGTTTTCCCTCCAGTTGGTGGCTTAGATCGCCATAAAAAAGCCCAAGATGCATGCACACAAAGAACGGCAGCCAAGACCCATGATCTGAGATGATTGGCTTCAATTATTTGTCACATAGTTAAACTTTTGGGCTTGGGCGAGGCAGAGGATCGAAAATTGGTGGGAATTTTGTTTGAATTGTTGTTTGAATTGGGAAAGAGGATGGATGTGGAGAAGGGGAGCCGGCAATGGACGACGGGGGTTAACGGCGATGACAGACCGCGCATGACGGAGGAACGAAGTTTTGGAGAACCACAGGGTGCTGGCAACAGGGAAGAAGGCCTGTCAAGTTACCAGAGTGCCGATGCGACGATTTCCACTGAGAAAAATCGTCACGTCGGTAGCTTACTCCCAATACAATTAAGTCACGTCCTTTCTGTCAACCTCTTTAATATTAATATTAATACTAGCCATTGCCCCAAAATGTGCAATAAAAGGCATAAGAAAAAATGAATATATACATGGATTGATTTGAAGAGTAATATCTCATCATGGAATCATGGAGTAAGTGTACAATGGGAAAATCAATCTAAGAATGTACAATAGAATAAGTGTAGTCAAATCAATTTAAGAAAAGAAAAATACTTATTTGTTGAAAAAAATATATTTCTTGATGTTTGAATATAGATGAATATCATATTTAAAGTCATAAATATTGTAAATTTATATTTATAATAATATTTATAAATAATGTTCTCTTAGTTTGTAGGAACATAAAAAAATGATCCAAACCTAACTAAATAAATAGATAAATGTTCTTATATATTTATATTGAAAAGTTAATAATAATAATAATAATAATAATATTTATATTATTATATCGAAAAGTTAAACAAAAATAAATGTTAAATTTCAAAATGTTCACACTTCACACTGTATGGTCACTTATGTGATTTGAAAATGAAGTTGTTATTTATGTTGCTTGGTAATAGATTTTTTTCTCATTAAGACACATTGAGTAATATATGAATTTTGACTACTCTTTTTGTATGTAGTTATTGTTTTTTGGAGCTTTGAGCAAAGTCTTTTGATATGATGGTCAGTAGTTGTGACTTTTGAGGGTAGTGTCTTTTTCAAGACATTTGGGTCTTTAGTTTTTTTGGGATGTTTTAGTCTAGCTGCAGGTGAAATATTTTTGGAAAATTGTATTATGTATGACACAACTTTTGTAATATAAAGTTGTATTTTTAGTTTTAAAAAAAATAAACATTAAAATTCAAAACTTTTGAAACATTACAATGCTTTATAAATATTACATGGTAAAATTACTTTAAAAAAGCAAGTTTATTTGATTTTGTATATTCATATTGAAAATGTACATTATACTCAACATGTTCTAAAGACTAAAAACTTTCTAAATTAAAATACAAGGTAGACTTAAAAATTGTAAGTCTATTTGATTTTATTCTGAAGTCTACATAGAAGTAGAGTATTTGATTTTAAATTCCCTAATATTAAAGTGTTATTCTATTTTATAATGAGCATTTATGACCATTCTTACTACTTTTCACTTCAAAGTGTAATTTGTATTTTAGAGGAGGAACATGCACATGTTTTGACCATTAAATGAATTTACATGTGCAATGAAAGCATGAATTTAAGTGAATAAGTATTTGTTGAAGTTATTGCAATTGTTACTTTGTTTATCATAACTGGTAGAAACAGAACAATCCTGATATCCGTTCAGGATGTAGAGTTCTTTTTGAAGAATTGATCAATTTCTCCAATCCTTGGGCACCTCCCTTTTGAACTCATTCTCTTAAACCCGCCAAACCATTATAATTGCAGAGATATAACAATCTCCCTTCCCGCCCTCAATTGAAAAGATCCATCTCTTCTTCATAATGGTCAAATATCTTCCCTTCAGGATCCACTCTTAATCGTTCTTTAAAGCTTTTAACTAATATTTTAATGGTCTTAAGGGTTGTTTACGACTTCTTTATTATTTCCTAAAAACATTCTACTTGTTAGATAACCTTCATATATTGAATAACACATTCACAAGGTAAAATATAATAATAACATAATTACACTTTCTAGAATATATCCACGTGCATTTATTTAAATTACTTATATGTACTTTAATATGTGGAAGTTAAACTCTTTTTAGCATTAAAAAAATATATATATTTCTCTTTTTGTTTTTGTCTCTTATATATTTATTAGGAGAGTCCCCACTTTTGTATAAAATTAACTATTAAGATAACCTTTAAATAGGAATATCTCTCTCACCTAATACCCAAGATAATTATTGTCAAAAGAAGGGAACCAAATCTTCTTTAATTTGGGAGCTCTAGAGTTAAGTGAACTATCACTTAGTTTAACTTAGGTTTAACATTACTTAAAGTGTTTTATCGACCTTGAGCTTCTCACGGGATAGTTGCACATTTACATTCACCTTTGCATTCTCCATTGTAAAAGAATTGAAATAACTTAGGGATATTATAAAAAGTTTGATAAAAATATAAGAACTGGTTTTATAGTTAAATTGTAAAAATTAATAATAACTATTATGTTTAAATAAATTTTACTCTTAATTGGAAAATATTATGTATATTGAATTTAAGTAAATTTACTTTTAATTAAAAAATAGTAGGTGTATTGTTCTTATTTTCATTATTATTATTTTCAACATTTTTTTTATTAATTATATTTTCTTTTTAAATAAATAATCAAGTAAATAAATAATTAAAAAAATATGTTTAATATTTCCAAAACTTAAATTACGTTTAAATTAAATATATTAATTTAATTTATAATTTAAATTCAAACATTTAAATAATTATATTATAAAAAAATATTAATATTTAATTTGATTTTATAAAAATATAGAAACTTGTTTTTATAGTTAATTGTAAAAATTAATAATAACAATTATGTTTTTAATAAACTTTTAAAAATTATTATATATATTTAATTTTAAAATCATATATTAAAATTTAAAATCTATTTATTTGATTGACTTTTTTTCAATTAAAAATAATTATAAACCATATGTATATTGTTATTATTTTTTTATCATTATTATTATTTTTAAACATTTTTATTTACTATTATTTTTTAAAATAAATAATAAAAATATATATTTTTTAAAATAAATAATTATTTTAATAATAAAAAATGTTTAATATTTCCAAAACCTAAATTAACTTTATATGTGTTGTAGTCAAATAACTTAATCTAATTTAAAATTTAAATTTAAACCTTTAAATAATTATAATTAGGCGGTAGTAGATTTACCTCCCAAAATCTTATTGCATTTATGTCTTAAGGGTTAAATTTGACAGGCATCGTGACCCATCAGCGAATTTTTTTTTGGACAGTTTTGTTTCTGAAACTGTCCATCATATATGTTTAATAAATTTTTTTATGCTTTATGCTTCATATAATTTTGTCTTAGTTATTTGATTAATACTTTCTGACGAGATCATATTCGAGAGTTTTCTGACCAGATAAGATTTCGGAGTCTACTGACCAAATCAGATTCGAGAGTTTTCCTAATGGCCTTCCACCTGATCATGGTTGCACCTTAAATATTCCCAGTCTCTGCGAGTCCATTTAGAAACATGGCCCTCATGGGTTGGAAAGAATTGTTGAAAATCTAAAGAATCCAAACATCAACACTCCTCTCATCTCGTTCATAGTTGCAGATGATGTCTTCTCTTTTATGCAAGAGATCGTCGACAAATACTATATTGCTAGGGTTTCCTTCTGGACACTCGGTTCTTGTCATTTCTCTGCGTATTTCCACATTCCTTTGTTGGTGGATGAAGGTTACATTCCCATTAAATACGCAGTTTTACTCGATTTTCTCTAGAAAACACCATTAGCTTTTGAGAAGAATTTCAAAGTACAAAACAATGAGAAAGATATATTCAATAGTAAAATTATATTACTACCTCACTAACATAAGACAGGAAAATTACAAGCCATTTTTTGCTCAAGTTTGTAACCATTCAACCAATCTGATTAGTAACAGATAATTCATAGCTTCATTTACGAGCGTTATCCTGCTATAAATTTTTGTGTGTTAATCCTTGGTGATAACTATTTGTGTTGATGTATTTGTAACTTCAGAATGTATTCACTTGTATATTTTATATATTGTACCCCGATGTTTTTACCGGGAAGTATTTGTAATGTAATTGAGTCATGTCATACCCTGATGTTCCTATCGGGAGAATCAATAATGTAAACAAGTCATGTAAAGTCATTGAGGTTAACTCTCCATTGTAAGTCAGGGCAATAGTCCCCACAATTGAGTTAATTTTAACCCTCCTTGTTGATCAAAGGGAAAAGCCCCCACAGTTGAGGGGCACTAGGGTTATTAGACTCTCCTTGAGAAGTTGGTCCTAGTAAGTAATTGTTAAGTGAGGCCAACGTGTTGGAGTGGAAATAAAGTGAACGAAAGAATATAAATAGAGAGTGAGACTCTCTAATTAACACACACACACTCACTCAACTAGGGCGCATGAGTGAGAGAGGAGAAGCTCTCTCAAGTGAGAGAGAGAACAACTGTTGGAGATAATCTTTTCTATCTTTGGGTTTTACTGTTGCTATTGGTGCTCATTCTATCTCTGAGGATGTTGTGGGGCTTTCTCCTTTATGGTTTCCCCAAGGAAAATTCTTTGTGTCTCTTGTCTCTTGTGATTGATTGATGTGCATGTTATTCTCTTAGATAGGATCCTAAGATCATATTGCTTAAATGATAAAAATCTAACATGATATTAGAGCTAACATGAGAAGAAGACATTGTGTAGCTACAGAAGCTAGGGATTCTTACTTTTTGGGTCTCTCTTCACAATCCATTAGCAAAAGAAGGCTAGGCTGACTCTCCACTGAAGGGCGCATCTTTTTGTCAAAGCAGAATTTGATTCCGGGCATTTTCAGTTTTTGCTGCAGGGAATTAGGGCTTCTTACAGAAGAGGTTTTGAGTGAGCCTGGCATAGGATTACTCTCCTCATCAAAATCAAATTTTATATACATGGGTCGAGATTTATGGTTGGGTGAAACTCCGGGAAAGCCAAACCCCAGTTTGACCTCGAGCCAGAAAAACCCTAAAATACTAAAACTAGTAGTTTTGGTAGGTTCACTATATATCGAGATTGGATAAGGATTAGGAGCCGCAACATTCACAGTCCAATGATAAATTCCTTATGTACACTATGTAAAATTTTTAGCCTTAGATTCACTGTATTCTGGGAGATATGATTCCTCCAATGCAAGGTTCTAGCCTCTTCCAAGATTCATCCCTAAACAGGACACCTACGGAGAATTGCAATATCTCGGGATACAAAGATCCAAATGAGAATTTTCAAGATGTTCCAAATAGAGTACGAACTGTACTTTCTATACTAAAATTTTTAGACCCCGAAGGTTAAAAGGGGACGTGTGGCAGTCCGTACAAGTTCGCTATGATGAACAGTCCTGAAATAAGTCACATTGGGAAAACTCTCATAAGTCCCAATTTGGGAAGCTAATTCTGTTCAAACCTATGGTGTTAGAAATAGGATAGAAAAGGATACCCCAGTATGAAATTGCAGACATAGAGGAGTAGTAATTTCGGAGATACCGCATAAACAGTATGAGACATTTATGCAGAAGAAATTGGTAAACTAGGGCTTCATATTCTGGGAGCTTCCCTCCAGCATTTTCAGAAAAGGAGTACATTAGACAGCTCACCTTAAAGAGGTCTATATTTCTATCCAATCATATATGAAATATTCCAAGTTTTTAAAATTAGGGTTTCTCTGACAAACCCTAGATCAACTAGCTCCAAAACCAGGACAGACACCTCAAATTGGTAAGATATAATCTTTTGATATTTAGATTTGAGGTTCTCATTTCAAAATGACTAATCACACCAGCTTGATGACAAGCTTGGTGAAACTGACAACTTCAAAGCGTGGAAGTATTAGATCCCATTGGTTCTTGAAGAAAATGAAATTGGACACCTACATAAGTGGAAAGGTTCCAGTTCCATAGGGAGATGAGGCTAAAAGACTTACACAAGAAGAACTTGGTCAAGGCTAAGAAGATCATTGCTGATTCAATCAAGGATCACCTTATACCACAAGTGTCTTCCATAAAGACACCTAAAGAGATGTTTGATTCCTTGACCAAGCTATTTGAAGGGAAGAACATAAATCGAAAGATGACTTTAAGAAGTCAGTTGAAGAATGTGAAGATACAGAATGCAAAGACCATACAATCATACTTTACAAGGGTCTATCAAATAAAAGAACAACTTGAAGCAGTAGAAGAAGAAGTGGAGAATGTAGAAGTTGTGATAACCACCTTGAATGGCCTCCCAGGATCATGGGATTCATTAATTCAAGGAATGTGTACCACAAAGAAGTGATTAATTTCAACACAATTTGGGAAGAGCACACACAAGAAGAAGCTCGACTCATAATAAGAGAAAAGAAGATGGGAGCAAATGAAGATCAAGATTTCACAATTCAAAGAAGATACCTCAAGCGATGAGGAATATGAAGAACTCAATTATTGAAGAACCTCTTATCCATCTTAGCATTTGGATAAGAAATGATGAATGAAGAAGATGATGAAGATGAAGGCTCAAGAAGGAGTCTACCCATGAAACAAATAAAGATAAGTATTCAATTGTCATTTCATGATATTGTTTTGTTATGCATTTGTTTATATTCAGTTGATGTACTATGCATTCTAGAATGTTTGCATTAATGACAATATACTACTAATATGCATGTGATGGGTAAGTATCTCATGGTGCTATACAACTCTCCATTGCTACTTATCTAGAATGAAACCTCTTTGTTGAAATATTGGATTAGTGCACAATCTCAATGATGTCTTGGTAGAGATGGAAGGCATCTAGAAAAGTTTCTGTGAGATATGGATGAATGTTGTATTGGCTAAAATAGTTGCATGATTATATCTTTATGCATCAGAATTTTCCATTATGAATATGCATTATGAAATGTTTCTAATCATACAACTGGTGCATTTGACTTGTAGGAAAGATCACGTACAATCGTCTACAAGAAAAGAAGGATGAGACTTGTTCTAAAGAACAAGTGACGACAGTTCAAGAAATAATCCAAAATGAAGAATAGTATGATGAGGCCTCAGACACAGTGCAGTTATGTGACACTGTTGAACGACATCATTTTTAAAGTGCCTTCCAACTATGAAGAAGTAGCCAAGAAGAAAGGGAAGGAGAGTACCGGTTCAAGAAGAATGATGTCTAGGATATGGATCTACAAGATCCAGCACGCAGTAGATGACAACATTGTGGGATACAAGGCAAGATTCGTAGCCCGATGCTTCTCATGGAAAGAAGGCATAAAATACGAAGAGACATTTGCAGCCACTAGAAGTTAAGACACATGACAGGAAGAATCATGTGTGAAAATGAAAGAAGGCCTTGTACGAGCTCAGAAGACACCCATGGGATAACACATACACGAGGAGCTTGAAGATCAAATAGAGTGATGAAGATCTTAACCTTTGCTACAAGGTTGAAGATGAAAGCCTATAGAGAATGACATGCTCACAGATGGGTGCGAGAAGAACATTTTCACGATAGAGGATCTTTGTATCCAGTGACCCTAGATGGATATATAGAATAATAGTAGTAGAGGAAGCTACTTGTCACTCCAGTACAGGATACATATAGTATGAAAGACAGAGGGAGTATGATGCTCCGTTTCAGAGGGAGTGACTACAGAAGATCCTGAGGTTTGACATGGTACGACAAGATGGACAGTTTATTGATGGCTCTAGGATTTACTGACAGTAAAGTGGATTCCAACCTTTACTTCAAGATTGAAGGCAAAAGACCAGTGATGCTCCTGTTACATGTCGATGCCTTGTTCCTAACAAAAAATAGGTACTCATTAAAGTTGCAAGAAAGAGACTTGCTACCGAGTTTGAGATGAAGGACTTGGATATGATGCACTACTTTCTAGGCATGGAGGTGTGGCAGAATGCAGATGGAATCTCCCTGGGACAAGGGAAGCATGCAGTAGAGATCCTGAAGAGGTTCAGGATGATGGACTGCAATGCCATGACCACACCTATGGCATCGAACCTGAAGCTATTGATTGATGCTTCATTAGAGTCGGTTGATGCTACGATGTATCGTCAGATGATTGGGTCATTGATGTACCTAATGAATACAAGACCAGATATTTTCTTTGCTGAGAACACAATGAGACATGTTCACTTGATGCTTGCAAAGCATGGAGTGAGGTACTTGAAGGGTACAGTTGAGTATGGGCTCAAGTATGAGGCGAATTAGTAGATTAACCTAGAGGGTTATGTGGATTCGTATTGGGAAGGTAGTGCCATTGATAGGAAGAACACTTTGGGGTTTTGCTTCAGTATGAGATCAGGTGTGATCTCTTGGTTTAGTAGGAATCAGTCCTACATGGCGCTGAGTACAGCTGAAAGAGGAGCAATGGAGCTCCAGTATGTGATCCAGATCGAGATCTCTCGAAAGAGGGAGTTCTAGCATAGCCGGTGAGACAAGTTGTCTGAGCATAAAAATCCTAACGAAGCTCGTAGGTGGCTCAGACGTAAATGATCCTGTAGGTTTTCCTCAGATGTAATCGATCCTTGCGAAGCTCACAGGTTATCCTTGGACATAATCAGCCTTAATGTGATTCTATGCTAGAAATGACTAGAGTGAAGTTTGAGTACTTCAGGGATAGGCTTGGTGTTCTCCAGATCGAGGTTCCCTCCAAGGGGAGGTGATGAGTTTGAGAGCCTTTCTGACATGGCAGGGTTAGTTCCTTCCATGGTTAGATGTAAGAGCAAAGCCATTCTGACGTGGTGGTAGGCTAGTCCTCCCATGGTCAGATGTAAGTGTAGAGCCATTCTGACATGGTGGTAGGATAGGCCTCCCATGGTCAGATGTAAGTGCAGAGCCTTTCTGACTGGGTCGGATGTAAGTGCAGAGCCTTTCTGACTAGGTTAGATATAAGCGTTGAGCCTTTTCGACATGGTG
The DNA here is from genome assembly GCA_001517045.1 of Pseudotsuga menziesii. NCBI lineage: Eukaryota > Viridiplantae > Streptophyta > Pinopsida > Pinales > Pinaceae > Pseudotsuga > Pseudotsuga menziesii. The sequence goes on from LPNX010733859.1 coordinate 397,138, forward strand.
GCAGGCTGGGCCTCCCATGGTTGGATATTAGTGTTGAGCCTTTTCGACATGGTGGTAGGCTGGGCCTCCCATGATCGGATATAAGTACTGAGCCATTTTGACATGGTGGCAGGTTGGACCTCCCATGGTCAGATGTGAGTGATGGGCCATTCTGACTATGTCATATGTAAGTGCTGGATGAACCTTTCTGACATGGTGGTAGGTTGGACCTCCCATGGTTAGATGTGAGTGTTGGGCCATTTTGACTAGGTCAGATGTAAGTGTTGGATGAGCCTTTCTGACATGGTGGCAGGTTGGACCTCCCATGGTCAGATGTGAGCGCTGGGCCTTTCTGACTGGGTCAGATGTGAGTGTTGGGAGTGCCTTTCTGACATGGTGGTGGATGTGTTCCTCTCATGGTCAGATGTAAGTGTTGGGCAGGCCGTTTTGACTAAGGGTCAAATATAAGCGCTAAAGAAGACCTAACTGGACGATAGGCCTACAACTAGCATGAAAAAGGGTTGTCTCTGTAGAACTTCCTATGACGAGTATAATTGAGAGATAGCACTAGTTAATCGAGATAGCGAAAGCAATGATGATGATGATCTAGTGACGATCTAGCTTTGATCATGATCCAGTTTTGATGATGATACAGTGATGATCCAACATTGATGATGATCCAGATTTGATCCAGAGAAGAAGACTTGTACTGATGAATTGTGTCAAGAGAATACCTTCCTAGTTAAGAGGGAGTGTTGATGTATTTGGAACTTCGAAATGTATTCACTTGTATATTTTATGTATTGTACCCCGATGTTTTTACCGCGAAGTATTTGTAATGCAATTGAGTCATGTCATACCTCGATGTTCCTATCGGGAGAATCAATAATGTAAACAGGTCATGTGAAGTCATTGAGGTCAACCCTCCATTGTAAGTCGGGGAAATAGTCCTCACAATTGAGTTAATGTTAACCATCCTTGTTGATCGTAGGGAAAAGTCCCCACAGTTGAGGGGCATTAGGGTTATTAGACTCTCCTTGAGAAGTCGGTCCTAGTAAGTAATTATTGAGTGAGGCCAACATGTTGGAGTGGAAATAAAGTGAATGAAAGAATATAAATAGAGAGTGAGACTCTCTATTTAACACACACACACTCACTCAACTGGGGTGCATGAGTGAGAGAGGAGAAGCTCTCTCAAGTGAGAGAGAGAGAACATCCGTTGGAGATCATCTTTTCTATCTTTGGGTTTTACTGCTGCTATTGGTGATCATTCTATCTCTGAGGAAGTTGTGGGGTTTTCCCCTTTATGGTTTCCCCCAGGAAAATTCTTTGTGTCTCTTGTCTCTTGTGATTGATTGCTGTGCATGTTATTCTCTTAGATAAGATCTTAAGATCATATTGCTTAAATGATAAAAATATAATAATTTGAAAAGAGGAGAAAGAGCCTCATGATCAATCCAACGACCAACTCATCTCTTGTATTTTGGGGATGATAGAATTGCGATTGAAAGATATACCCACCTTCCTGAGAGTAACAGACTTATCGGATCTCATGTTTCAAGACACCAAAAACGAGGCACATAAGACACTCAAGGATTCTCTGGTTTTGATTAACACTTTCGATGATTTAGAGGGGCCAGTGTTGAGGTACCTAAACACTAAATTATTAAGGAAAGTACTTTCCATCGGTCCTCTTTTATTATCCGCAGGAAGATACATCAGTGAACACCAACATATGGAAAGAGGAAACTTGGTGCCTTCACTGGATGTAAAAATAGAAAGTATTGTCTGTGATCTAACCAGAAGCGTCATGAATACCATCATTTTCAGGAAACGTTCTAGCAAGGAACTCGGGAAGAAGTTCTTAGGCCTCAAGCCTATCAATGATGAAATCTGAAATCTCAAGGCTTTCTTCTGACTTAGACCCCTCATCTATGAGAGTCCAATGGTTTAAGGAATTTCAAGCGCAACTGCAAGATGTCCTTCAGGCCTCACCTTGTCAAGAAATTAGAGAGAATGAGTAGTTTTAATTTTTACATAAGGTATCTATAATATCCCACCTAATAGAAGTTCCCCTATATCCTTAAGTAACCCTTTAATTTAGTTGTCTTCCATTCCTCTCCATTTTCTTGCTCATATTTAACATCAACCGTAACTCAATTTCAGGAGGGTGGAGAGTCCAAGACTTTTTCTCATAAAACTCTTGTTTACTCTTTTATGGTAATCTTCAAATTTTATCATAAACATTCACATTGTCTTCCATGCAAGTATTTTTTTAGCTAAGGTTTTGTTTATATTGTTTTGCATCTGCATTTCTCACGAGAATAGAACCGTCTCCTTATTATTTTGAGATAAATGCCTTGTCATGGTGTCTTAATTTTGGTTTTCCTTCATGTAGTCAACATCGTATCTCCTATTGGAATTTCCTCGATATATGGTACCCTAATAAGAGGGTCTTGGTCTTCCAAAAGGATTCGATTGTCTTCTAAAATCCAACTAGAGGCAATCTGTCTACTCAAAGAGTCGTTCTGAATCTTTGATAACTTTTGAATGATGATATGTGAGTTTGTGACTCTCCTTCAACAATTGATTTTTAAATAGTTAAGGCTGATGGGAAGGTGAATTCCATGATTTATAACTTGAACATTTGCGGCATTATTACTATCCCTCCATAGAAATACATCAAAGGTCCAAACAATTTCACATTTCTCTTTTCTAAAGAAAATTCCATGTCCAGCTAAAAATATTCGAAAGTGCTTTGCAATATAATATAATTTGCTTTGCTATAACTTCATAGAAGTTATCGGATACTCCTAGAGTGGAGCGAAACTGAGAGGGTGAAGAGTGGATTTTGATTTACTATCCATAGATAATTGTACTGCAAAGTAAACATTGTTATTCCCTTAATGGAGAAAGCAGAAGAAACAAATAACATACATGTAGCTTGTAAGTCTCGACTGATTTGAAAGTTTGAGGAGATACTGAAGCTGGATGTTGCAGCCTGCAAGACTTCATACCTAGGAACTCGAGTCTGGATAGAAAATGTGGCGGCAGCTCTCACAGCATAATGCATTCAAATTGCCATATTATTGGTAATTTAACTTGGTAATAGTAATTAGTAATAAATATAAGGTATACGTTTTAGATTGATCATTCATTCTGCATGTTGCAGACTAGAGACAAAGACATGCTGATGTACTATGGACTGGACCAACTGTGCAGTGGGATATATATATATATATATTATACAATTTATTTATAAAATAACCGGTGACAACTAAATTTTAAACTTCTATCAACTTGACTTTTTACAACTTTAAACTAACTTCATGGACATCCCACCACACACTTGTGCAACATGTACACCGCCTTTCTCAAAACCACAAAGAAAGAATTTTCTTTTCCGCTGACTCCTTGATTCTCGTACCCTACTACATAGTAGATTTGTACATGATCACTGTACAAATTTTCGATAACATAATGGGGGCTTTGATGAATGTAGCTCAAACCACTTCCTTTCAGCTATACCCTTCCAACTCCAATCCAACATACGTGTCACGTTTTTATTTGATCAATGGACGCCGAAAAGAGGTACAGGGTTTTTCAAACCCGACCTCAGAGAAAGAAGGCCTTCGGCCTAATTAATGTGTTTATATATACATTGACTGCATACATATATCATTTTGATGAACTTTTACATAATTTTTTTATCTTAAAATTTGTAGTGTATATAATTTTTTTTATGAGTCAATATGGATTTTTTAATTTTTAGTTGGTTTTTTAATTTTTATTTTATGTGATGACATGGATTTTTGCACCCACAGTAGCTAGGTGCTCTTAATGGAGTATGGGGGAGTAGTACAGTTCTCAAAACTAAAAAGTGGTTAAAAAAATTCTCGTAAGCTCAAAAGGGCTTAGGAATCCAAATCATCTCCCGAAAACCCCTAGAAAAACCCTAAAAATTGCATTCCTCCCCCAAAAAACGCAGGTTTCTAGTGTTGCACTAGCCTTTTCCCTCTTGGACACGCTAGTGTCTAGTGTTTTAATAGTGTGTATCCCCCCAAAATTCCCAACAAATATAAAAAATCTCAAATTTGGGTGGTTTTGGAACTACCTCCTCGGTTGTAACTACTTCCTCCTCGGTTGTAAGTGCTCCATCCTCGACCCTTTCTCTTGCATTTTCTATATAAGAGAGGGAGAAGGGACCATGAAAGGGATTGAACCTACTGTGTTGTTATGTTGGGCGAATTTGGACTCTCATCCCCCTCACATATGCCCTAGTTGTCATTTATCCTTATTGTAGAGCTTGGAGGTTGGGATTTTTGCAAGAGAGAAGCAAGTGATCTAGACCAATGGTTTCATGAGGTTCCTTGAATTATGAGAAGGTATATTTTGTACTTGTTTCATTGATTAACACAGATTTGACATTCTTCCCTTTCCAAATGACTATGTATTTCTCAACTTTTGATTATATATTGATGCTTATGAGATTAAGGTTTCAACGTTTAATATGTAGTCAAATTGGTTTGAGGAAGGTTTGTAGTGGTTTTGTGGGTCCCTTGATTGGAGATAAAGAAGAGGACTCAAGGAAAGGCTTGGATCAACCTTCAATTTGTAAGGTAAAAACCATCATAACCCTTGAACTTTTTCTTAATTACTATATTTGCAGACCTGTATTTGTAAGTCTATAACCCTAGTACATTGGTGGCCTCGCCCTAGTCAGAGGAAGGCTTTCCCTAACAATAGTATCCCATGGTTATCCCTCTTTAAAAGGAAGGAATTGTATTGCGTTTATGTATTGGGGAAGAGTAGTGTGTATCTGAGAGAGATGGTGGGACAGTGAAGAGGAAATTATAGCATATGTGATGTGAGCTGTATCCCTTCATTTGTTTGGTGGAATAATAAAAATAATTGTTTTTTTCTCCATGCATGTAGCCCATATTGGATGAACCACATATATTGGTGTCTCTCTTGTATTGTGTTCTTATGTGTTTTATTATTGCATTTTTTTTTTTTGGTACGTGATCTTTTTTTCTAACACTTAGCATGGAATAGAGGCCTAAAAAAAACCCAAAAATGATTAGATTTGGATGGACATTAATCCTAAGGAACTATAAGAAAAGGTGTGTTGAATAATAGTTCATTTTATAGAGAAAATGGATAAGATAACTTGTTATAGAAGGTAGATGGGTTAGAGGATGAACCTAAAGGTACCCAAACACTTGAGAAATATAGGTTGAGAAAGCAAAATAGGGCAGGGGGGGTCAGAGGGTATCCTCCACAAACCAAAAATACTAATACATCTAAGTGAAAAGCAGGATGTTGTCTTTATATTCAAGTGGGTATATNGACATGGACACGATTAAGATAGGAAACTTAGGATTGAGTCCCTAGAGAAACATTCTAGGAATCTAGGTGTTAGCACCATTTTTGGGCTAAGTAGTTGGCAAGGGATTTGGCTAGAAAATGACAGAATAAGGTTTGGAAATTGTCTTATCATATTCCATAAAAAAATCCAAATCAAGTACTAGATGGCAGTGATTGATTCACAACCCATTAAAGCAGAGACAATTCGAGGGTGAGCAACATTCTACCTTCAACACGGACTGGATAATGTGGTTCGCCTACCATAGGACCCAAAGCTAGCTTATTCTGCAGTAGTTAGAGTATATGCCATGAAATAACTAGTAGGAGATATAGATAGAGACAAACTGGTTGAAGTATATAATAGATGGTAACTATGGCCATCTCTTTCTATCTTCTGCATGAGCTTGCAGAGTTGCAATCTTATAAATAGAAAAAAAAGTATAAATGGTGGTGTACAAAACAAAGGACTAGACAGAAGAAGAAGGTGGTGCATCTTTCCCTACAAATTTTAATGGCTTTTGGGCATGGATCACCATATATTTTACATCACCGGTTGGATACAATGTGTAAGGGGATTTTTTGGGTTTTCAAGTGGGGTTGCAACCTGTGAGGGATAGAGGTGGTGTTTACTATACATGGCAGTCTAGGGCACCACTGCTCCTTGAGGTTTAATATAAAAGTTTAAACAGAGAGATGGAGTGGAGGGGTGATAGCAACAATCAGTTCTCTTTCTTCACCATTGAGATGATTCCCTAAATCCCCATTGATTTTTATTGCTGGGTACAAATCTGTTGGCGCTTTCTCTACTGATATGTGGCAAAGTAGGTGCTTTCTCTACTGATATGTGGCAAAGTAGGTGATAATTGTAGGTGATAATTTCGTTAGCAAGAAACAAGATTTAGGTGTACCGGTTTGGAAAGAAACAAAGATTCTTCACTTGAGAATAAACTAATCATGGGTGCTGAAGATTTCTAATCATGGATTCAAGGTAGATGCTTCTCTCAACTACAATTTTTATTTTGCTATTTTTTTCAATGTGTTGAATTCAATGTTTAAATGTTTGTGTGGATTTCTATTTTATAAAAAATTTTAGGGAAGTTGTTTCATTTAATTGTAATGGATTTATTAATTTCTTTAGTGGCATAAATTGATTAAAAATGCAATATTTTATTCAGCACATCTTTTTATGAAATGTGGAGTTAATTTGTTGCTATCAATTAAAGTGTAATTTTTTTTAATATTTTCATTATAGAAGGACCCCATACATATATACCCTTCTAACTAAAATTAATACGAGCCCTTCAAATTTGATCCCTGATCCAAACAATAGTTTATTTGAGATTGTATTTTATTCCTTTCATGAACAGCTTCATCAAGTATTGTACTTCGTTTTGGCATTCAAGAAGTGAACTGAGGAGCTTTATCAAGTATTGTACTTAGTTTTGGTATTCATGAACTGAGAAAATACATTATTATAAAGTGATCGTGAGCAATATAGACCTAGATGAAATATGATCTTCTTGTTAGTTTTTGTACCTAGGAATATGTTCCCTAAGTGAACTTTTGCCTAAGTCACTTAGAAGAGGCAAAAAGGTGACCCTCACATTAAAAGCCACTTAATGAGACTTTATAAAGTAAAAGTCACTTTTTTGATAAATTTAAGTGGGTGAGTAAATTTATTTAAGTGATTTAAATAAATGTGATTTTTACTCTCATTGAATCTTAGCCATTGGATTGGATCTTTCTCCACCGTTGGATTAGATACCCACTTAGGGTTTAGACAAAAAGGGTTGAGGGAGGAAAAACTCTTTACTTTTCATTCTTGAGAGAAGAAGAGAGAAGGAGAGCAGAGATTGCTGAAGAGACTGAGAGAGGGCACGATTTTCAGGCAGCCTGCTAGAGAAGATTTTGGTGGGCACGATTATCGAGGAGCCATAAATGCTAGCATAGATTTCAAGGAGGAAGTACAGCAACATTTAACATGTTGCACAAATACCGAGGAGAAAGGTACGGCCTGCATTTATTGCTGGCATGAATTTCAAGAAGAGGTACGACCACATTTATTGCAAAACGTACAGTACAGATTTGGCACTGTTTTCGAGGTAAATCTCCAGCACAGGTTTCGAGGAAAGGTATAGCACGTTTCCCAAGGCAACAACTTTAATTTCGGGCATAGATTTCGAGGTCGTACGACTGCATTTAATGCAGTCCATACAGTATGGCCTTTGACTGATTTTTGGGTCTGTTTTGGCACAAAAATCGAGAACAGCAGTTTGTTGTTCATGCACAGAAATCGAGGAAGGAAGAGCAGTGATTTCCAGGCTATTTTTCGAGACTGAAATTGCACGGAAACTGAGGCAACTCTTGCACAGAAATCAAGGTAGCTTGCTGGTCATTTTTCTGGGTTGAGATAAGTTGGATTTTTGACTAAATGAATGTTTGATTTTTATCTTGAAGAAATAATAATATATCTCTCTCTCTGACTGGTTTTCCCCGTGGGGGTTTTCCAGGGCCATTGGCCAAAAATCTCTAAGTCTATCATTTTATGGTGTGTTTGGAAAATGTGATTTTCAGCCTGTTAGTATTTTTACTGTGTGTTTAATTGTTCAACAAATTTCTTAAGTAAATTACATCCAATGCAAAACCGACTGTAAGTGAAAACCACGAAATGTTAACATAAACTAGCAAACAGTAAAACTCAGAAAATTTCTACATGGTATCAGAGCTTGGGGGCAGAAAACAGTGATAGTTTGCAGACACACAGAAATTTTCAGAACTCAAAAAGTTTAGTATTTTACCTTCTGTCAGTGAGCAGCACTTTGTTGGGTTGGTGTAGAGATGGCCACTGGTCTTAGATTGGAGGATAGGCTGGATGGGACAGGAAATTTTGTGCCGTGGAAGGCCAGAATTTTACTGTTACTAGAGGAGAATGAGTTATGGCCGGATGTAGTTAGGAACACTACAGCAAATCCGATTGTCATTCCCGCATCAACAGATGCAGCAGCTCTATCAGCCTTGAACAAGTAGGACTGTAAAGCTAGGAGGATCATTATAGATGCGGTTAAAGACCACATTATCCCTCACATTTCAGGCAAGGATAGGGCACATGAGATGTGGTAAGCCTTGATCAGTTTGTATGAGAGTTCCAATGAGAACAGGAAAATGGTTCTCAGAGAGAAACTCAAAAGTATAAAGATGAATGGGGGTGAGGGAGTCACAACATATCTTACTAGGATTTTTGCATTTCAGGATGAACTTGCAGCGGTTGGGGAGAAGGTAGCCCCTACAGAGCTTGTACGCACAGCAGTGAATGGGGCTTCAAAGCCCTGGGGTGCATTTGTGCAAGCCATAGTGGGCATAGAGAACCTACCTGACTGGGAGAGACTTTGGGATGAATTTGTGCAGGAGGAGACCAGGAGAGGTCTTGTACAGGGCAGTACATCTCACAGTGGGGTTGATGATGAGAATGTGGCTTTGGAAGCTAAGGGAAAGAAGAAGAAGGGTCCCAAGAAGGGTGGGGCCAAGCAGCAGCAACAGAGTGGGCAGAAGAAAGACTTGAGTAAAATCAAGTGTTATGCATGTCAGGCATTTGGGCACTATGCCTTACAGTGTACAAGCAAGAAGAAGAAGAAGGGACAGGGACAGCAGACAGCAGCCTCAACAGAGGTTGATGAGTTTAGTGATGCATTTCAGAGGGAGTTTTCCCTATATGCTGGACAGATGGAGAGAGAGAGAGTCTCTTTAGCCACCAGCATAGATATGGATATGGATAGTGAGCATTCATTGTTGGCAGGTCATCGGGGGGGTCCATCCACCTCTACTACTTGGTATATTGACAGCAGAGCCTCGAGCCACATGACTGGAGCTCGAGAGATGTTCTCGGAGTTATCTGAGACATGTAGAGATGTGGAGGTTGTCCTTGGAGACAACATCGTTGTTAGAGCTGTTGGTCGGGGGACCATTACATTTCAGAGGGAGTCGATGAGTCTCATGACTCTGAGAGATGTGTTGTATGTCCCTGGGCTGAAGAAGAACCTTGTGTCAGTTTCCACCATTGAGGACAGGGGTCTTGGGGTGTGCTTTTCAGATGGGAGAGTGCAGGTGTATCCCAGGGCTACAGGTATGTCCAGTGCCATGGACATTGGAGTCAGGTGTGGAAAGATGTACAAGCTCTTGTTTCAGCCATAGTGTGCTTTAGCACACAGCAGCAGCAGTGAGCTATGTGAGCTTTGGCATCGGAGGATGGCCCACCTACATCACCCAGCTCTCAGATTGTTGAGGAGCATGGTTACAGGATTACCGGAGTTCAGCATTGAGCAGAGTGATGTGTGCATGGGGTGTGCTTTGGGAAAGTACACCAAGACTGCTTTTCTGAGTCGTGACACGAGAGCTGCAGGGGTGCTAGATCTTATCCATACTGACATATGCGGTCCTATGTCATCAGTGTCTTTGACAGGCTTTGAGTACTACATTAGCTTCATTGATGACTACTCCAGGAAGACCTGGATCTACTTATTGAGGAGCAAGAAGTCCGAGCTTGTGTTGAGAGTCTTCCAAGGGTTCAAAGCCCTTGTGGAGAAGCAGATAGGGAGGAATATCTGGATGTTGAGATCGAACAATGGGGGTGAGTATACCTCCAAGGAGTTCAATGCATTCTGCAGACAGGAGGGCATTCAGAGACAGCTGACAGTTCCTTACACTCCTGAGCAGAATGGAGTAGCAGAGAGAAAGAACAGGTTGATTGTGGGGGCAGCCAGATCGATGCTTCATGATCAGGGATTACCTTTCTTTCTATGGGCAGAGGCATGTAGCACTGCAGTTTATCTGCAGAACAAGAGTCCTCACAGGGTAGTGGGGAGCAAGAATCCTGAGGAGATGTATTCAGGAAAGAAGCCTGAGGTGGGCCACTTTCCCTTATTTGGCTCGTTGACTTACTCTCACGTCCCTTCTGAGAAGAGGACGAAGTTTGATCCCACCACAGAGAGAGGCATATTTGTGGGATATGACGAGACTTCGAAGGCCTATCGGCTTTACTTACCTAGTCAGAGGAAAGTTGTTGTCCGGAGGGAAGTGAAGTTTGACGAGGAGAGAGCCTTCAGGAAGTCTAGGGAGTTAGAGCAGGGGGAGACACCAGCTCCCACACCTCAGTTGGTACACACTTCTTCGATGCAGCTTTCGGGTCCACAGGTTTCTGGAGTGACTGGATCACAGGGTACAGGCACGGCTTCTACATGTTCAGTGATTTAGGTGGCTAGTACTTCAGGGACAGTTTCAGGGACAAGTTCAGGTTTGAGTCCTCAGATTACAGGATCGTCAGGCATAGGTTCATTAGGTACTGGTCCTCGGGGTGTTGGACCTTCAGGTACTGGGACTTCCTTAGATGAGGAGAGCCCAAGACCAGTTTGCGAGGTGCAGTCTTCAAGGAAGAGGAAGCCTACATGGCTTCAGGAGACCTTGAAGGAGGCAGAGGCATTTGGTAGGCCCCAGGAGCAGATCAGGACAGTGGTGGAGCCAAAAAGGCTTGGTGTGGTGCCAAACAGGTATGATATGGCCCTTGTTGCGAGTCTTCGTGACTCTGAGCCATCCACATTTGAGGAGGCTTCCCAGCATCAGGTATGGAGAGATGCCATGATGGAA
>LPNX010733905.1:0-36603 GCA_001517045.1 Pseudotsuga menziesii
CTCTCTCTCTCTCTCTCTCTCTCTATATATATATATATATATATATATATATATATATATATCCTTAAACAACATTTTCTCTCTCAACCTATATAAACCCCTAACCCTTAATTTGTAATCTCTCTCTCTAAACACCTAATCCCTATCTCTCTCTGTCTCTTTCTATGTCTCTCTCTAAAGAAAGCTCACACCCAATATATATATTATATCAACCTATTTTAACCCCATTATATCTATAACCTATCTAAACCCTTGAGCCTCGATATCTCTCTCCCTATAAACACATAACCCCCAATATCTCTAGCTAAACATCTAACCCCTTATATATATAACCTTAAACCACATTCTATCTCTCAACCTATATAAACCCCTAACCATTAATTTGTAATCTTTCTCTTTCTAAACACATAACCCTTATCTCTCTCTCTCTAAATCTCTATCCACCAATATCTCTCTTTTTAGTTTTTCTTAAGATCTGATTAGATTATCTAGGATATTTATTTGAAAGAATAACAAGTACATGAAGATGCAAAACATATAAAAGATACACAAGACACAAATATTTTCACTAGGGAAACCATACGGGAGAAAACCCCACAAGCTTCCTTAGAATAGTAGGATGATCAAAAGCAGTAATAAGAAGTATTCAACAACTATCTATCTCTCCTCCTTCGATTGTCTCTCTCTCTCTCATGCAAACTTGAGAGTGTGAGGTGTGTATAAATGAGGGAGAGTGCATCCCTATTTATACCCTTTCAAGTCACTAACCAAACATAAGAATCGATCCTACATGTCTTCTCACATGGGGCCCACTTCTCATAGAGAGACTACAAGTACATATTACATGATGTTACACTGGGAACTATTGCCCTGACTTACAGTGGAGGTTTTACCTCAAGGTCTAGACATAATTTAGACATCCTGTAAAGGGGTAACACACATCCCCAATGGGGGTGCAACAACATACAATGATAATATACATCATAATATCTTTCAAATTTACAAATACATCAACACTCCCTCTTAACTAGGAAGGTATTCTCACTCTACAAAGTCATCAACAAATCTGGTCAGGTCTTCATCACATCATCATCATCACGGAGTCATAGAGTCTTTATCATAGCTTCTACCATCATCTTCTTATAATTTGATCATCGTACCATAATATCTTTCATCATAAGTTTCTATAGAGCCAACCCTTTTTCATCTTGGATGTAGGCCTAGTCCTCTTCTAGGTATTCATCACATCTCGAGCAAGTCTTCACGTAGAAATTGTCCAGGATGTTCTTTACATTTCCATGAAAATAACCTGCATCTTCTACCTTCACCTCGTCGTATCTATACCATCTCTTTTTTCTTCACAAGACAAAACAACAAACAACCAAAGCATCTATGGTTGACCTGCATTCTATTAAAGAACTGCCTAGGTGCACCTCTTATGCTTCATGACCTTGCCATCTCAACATGTAAGGACGAATTACGACCCAACAACCTGCTACACCAAGACCATTTATGTTCTTCTGGTTTACATCTGAACAACTTACATCAAAGATGTTTTATGTTCATATAACCTTTGGGACATATTACATCCAAGTAACCTACATACCATGCCAGGGCTCAATATTTACCCTTAGAAAACCCATGGGGAATATTACATCAGAATAATATGCATACCATGTGGAAATTGAACCCAGGTGTTAGAACAATTACACTCACAACAATTGCCAATTACACATGTAAATTACTCACAAAGGAGACTGAATAATGGAGCAGAACACTAATATGTATTGAATAAGTGTACAATAGCCAACCCTATGAAGTCATAGGCTGCCACAATAAATAATTACATGATATATTCGAATGCATAAGAATTCCATTTGAATTTGGTCAAAAGCAGGCTTACTAAATATAAGCAAATCCCCCATAGGTGCATAAAGCAGTTTCCAAAACTATCTAGGAGCTCACGAATTGGCAAAATAAATTAGGCAAGATAATAGGTGATGGAAGGACAACTCATACATTCTTTTCTTAGGAGAAAAGGGTGGAGGATGATGAGGACAAAAAACAAGTTAACTTCACCTAGTCAAACTTTTTGAATTGCCTTAAAACTCAGAAAAAGCAAACATGTGCTAGGGAGGCCAGGAATAAACCATATTTGATTCCAAGTGGTTTCCCAAGCGCTCCATGACTCAAATTTAGCAAGTTTTACCACTATGGATGTGTGGAGGACAACTTGCATAAGGTGGAATATGGAAACTCGGCAAATAAGACAAAAATTGGATTAATTAATGTCTAAGGTAGCTAACTATGGGTTGATTATTCTAACACCCCCCCCTAAGCCTGACTTATGAGTAAAATATCAGAAAATTATAGGGCCTAGCAACAAGGATTAGTCACCATTTACATACTGCATGTCCATTTAACCAAGGAAAGAGGCAAAAACCCAGTGGGAAAAATCCTCCCTTAAACATGGACAGTAAAACAAAATTTGGAAATCTTGTCATCACTCATGCTTCACAGCATGATCATCAATCCCAAGCATTGATTTGAGATTTCTTATTGTCTTCTCACAAAAAACTTTGGTGAAGATATCTACTACTTGTTCTGAAGATGAACAGAAGAGTAGGTGAATGGTGCCATCATGCACAAGCTATTTGATGTAGTGCATATGGATCTCAATGTGTTTGGTTCTCTACTTCTGAACTGGATCATTGCAGATTGGAATGGTACTTTGATTATCATAGTAGATAGTATTTGAGTATTCTGATTCGAAGCCACACTCACCAAGTAACCCTTGCAACCATAAACATTGAGTTGCTGCATTTACAACTCCTCTGTACTCTGCTTCTGTAGATGAGAGTGCAATGGCACTCTGTTTCTTGCTTGACCAGCTGATTGGCCCTTCAGCAAGAATGAACACATATCCTGATGTTGAATTTTGATCTGTGTTGTCACCTGCCCAATCACTGTCAGTAAACCCAATCAATTCAAGATCAGATTTAGCTTTGTAGAAGATCCCATGAGTCCTTGTTCCCTAAACAAAGTTAACGATCCTTTTGGCTGCTCTCCAATGGATCTCATGAGGTTGATCCATGTATCTTGAAGCCACACTTACTGCATAAGATGGATCAGGTCAAGTATGTGTAAGATACAACAAACATCCAATCAATTTCCTATACAGTGTAATGTTTCCAATAGGTGAAGAATCAACTTCTTCAAGCTTAACTCCTGAAAGGAAAGGAGTCTTGCTTGGCTTCCAATCCTTCATATTGAATTTGTTCAGCAAATCCAAGGCATACTTGGACTAATGTACTTTTATTCCTTCTTTGGTTTGAGAAATCTTGAGCCCCAGGAATTGGTTCAATAAGCCCAAATCAAACATTGAGAAGTTATGGTCCATTGCATCCTTCAAGGAGGCAATTTCATCCTTTGAACTTCTTGTAATGAGAAGGTCATCAACATACAAAACAATTATCATTAATGAACCATGAATCAGCTTCAAATAGACATTTGGATATGACTTGCATCGAACAAAATTCAGTGATAGCAGAAAGCTATCAATCTTGGCATACCATGCCCTAAGGGCTTGCTTAAGCCCATACAATGACTTCTTTAGCCTCCACACAAGAGATGGGTTAGTATCAAATCCTTGAGGGTGCTGCATGTAAATCTCTGCAGTGAGATCTCCATTTAGGAAAGCACACTTCACATCCATGTGGTGTACCTCCCACTGCTTTGAAGCTGCAATGGATAAGGCTAGCTTGATGGAGTCCATCTTTGCCACTGGTGCAAAGGTCTCATTGTAGTCTATGCCATGTACCTATGAGTATCCCTTGGCTACCAATATGGCCTTGTACTTCAGAGGTGAACCATCAGCAGAAAATTCGGCTTTGTACACCCACTTACACTGAACTAGCTTTCTCCCTGGGGGAAGATCAACCAGCTCCCAAGTGTTGTTCTTCTGGAGTGAGATGAACTCTTCTTTCATGGCTGTTTTCCATATTGGATCATTTTCTACATATTCATATGTCTATGGGTCTGATTCAACCATCAAATAGTATTTCTATGCAAACATAGGATCTTTCATGCACAGAGCACTCTCAAACTGAGATCTAGTCCTCCTAGGATCATTGGGATTTCCATCTAGTTCTCCAACTGCATGAATGGTCTTTGCTTCCCATTTTGGTCTTGTAGGACTGTTAGGATCTACAATTAAATAATAATTATCATACATATCAGAATCAGCATGTTCAACTATCTCTTCACTTACATTCAGAGGTTATGGTGGTGAAGAGGATTCTCCAACTTCCACTGTTGCTAGGGGCTCTTCTTGAAACTGAACACACCTTTCAATGAAGTCTTTGTTTGTGCTCAAATTGATCAGATTGTACCCTTTTGAATCTTCATATTACCCAACAAATAGACACTCTTGGCTTTGGGGTTGCAAATCCTTCATCTTTTCTGTTGGAATTCTAGCCCAAGCCCTTGAGCCAAAAATCCTGAAATGGATCATATCTGGCTTGTGTCCACTCCATGCTTTGAAAGGAGTCATACCATCAAGATGTTTATGAGGAACCCTATTCTAGATATATGCTGCATATTTTATAGCTTCGGCCCAAAACTTTGGTGGCAAAGTCTTAGCCTCCATCATGCAGGTTGCCATCTCTTTTAGTGTTTTGTTCTTCCTCTCAGCAACACCATTCTACTATGGTGTGTAAGGGATAGAATGCTACATCTGAATACCTGCATATACACAATATTGAATGAACTCAGACTTGACATACTCACCACCATTTTCATATCTGAGGACCTTGAGTTTCCTCCCAGACTGGTTTTCAACCAAAGCCTTAAAGACTTTGAAGAGGCCAAAAACTTCAGACTTCTGTTTCAGGAAGTAAACCCAGCAATACCTGGAAAATTCATCTATGAATGTCAATGCATATTTTTCCTGACTCATTGACATATGAGGAAATGGGCCAGCAACATCACTATGGATCAACTCAAGAGGTGCAGAGGTTCTCTCATGACTAGCTTTCTCAAATTTATGCTCTGGATGTTTTCCTAGGATGCAACCTTGACAGACTCCTTTGGAAAACTTAATCTTTGGTAACCCTATGAACATTTCTTTTTCACTAATATCAGAAAGATACTAGTAATTAAGGTGGCCAAATATTTCATGCCAAATATTGCTTGCCTCATTAGCATGAATAAGAAGAGCAGAGGGGTTTGAGTAGGGTAGGAAGTGTGAGAACATGTATACCTTCGAAGTGTGATTTGCAACTCCTTTTGCAATGACTTTACCACTTGATATCTCTATGATCTCAAATTCATCAGGGGAGAATATGACCTTCTTTGGAGACCCTATGTGGGTCATCTGATACACTGATAAGGTTAGAGGCAAGACCTAGAACATACAATACATTGCTGAACTTACCATGGTCAAGATCAATCCTCCCTTAGCCCAAACTTTCAGTGAGAGAGTCATCTACCAGTAAAATTGGTGGACTTTTCAACATGTCAAGTGAGGTGAATGCCTCCTTGGTCGAAACCATATGTCTTGAAGCTCCAGAATCAATGATGAAACTAGGTGAGCTTGATGTGCCAGCAACCAATGCATGAACTCTCTCTCTGTCTTCTGAATTTGATCCTCCTTCCCTCTTCTTTGAGCTGTCTAGAAGGGAGATGCCATTCTTCTCCATGAGTTGGGTTAGCATGTATATTTGCTTCTTCATGTAGGAGCTTTCATAATGATTTCCCTTACAGCAGTATGCGCACTTGCTCATTTCCCCTTTGTTCTTCTTCTTCTGGGTGTTCTTCTTGGAACCTTGAGGCTCCTCTGGAGACTTATTGTTGTCTCTCTTTTGCTCAGGTGGATTTTTAGCTTTCTTCTTTCTTTTTTAATTCACCTTCGAATATCTAGAAACCAAATCTTGTTCTTTGGAAGGTTTGATGGTGCCCATCATCACCAATTTATCTTGTTCTTGTGTGAGAGATTCCATGAAATATGCAAGGCTAGGCATTTTCTAGGCTCGAGCTGTCAACTTTGTGGCATAGAAGGTCGAAACAAACACTAAATAGTCAGGGCCAAGCTTCAAGAGTATTGCCAAAACCAGTTTCTCATCCTTCTTTTCGATCCCACATTGTTTTATCTACAAAACAAGTGCTTTGAACTTAGAAAAATAGAGTTGCAGGGATTCAAAGCTATTGGGACTTAGGGAGATCAATTCATTTTCAATTTGATGTCCCCTCATCTCATCTGTCTTACCAAAAAGATCAACAAGAGTCTCCCATAATTCATTTAGTGATGTCAATCCATCAAGATGGAAAAGGAGGTCTCTGGATATGCTCAGACACAGGAGACCATAGGCCTCATCTCTCCTGTTGTGCCATTTAATCTTCTCTGCAACTGCATTGGGCTCTGCTTCTATTTCCATAGTCACTCTATTGAGGCCTTTCTCTCTCAACAGTATCTCCATCTCTGCTTTCCATTCAAATAATTTAAATGGAGTCAAGATGATCTTCTGAGATTGATCCATAGCTCATAAATTGTCCCTTCAGTCAGCAAAATGATCCCAGTCAATGATGTTGAAGCTGCAATAAAAAATTGGAAGGAGATAAATCGATCTACAAAGGCTCTGATACCATGTGGAAATTTAACCCAGGTGTTAGAACAATTACACTCACAACAATTGCCAATTACACATGCAAATTACTCACAAAGGAGACTGAATAATGGAGCAGAACACCAATCTGTATTGAATAAGTGTACAATAGCCAAACCTATGAATTCATAGGCTACAAAAATAAATAATTACATGAGATATTCGAATGCATAAGGATGCCATTCGAATTTGGTCAAAAGCAGGCTTACTAAATCTAAGCAAATCCCCCATAGGTGCATAAAGTAGTTTCCAAAACTGTCTAGGAGCTCATGAATTGGAAAAATCAATTAGGCAAGATAATAGGTGATGGAAGGACAACTAATACATGCTTTTCTTAGGAGAAAAGGGTGGGGGATGATGAGGATAAAAAAAAATTTAACTTCACCTAGTCAAACTTTCCCAATTGCCTTAAAACTCAGAAAAAGCAGGCAATAAAGCAGAAAAGGTAGACATGTGCTAGGGAGGCCTGGAATAAAGCAGATTTGATTCCAAGTGGTTTCCCAGGAACTCCATGACTCAAATTTAGCAAGTTTGACCACTAGGGATGTGTGGAGGACAACTTGCATAAGGTGGAATATGGAAACTGGGAAAATAAGACAAAAATTAGATTAATTAATGTCTAAGGTAGCTAACTATGGGTTGATTATTCTAACGTACCACTCTAGGTATTAACATTTACATTCAGATAACCTTTCACAGGACTAATTACATATGAGCAACCTGCTACACCAATATTTTTCCCGCTCAGACAACCTGTCTCATTTCCCATGTGAGATAATATACTTTGTATCAAGATTGATTACACCCAAGAATAACCTGCGAGCGTCACCAAGATGTGACATCCAAGGATAGCTTGTAGGACTGATTACATCTAAGAAACCTACGAACTTCTCCAGGATGTTATTGTTAACCCAAAAAATCACTAGACTTTCTCTACGTAGCCTACACCACACAAAGAAATCCATTTTATTACCCATATTAACACCCACACCCTTGTAAAGGTTCAAAAAACACCAAAAAGGGCTTAAAAACCCAGAAAACAGCCAAAATAGCTCCCAAAGGGGATAAAGCCTTCAAAAAGGGATAAATCCCCCAAAAGGGGCCTAAAAACCCCAAAAGAGCTAAGAAATGGGTGAAAAGGGTCTTAAAACCCAAAAAAGGGCTTAAAACCCTGACTAAGGGCTTAAAACCCTAAGAAAAAAGTTATAAATATAAGGGTGGGGGTCACTCTCAACTCACTCATTCTCTACCTACCATTACTTTGCCCATATGAGTTCCTTGAGGAGCCATCTCTCTCAAGCCATTCATCCCTCTCATTCCCTTTGCTCCACTAGTCTAGTTTCTTGTATGTTGAGCATTTCTCCATACCACCCAAACCAGTAGAGAGAGGTAGCTTCCTGAGCTAGGGCATGGTGGCCCATCTTCCTGAAAGACCTGAGGTATAATGGTCTCAATGTGTTGTTTTGATTTTTAGTTTATAGTTTAGATATGTTGTTTATGCTTAGTTTATTTCTTAAAAAAAATTCCGCAGGTTCTCCATAGTTTATTGCTAACAGTTCATTACAGGTTTTCTTCCATCCAGTTGACTCTACCCTTCCTTCCTATAGATGGAAGGTAGGTGCTTCTGCATGTAGCTAGGGTTTTCCTTGGACTACGGTTTGGCGACCATACCAGGCCAATCGCACAGGATCCCTAGGTTTAGTTATATTTTTAGATTTTTAAGTATTTTTTAACAAGTTTATATCCAATTCTTTCCATTTATGTTACTGGGTGAGCACTCTTGAGGCCAACCCAAGCCCATTCGTCCACAGTACCAATTACTGTTGGCCATTCCCAGCTCCAACTTTTAAAATTTTTCATTTCTATGCAAGGTCGCTGCTTTAGGGCCAGAAAGGGTGACCCCATCACTTAGATTTTCCCTATAATAGTGACCCCCTTGCTACATTACCCTCGACAAGAGTGACCTGCCTCTGTAGGCTATGTCTCCTATTTCGGGCTAAACAAAGCGACCCCCTCGCCTATTCTAGGCTGACAGGGGAAACCCCCTCACCACATTGGCCTCAATAAGAGTGATCTATCTCTCGAGTGTCTATTTATTGTTGTTCAAACTGTCAATGTGGCCCTGTTGCCACTGTCCAACAACTTGTTTGTTTCTGCAAGCAATTTTTCAGGTTGAATATATGTATGGTTAACTATTCATGAATATAAATCTGTTAAAGGCTTAAGTTAAAATCCTGTAAGTTGATTTTTAGTTTTTCACTTAATCATTGTAAATTAACCCCCTTGCACAACCGTCCCTCCTCTACTCAGTCATCACCCTCCCGGGTATTCTGAGATAAGATGGGGGGTTAAGCAAGTATAGTAATAGGCACTTATCACTATCATTTCTCCAAAACCACTAAAAGCAGGTGACTTGGAAGGTAGAGGGGGTGGAAACCATTGGGGATTTCATGGAATTTGTTTCCTCCCTGTTGACCAACCTTGCAATCGAAGAGTGACTAGAGGATATACGGGTGGGCTTGGTCCCACTGTGTTGAGAGCCCAACACTCTTTCTTGGTATAGGAGGTGTTTATGCCAAAAATTGTTCGTAGACTACAAGAGATTAAGCCAACACAATCTCATAAATCTCAATAAAACAAAATAGGGTTTTTAGGGCTTTTTTGTTGAGAAGTTTGATAACAAGAGGGAATGCATTCATAAATCCAAATAAACACTAAATTATAAGCATAGAAAAACTGAGATGCATAACATAATAACCATTATCCAACAGAAAACAACACTGAGGTTCATCCACAAATGGCAAGCACTACAAGTATAAAAACTTTAAACTAGCAATGAAATTACCAACTGAGTAGCTAAAACAAGCTATAAATGAAGCCAGAGAACAAACTGAAGGGTAAATAGAGCATATATTTCATAATCAGCCTTTCAAATACACATAAGAGTCATTTAATTAGCTTATGAACAAGTCTAAATACCTCCTATTTCCAGCCAAAAAATCAAACCATCAGTCCTCTTTGTGACATACATTAATACTATCCTTCAAAATTGGTTAAGGACTAAACCCTAACTGCTTTTCAGCCTACTCATCGAAATAGTTTTATCTAAATAATAATTTCAAAAATGAAATAACCTTCAAAACATAACTAATAACTGATTCTGTTAACAAGCTTTACAAATATTTAGATGCTTTAGCTAACAAGGCTATCCCTTCTAGGGCTTGGGCTTTTCTTCTGGCCTTTCTTCTGGCCTTCAATTGATTTGCTTCCATATCTGCCATATTTCTAGTGAGTTCTTCATTTTTCTGTTGCAGATCATTGATGGTTTGTTTCAACATTGTAAATTGACCTTCTGTATTCCTCTTCCTTTTCAATGCCTCTCTTGAAACTGCAATCAGCTCTTGATAGTGGTTATTCACCTCATCCAGATCCTCTCTGAGTCTTCTATTTCCCATGACCAAGCCATCATTTGTCTCTTGCATCTATTCCACCTAATACTTATATTGTTTTACACTTCTCTATAAATTCTCTTTTTTTGAATCAAAGGATTTATTTCCTGCTGTGGTTTGCATCTCATTTGGAAACCATGGAATGTTTAATCTCTTATAAATTTCTTCATCTTCTGGAAACAATTCTGTAGGAGTTTCAGGAAAACTTAGGTTTTCTTTAGTCTCAGCTTCACATGGAACCTTTCCCTCAACCATCACCTTCTTTTCTGAGTGAGAAGCCTTTATCTCACCTTCTTGCTGTTCCTGCAACATTTGACTTCGTACCTCTAGAAATATATCAGACAGTTTAGTATCAGTAAGGACAGACTCTCTTTCTGATTCCATTGTCCTTTTACCTGTACTGTCACCCTCATTCAATTTTTCATCAGATGAGGAATCATCTATCACTGTTACTCTTTCTTTGTTCATTTTAGGGTTCAGCAACTTCTTCATATTCAGTTTGAGTTTGTTTCTAGGTCTAGTTTTTGGTTTCCACACAGGAGCAATTTCCCCCAACATTTTGAAAGTTTTGCCTTGATGGGTAACTGAGGCAAATTCAACAAATTTTAGTTTCTTTCTCTTTGGTAATGCTATCTCATCATCCTCGCTGTGAAATTCCTTTTTAGTACAAACCTTAGTTGCATCAATAATAGGGACTTTATCATCCTCAAACAGGCATTTCTCATCTTCAGACAGAACTGTGATTGGACTTTTTCTTTGAACTTCAATATCTTCTTTCTCATCTAAAATTTTCTCTGCAGGTACAATATTTTTAGCAGCAATTGTCTCTACTGGTACATCATTTTCAACAGGCTCGGTCTCCTTATTATCAGACTTTAAATCTTTGCTCTCAGTGTCATTAAGGTGTTGTTTAGATTCAAAATCTTCATTTGCATGATCTGAAACTTCCTCAAATTTAATCTTGTCTTCATCTTTGACCTTTACCTTTTTATTGAGCTTTCTGATCAAGGTCTGTCCTCTATCAGCTTATCTTCTGTGAGACTGTCCTTCTTGACCATTTTGAAAACCTGACTAGGAAAGAAAATACTCCCAAGTCTTTCCCGTACTCTGCAAAACAATGTTTATAATGAGTTTGATAAGTCCATGGTGGAAAATGGACTATTTAGTATGATTTTGGTGCTCCTTAATTCTGTAAGACATCTTCTGCAGGCTCTTTAGAAAGAAGAAGGGCAGGATCATCTTGGACTTATTATTGAGGTGCCAAAGAAATCTAAAGTGGTATTTAAAAATGAAGGCATATCTTCCTTCATAGGTGATATAAATCTATAAAACTTTAATGGTTTTTATCCATTCAGGCTTAAAGTTATGAATGGATACACCTTTACCCCAATCTGGAATTACACCAGGCAGAAAGTAATTTTGTGCATTGAAGGTGAATGGCACCTTCTTAAACCATAGTTCTCCCTCATTCTTGATGCTTGTTGCCTCAACTATCAACTCCTTGATCAATTTGAATTGAAACATATCAAAAGACACAGTGTCTTTATCATAACACTAAGCAAACTTATGGGAGACCTCTGCATGATATCCATCAATCTTTTTGAAAAATTTCAACCATCCTACATTTGCAAATAGATCTGCACATTTTGGAAATTTATCTATCCAACTTAGGTCCGTGGGCTGAGCTTTATTTGTTTTTCCACTTTTCTTCATTTTCACTATGGTTTATAGCACCTGTCAATTATTCCACAGTCTATTTATCTTCAAATCATCGCAGTCTTCTCTATCACACAATTCAAGAAATCTTCTGTACCAAATTGCAATAGTTTGACCTAATCACAAAATTTAGGGACTTCCAACAGTTCTGCTCTGAAGTTTACTATTTTAAACGATGAATACTTGGATGTATTTGTTAATATTTCCTCATTCATAGTATATTAGGTGAGCAAACTCATATCCTTCCTTTGAATTTTGACATTATGGATTTTATCAGAAAACCCCAAATTAAACAAACCCTAGCAAATGCCACGTGAAGTACCTGCTCAGAAAATCAATACAAGCGTTGGAATGCGATCTCTTCAAGGGTTAGGTGTCGAATTTCATGTTCTAGCTATCTCTAACTGTCCAGATCACTTCAAACTGTCGCTATTGGAAATCCCTAATTCCTCATTTAGTTGTAAAAACTCTGATTTCTCAGCAGTATGTTCTCACCATGACTTTCAATACCTTTGTATCCTTCAAATCAGGAACATATTCCTGAAAACTATGCCTCGTTCAACTTGCTGTCATCATTCACCCTGCGTTGCATGCAGTCACCATGATCTACCTCACATGATGATCCTCCACCTGTCTCAATGATAAACTATGCAAGACACGTATCAAAGGTAACAAATGATGTGATTAACACCTCAGGGACAAGACACTCGAAAAAATCGAACTAAAAAATGATGATTTTGGCATTCGCGACTTTTTTGTAGCACTCTAGTGTATTAATTTCACTCTTGTGCTACAAGAAAGTCCAAACACTTAATTTCACATCATTAAGTCACTAATAAGGTTTAAGACTTGGTTTATATGCTTAATCTCGACCTTAGTGTCATTTATGAAACCATTTCATCCATATATACCTTGTTGAACACTTCAAGAATGAACTCTAAGCAAAATTTATAAAAGCAGGCCTAAAAATAAGAAAAATCAAAATGATAAACTTAAAGCTTAAACTCAAAATTAACCTTTATAAACAAAATTTCTTAGAAGCAAAAATACTAACAAGGTTCAAAAACATAAATAAAAGCATAAAACTAAGGAACACAAAATCATGACCTAACAGGAGGAATACAAGGATAGGGTAGTCACGTAGGAGATTTATAGTCGTTCAAAGTTTAATAGTTACATCTTGAGTTCTGTTTAGTTTCAATTCTATTCGTAGGTTTCCCATTGTTCAATCTACATAAGAAACCAGAAACATATGCTAAACTATATCAATACACCAAATGGCTGTAGATTCACATGTCTGAAAAAGAATTACATAAAATAATTTAAAACAGGACTCATTCACAAGGATGCACACAATCACAACACTTAATCAAACAAACTCAGTTCATGACACTGAGCCAACCATTAAAATCAATCAAGTTACATTAATTCAAAACTTTGCAGTTTGAGGACATAAGTCCGTGATTACCTTAACCTTGGGAAGTGCTTGGACTATTCCCTAAAACTCATTACGAGGAGTACCACAAGAACCCTAAAGTAGCTATCCAACGAGAGGAATTGCCAAGTGAAACAGGTAATGACCCCTACTGATTGACTAGAACGCCTGTGAGGAAAAATCCAAGCATTATCTTCTCACAGTATTGGTGGCCGAGTGACCACCTATAGGCCAATAGGAAACCATTGAAACTAGGGTCCAGATATTCATCACTAGTAACATTGTTTGACTCGCTAAAAGACACCATTGATCCATCATGTTCCTCCTCTGATCTCAGGGGGGGGAGTCCCATTAGTTTGTCCCATTGAACCAGCACCATCCATACCATTCTCAATGACCTTATAGAAGGCCATACATCCTTTGACTCTAACTCAGATTCATACCAATCTGAGCCAAATTTTCACACTGCACCATCCACCCCCATGGCTGGTGCAAACCTGGATCCCTTCTCCAGAGGGTTGACTAGTGGTGGACCCATGTCCATCCCTCAAATCATTACCAACATCCCTGTTGGTGGCCCTAGCAGAATTGCACAGACCATGATAAGTCAACTACCCAATAGTAGCGAACCGACACCTATACCAACCATTCCCTTTGTCCCAGCAGTCATACCCAGGGGAAGTGGCCCTTCCATGACTATGTTGACTATCCCCATCAAGGGAAGTCAGCCGCAGGTGCCCCCAGTCACACAGGGCCATCACATTCCTGTAAACCTTGATGCCATTGTCGGTCCTTCCTTCACTAACGTCTGGTCTAACCTCCCTTCCATGGATCACATGAACTTTCCTAGTTTGGATAGGTTAACCAACAACCCAATCTTCCATCAAGCTCATCGGCCTCCCATGCCAACCAAACTCCCATCAGACATTCCAAAGTTTGAGAGGAAGGCAGGGGAATTCCCTCAAAACCACATAATGATGTTTCACCTATGGTGCTCATCAAACAACTTTGTAGATGACTCGATCAGACTAAGGTTGTTCCAACGCACCCTCATAGGTTCCACATCCAAATGGTACATTGAGCTACCCCAATCCAAATACCCATATTTTAACTCCTTGGATTTTATGTTCCTACAGTATTTCCAACTCATCATCAGATACAATGAAGGGGTGGAGATCTTTCTATCTTGCCGCCAGAATAGACCCACATAACTAAACACATCCATGAGTGGTTCCGACACTATAGTTTGTGCAAGATATAACTTAATGACAGGATATTCCTGGATTAGTTCCTAAAAACTTTGCTACCACCTATAACAAAGGACGTCACTGTAGCAGGGATTTCTCCTTGCTACAGGGGTAGGAATGACTTCCTTTTGTCTATAGGGCAGAAGGGTAGGTTCCTACGTGTGGAAAATGCATAAAAGAAGAGCAGAACAGAAAGGAAAGCAAATGGACGTGAGCCCCTTTGCAAACAGGGTTAGGGCTTAGCTCTATGAACCTGCAAACAACTATTAGAAATAATAAACTTGCAAAAACATGTTAGAGATCAAACCTGCAAAAAAATAATGGTCAGAAAACAACTAAACTAGCAAAGCAAACACATAAACAAAACTAGATTATACCTCTCCTTTGGTGAAATGGGCCACCATGCCTTGGCTGGAAGAAGCACCTCCCTATCTCACTCAGCGATGGAGGAGCTATGGCTCAATGGGGAAGATGAGTGGAAGAGAGGGGGATGTGGGTGGCTTAAGAGGAAAAGAGTCTCAAGGCATCCATGGGCAGCATAATAGTATGCAAGAGAGGAGTCATTTGAGAGTGACCCCCACCCCTCCTTTTGTAGCTTTTTTGGGGACTTTTAGGGTTTTAAGCCCTTGCTAAGGGATTTAGCCCCTTTTTTGGGATTTTATCCCCTTCTACCCTAAATTTAGCTACTTTTAGGGTTTTAGGCCCCTTTTAGGGGTTTTAGCCCCTTTTTGGAGGCTTTAATCCCTAGGAGAGTTATTTAGGCTTTTTTGGGGGGGTTTTAAGCCCATTTACTCATTTTAAGTCTTTTTGAGGGTGTGGGGGTCTAATGGGGTGTTACGAGGGTTGTGAATGGGTGTCCTTGGGTGGTGTAGGCCATGTAGAGCTGAGTGAGGGATTTTTTGGGTTAACATATTTCCCCATGATGTGTGAGGGAAGGAGCTCATCGTATGGCCGATGGACATCATAGGAGTTGCTGCATAGAGGTGGTGCTTCTGAGGCTGGGGCATGGTGTCTTTTGGTTTTTGTATTAATATGGTTCCCATCAATGGGTGAGATACAAATAATGTGTGACATGTATATGGACGAGGTGGGAATCCCCATGCTTGTGACAATGTCAAAATAATGATTTGATCTATGCTCTAAATTACAAGAGCCGATCAGATACAATTGATGATACAATAATGGTTGCCTCAATTTGAGGCTAAATACAATACTGATCTGGTACATTGGACCCATGCCATTCTCATGGAATGCTATATCTTCATGACTAACGTTCTACTGGACATGGAATGGTACATAGCTGTACGGACTCGTTGATTGAGAGTCAGAGTCTCTATGGTATAAGTATGCTGCATCAATCATAAATCTATATAGAAGCACTATTCGTGATTTTGAACACTGTCTCTAATGCAACCTGGAAATCACAAGGGACATAACCTGTTTAGGTCCCTCAAGTAGACTCATCAATGTGCTAGAGCCAGGTGACATCCAGGGTCTTTGACCAAGTACTGTGTGGACCAAACCCTGTACGAATCTCAACGGTGTGATGATGTAGTTGGAGTCGAGCACATGAGAAACAACCATCCCGAGAGGCACTAAGGAATTTTCTCAAGTGGTCCAAGGAACTCATCAATGAGGTTAATGAAACTAGGATACAGGGAACTTTGGGTCTATCCTCTCAAATATGTGTGTCATCGTAGACAGAGGGAGACCTTCCCCTAGTCAAGGCAATGGTGTTTCCTTGACCAAAAGCATGAGGGAGATAACCGAAAGGTGTGAGACAATCTACGGACTGACCCACTGAATCGGGGGGGTGGGAAGGGGGAGGGAAAGAATTGAATAGGTGCAGGGGGAGTGTGGTAGACTCAAACTTCCTTTGTTCAGAGTATGATGGCAGGGAGTACTAGGTAGAAAATGAAACCGACTCATGGGAATTGGATCACAGTTGTAATATCAGGAATGTCACTGCAGATGGGAAATACTTGGAAGAGATAGACACTTTTGATATTGATGGGATCTAAGTAAGACACATTACAGAGTACTCTAAAAAAAGGCAACCCAATGTGGGAATGCTTCCAAACTATTTTATGTGGGGTGGTGTCTAGGGACACTGTTGTGGTACGATCTCATGGATTTTTGGTGAGCCCGAGAAAGTAAACGCTCAATGGTGCTTTCAATTTTAGAGAGTTTGAAAGCATGAAGAAGACTCCAGTAGGGGATCTTTTTTGTTGGTAGTCTCCTGTGCCTAAAAAAGGATAAAATTATACATAGGAGAGCTCTCCCATCCTATAGGGGATGAGAGACATCTTTACCGTTGGTAGTCCAATCAGGCCGGAAAAGGTTAAACCTATACTAACTGGAGAGTCATTCAGATACTTTTACGAGCATGAACGAAACCAAGTTTGCTCAGCAATATTTCTTGATGAGAAGGCTGGAAAAGAGCTTAACAAAAACCTATAGTGAGCTTTTTTGTAAGGTACAGCCCCTCTTCCCGAGAAAGCATAAAAGTATGCAGAGGGGAATGGTCTTGAATATGCCAAGGTGGTCCTTTTCATTTGATGGTCTACATGGTCTGCAAAAGGAGATAAATGAGACAATGCAGATTCCCTTTCCTATACTTTAGCGAGCGAGAAAGGAAGCAGTTGCACTCGACTATCTTTTCATTTTTTTAAGGAGTCAGAAAAGAGCTTAAATGAAAATCCAATACGGTCAACCAATTGCGGTGGCACAGGTGGTGCCCCATGTCGGGATGGTGGACAGTTGTCAAAAGATCATCCACGCAGTATGGATGGAGCAGAAGGCTCTCAAACATACCAATACATGTGCGGGATTGATCTTGGCAGAGGCTCACAAGTCAGTGTGGTAGAGGCACACAAACCGAGGTGGATCTCAGAAAGAGGTCAGGAGAGCGTGTGTGAGTTACGATGGACAGACTTGACTACATGCGATGTGAGTGGAAGTCTGGGGGTACTTTTATGCCAAATACATGCAAAAAAATTAAATTGTTTTGTGGATGATGGTCTAGAGGTCCGCATAAGGTGCGGTAGATGGAGATGACAATTATGTGCAAAAATACAAAACAAGAAGAAAAATGGTGACCCTTAACGGGCAGTGGCCCGAAAACTAGCGTGAGTAGTGGTAAGGAAGAGCGATACAAGTACAGGTCCGCAGACACTTGCATCATCATGATGTGGCTCGTAAATCGAGGTGAATTGTGGGAAGTGGTCCCAAAATTTATTTGTTAAACATGAGATGGTGGTCTCATAAAGAGATAGAGCTTTGAGCCCTAAGGTGTGATAGGTGTCTCCAATAGGTTTCGGGTGAATTTGGATTAGCAGCTGATGGTGCTCCCCCTAACTTGTTGTAAAAAACGTTGAAAAACAAGAAAATAAAAATGAAGCGACTCATTGGTGATGTTAAGTGTAAAATTTCTTGAGGTAGAGCCCGTTGCAGGGGTTCTCCAAGAGTTGTCCATTAGAGTCAATAAGGGTGTATGCCCTTTTTTCAAGGCAACAGTGGATGACGTACGGGCCATACCACATTGACTCGAAATTGCCTTTGCCCAACTTATCGTTGGGTTTTTTGTAGACTAGAACCATATTGCCTTCACTGAAGATGCGAGGGTGGACATGGGAGTCATAGTGGACCTTTGACTGAGTTTTCCCTGCTTATTTGGCTTGGAGGGAAGCTCAACGGTCTTCTATGGTTTGCTTGAGTTGGAGGAGATGTTCTTCTAAAAGTGAAGTGTCAAGGAGAAGTTCTACTGTGAAGCGGAGGGATGAGATTTGGCACTCTATAGGGAGCATTCATTCAATGCCATGTACTAGGAAGAAAGGAGTGAAATCGGTTGCGGTTTTTGTGGATGTGCGATAAGCCCATAGGGCGGAGAATAGCATGTGATGCTAGTTGGTTTTATGATTTCCTACCATCCTTTGGAGCATTGTTTTGATGATTTTGTTGATTGCTTCAACTTGGCCGTTGCCCTGGGGGTAGTAGGATGATGAGTACTAGTGTTCGAATTTCAACATGGTTGATAGTTCAGCCCATATGACATCTTGAAAGTGTGCTCCATGGTCTGATACTAATTGTTTAGGAACACCAAATCGTGAAATAACATGGTTAAAGAAGAAGCACGCTACGGTTTCATCTTTGCAATCAAATGTAGGCATGGCATCAGCCCACTTAGTGAAGTAATCATCTGCCATGATAATGTATTTATGACCATAAGCCGAGATGAGGTTGATTGTCATGAAGTCGATTGCCCATTTGCAGAAGGGCCCGACTGTGACTACTGGGTGTAACAGTGTAGGGGGGGTTCTTGCCTTTGGGGAAAAGAGCTGACAGCTGTGGCAATGCTTGAATGCCTCTATGCAATCAGTAAAGATGGAGGGCCAAAAATAGCTGGCACATAGAATCTTCTGGGTGGTTGCTAGGCCTGAAAGGTGGCCACCGCATGCTCCATTATGACAGTCATTGAGGATGGTCTCGGCCTCATCATGGGTGAGGCAATGACATAGGATGGTATCGATGCCTCGACGATATAGGAAATATCCAATTAGTAAGTGGAAAATGGCATGATGTCAGATGCATCACCTATCCTCACAGTTTAAGTGCGCTGTGAACTTCTGTGCTCATAAATAGAGAAGGATTTCCCCATACCATGGGTCTTCCATGGATATGAAGAATAGGAAGTCATCAGGGAGATCATCCTTGGGGTGGGATGACACGGTTAATGGGGGAAGATCGGTCATGAGCATGGCCAGCGCGAGTGCCTTTGTGCTTTTTAGGGACATGAACTCAAGGTCAAATTCTTGGAGGATGACTACCCACTTAGCTACTCGACCTTGTAGAAGGCGACGACTTAAGAGGTATTGCATTGGGTTTGAATCAGCCACTACATGAGTATGTTTTGCGATGATGTAGTGGTGCAACTTCTGAGCTAAGAAGACGATGGTGAGGGCCAATTTCTCCTTGGGTGAATACCGTAGTGGGGGTCTTGTTAGCTTCTGACTAACGTAGTAGATCACATGCTCATGATGAGCATTGTCTTCTTGGACCAAGACTCCAGCAAT
This sequence comes from Pseudotsuga menziesii, assembly GCA_001517045.1. Taxonomy (NCBI): domain Eukaryota; kingdom Viridiplantae; phylum Streptophyta; class Pinopsida; order Pinales; family Pinaceae; genus Pseudotsuga; species Pseudotsuga menziesii. Next base: position 19,582 of record LPNX010733905.1, read on the forward strand.
GGCATTGTCCGAGGCTGATACATAAAGAATGAAGTCTCGAGTGAAGTCTGGTGCTGAGAGTAATGGTGCAGAAGCCAAGGCTTGTTTGAGTGCGTCAAATTATTCTTGCGCTTGCTGATCCCAGACAAAGGGGATTTTTGTGCGGAACAGGAGAATGAATCCATAAGGTTTTGTTGCATACTCTGGTACAAATCAGTGAAGGAAGTTGGCCTTGCCTTGGAGGATCTGTAGTTGATGATGTGTTTTTGGGGAAGGGAGATCAAGGATAACCTGAAATTTGAGGGGATCTACGGTTATTCCTTTGTGGGACATGATGAATCCAAGTGGACGGCCTGTTGGGACATAAAAAATTCTCTTGAGGGGATTCAGGTGAATTTTGTACTTGTGGCAACATAAAAATACTTGCCGCAAGTCGTCTATGTGTTATGTTTGCTTCTACGACCACGCAATGAGGTTGTCAAGACAAACCGACATGATGTGAACGAGGTCACTGAAGCAGTGTGTCATGGTGCGCTAGAAGGTGGCTCCAACATTTTTCAGGCCAAAGGGCATGACTCGATACGCCAATGTGCCTCACAGGGTTGTGAATGCCATCTTATAATGGTCTTCTTTCTGGATTTGAATTTGGTTATAGCCAAAAAATCCGTCCATGAAGGAAAAGGCCTCATGTCTGGTGCATGCATCGATGATCTAATCGATGAAGGGTGTTGGGAAGTTGTCTTTGGGACATGCCCCATTGAGGTCACAGAATTCTGTGCAAACACGAATGGTACCCTTTTTTTTATTCATGGGAATAGGATTAGAAACCTAAGTGGTGTAGGAAATAGGGTAGATGAAGCCATCTATCCGCAACTTCTCTATCTCGACTTTCACTGTGGCCACTTTGGAAGGGTGAATGGGCCATTGCTTTTGGCATACTGGGGCCACATCGGGCCATGTGTCGATGTGGTGTTCCATGATGGATAGACCTAAGCTGGGTATTTTAGTGTACGACCAGGCGAACATGTCGCAGAATTCTTGGAAGAGAGCTTTGTAGGCAGCAACCTCTTCTAGGGAGTAAGATGCCCCCAGCATGATTTGTTCAACAATATCAGGATTAGTTGAGATGTTGATTTTGACGGTGGGTGAGATGTTGGCCATGTTTCCTTCTTTGAAGGCATCTGGTGCTGGGATGGGGTTCTTGAACCAGTTGAATTTCCCATGGATGAAATCTTTGGTCTCCATGCTAAACTGGTCAGACTCTGACACAAGTTTTTCAGGGAGAAAGAACAAGCGGTGGTGCTTGTCATCCGATGGGTATTCTAGGGCGGTTGGAGCTTCAAGTATCTCCTCATGATTGCTGAAGCAATGGAGAGACAGGTAGGATGGACTGTCATTAGAGGTGGAGATAAGCGGGTCAGTTGAACTGGACATCATGTAGATGGACATGGTGTTTGAAGAAGGTGGTGGGGGGTGAACTTCTTCGATCAAGGTGATCTCAGACTTAAGGGAATTTTGATGGAGGTTGGCTGATCTGATTCAGAACTCAAGCAAGTCTTGGAAATGGTGAGAGTAGTGTCCATACAATCCACAAAGGCGCAAGCATGGTATTTTCTCAATGCCTTGTTTTCAAATATCGGCAAGGTTGAGATTTTGACCATGGGGAGGTTTTCATTTGTATTGGCATCCAAATGCACATGGATCATTGGGATTTCAAGGTAGTTATGAGTTGGATGGCCTTGTTGTTCATAGATTACGCAAGGTGGGATTTGCCGAGGTTCTGCTGTAGCTTTGGCATTCTTGCCCCTGGCCGTTTTGGGGTGGGACGGTGCAGGTACGGGTGCAGAGGTTGGATTTTGTGGGCCGATTGGAGGGTTAGAATCAAATGCAATGGGTTTCACTAGGGTTAAGACAACTTGGGGCATTACTGGTTGAGCTGGTGGATCAAGATACCACACCGGAATTCCCAATGTAAATTTGGGTAGGCTTAAGGTGGCCATTACTGGCTTGATCATGACACCATGCGGGGGGAAGATGAAGGGAATCATATGGACAAGAGATGAGCCCAAATAACTCCTTGACGGTTGCATGTGGGGATGCGGTTTTGGTTGCAACTGCATGTAATGCTCCTGTTGCAGATGATGTTGCAACTGCTGTTGGTGTTGCGGCTGCAGACAGTGTTGTGGTTGGGATTGGGCTACAGCTGCGCTTGTTGTTTGGGTGTAGCGGTGCTGGATGAGACCATGCACAAGTCTGCAGTCTCATTTTGTGCCAGTGGCAGTGACACTAAGGGGAAATGAGACATCATGGTGGTATCGGCAAACAACCTAGGGCCCACATTCAATAATGGGGAGGTTGGTGTGTTGTCAACCATAGTGTTGATTGCAGGGGTGACATTGGCATGTGTGGTCATCCCTTGTGGCTCAATGGTGGTGATGGTAGGGATAACATTGGTGGGTGTTGTTAACCCTTGCAGATCATGATAAGTGAGTTGATCAACCGTCACGATATTCCCTTCGTGGGGGAACATCATGAGATGAAAGATAGTTGATGCGACCGCTCTCATGGTGTACATATAAATTCTTCCGAGGAGAAGGTTATAGTCCAGTTGAGCATTGAAGACCTCTATGTCGATCAACACTATCTTCCCAACTAACGTGATGGGGATATGGGGAATAATTCCTTGGGATTTAGTGGGATGGCCATCATAATCCCACATAGTTGTGGAGGATGGTTGTAGAATTGGTGATCCAAGTTTCTGCCAGACTAGGGTGGACATAACGCACGTGGATTCCCCCTCATCCACTATGCACTGGTACACGACCAGATTCTAGATAGACACTGGGATTTGGAAGGCAATGGTGGATGGCATGCATGGTTCTCCATTCTCTATGTCAAATGTGATCAACTTTGAGTCGGAGGGGTCTATAGTCCCAAGGGTGGCTAGTAATGCTTTTCGCTGCATTGGGCATGTTTTCAATACCTCAAGAGCGGACATGGCCGTTGGTGTTTGGGCCAAATCATCCACAATGCTATAGCTGATAGCAGCTCTAGCGATGGCGTTGTTAGCTACTCGACGTATGGGGGGGCAGGAGAAAGGGGCTAACTGAAGAGGTGCATTCACCGATTTGGATGTGGATGCCACTGATGTGTCAGCGGGTTCAGTGGTGGTTCTATACTGATTCCATCTAGTTTGTAGGTTAAATTATTCAGTCATCATGGATAGCAGGTGGTGGACACCTGTTTCAGCCATGGGAGGTGCCCCTGGAGCGTTGGGATTGGCTTGGGGAGGGGGTGCGGTTTCCACCAACCCTTGGACTTGTAGCAGATTTTGAAGCACCATAGGAGGAGGTCCTTGTGATTCTGGGTTGGGTTTGGCTTGGTTTGTTGCATTGGCAGCCTATTGGGACTTGTTTTAAATGGCCTGCTTAGTGCGACCCATGAGGGGACACTCGAATGTGTAGTTCCTGTAGACCTCACAGAGCGTGCATGGTTGGTTTGTGCGCAATGGGATGTTGTGTCTAGGTGCATTTGGTCATGGGGGGTTTTCGGCAAGTCAGTTTGTGGCGACATTGTTGGGAGGGTTTGGTTGTTGACTGTTGGGGCTCCAACCCTAAAGGTCCTTAGTTTCGGTAACTCCACAGTTCTTGAAGAAGTGTAAGCGGAGTTACAACCTAAAATAGTCTTAGGGGTGTTGCGGGTGGGTCGAACCCCCTTTTTGTAATTAACCCTTCGGTTAAATCCAGGGTTAGGGTTTTGGGCACCCATGGTGTAAATCCATGGTTTTGTAATAGTGTGCTATATAAATAGGCACTTATGTAAAGAAGTAGGGTTAGGTATTGAATGATTATCTTATGAAGCTATTGTAATGCGAAGATAAGAGATTGTATAAGGGTTTTGTAAGAAGGTTAAGTCCCAGCTGTGTGCGGGATGACCTCTGCAGCTGTGTGCATAGAGGCTTGCTGCTGAGTGCGCAGCCTTGAGAACTGAAGGGATCTGCAGCTAAGTGCGCAGATCAGAACTGTCATTTTAGTTGTAAAGAGTTAAATAAAGCGTAGTTCTGTGGACGTAACCCCGGGGTGAACCACGTAACATCTGGTGTTGTGGTTCATTTGTGTGATTTGTTATTATATTTTATATGCTTTTAAGTAAATAACTGATAAAGTAAGACTGCTGTTAATAACTAGCTTCGCTGTGAATTCCCAGATAAGGGTTGTGCAACTAACTGTTTATTTATCTAATCGCGAAGCTGCATAATTGATATTACAAGCATCGTGTTAAGTGATTGTTAATAGTTAAAGACTAAAGGTATAGTAATATTATATCTTCTGCTTGCAGAAACCTAATTCTGTGGCACCCCATAGCTATTTCGGGTGAGACTGTAGCCTGTTCGCAGGCTGCTGTTGAAAGGGCCAACACTGTGGGTCTTTTGTTGGTGCAAAGTTAAAGGTGAAACCCGGGTCTGCCCATTTAGCCCAACAAATTGGTTCCGTTTCCAGTTGAACTCAGTATCTGTTGAAGAGAGATCTACGTCGTACCTCGAGGGCTATGTTTTGGCGGCCCTCTATAAAATAAATTGGTGATTGGATCGAAGCGACCTATTTCAAGTTTGCAGAACAGGAAAATAAAGATCCCCATCATAGTGCGGAACAATTTTTGCAAAGGTACATTTTTTCTGATGTTCATGAAATTTTCTTTGGTTCTATACACATAAAGTTGCACCAGTGGTTATCCAGGTTAATAGAAAGGAGGATGAACTTCCAAGAAAATTAGTTTCCCCCCTGGACCCCCACAAGAATCGCGATCTTGAAAAGAGTGAACAACGCGATCTCACGAGCCGTGGATTTTTGGACTGCGCGAACTCTCGAGGAATTTGTGATGGAGTTCGCCATCGACACAAGTACCTCCTTTAGCGAAGCTGAATGACAATTTTTCAAAGGACCAAGGGGTAAGTACCTGAACCTATTTAGTCTGAATATTAAAATACTATTGGCTGAAAAAGGAATCTTTCTTATCGAATTAGATTGTTAGATTTAGTATTGCTAACCTATGATTGGAAGTGACTGGGACTGCGACAAGCAAAGTGGTTTGCTGTGAAACGACAAGAGATATAAGAGAGATCTCGGTTCCTCCACTGAGTATACCCCTTTAAGCTCTGAAACCTCTGAGTCCACCGAGGTCCCCTCTGTTAGAAACCCTCCGATAACCCTGCAGCAAAGACCTATTATCCCTGAGAACCTATCGCAGTCTGAAAGTAACCCTAGCCCGAATATCCCTATCGTAGGCCAGTCTTCCCCAGCTAGTTCAAACCCTTCCTCCTCCCCTAGATCCCAGATGGCCCATGTTCATGATGGCATCAAACTACCGGTTTTTAAAGGAACCGGGTCAGAATATTTGGAACAGTTCTGGTTTCTGTGCGAAGCTGTGTGGACCACAAAGAACATTACAGACATAGATGTTGGACGAGCGCAGCTGATCACTTCTTTCAAAGACCGAGCCCTGACTTGGTTTATGAATTTTGCTAGCACACAGAATCCTGTCTTGGCTGACATCAAAGCAACACTAATCCGAGAATTTAAGAAACCTAAATCAAAGTCGCAGTGCATCACTGAGTTAAAAGAGATTCAGCAGCGGCAAGGCAAATCTGTGTGGGACTTTGATCAGAGATTCAAAGTTCTGCTTGACCAAGTTAGCTTAATGATTGGACCAGCACAACATAAGGAGTGGTTTATTGCAGCATTATTACCCCACATCAGAGCTCCACTCATGCAACAGAAGGTTGCTGATTAGCAAGAGGCCTTAGAGATTGCCATAAAGCTTGAAACTTCACCTGTCAAAGATAATTCTGGCATAGCTCAAATTCAAGCGCAGCTCACAAAGATGGATTTAGAGCTTCGCGACATGAAAAAAGGGGAGTCTACCCGTGAAGAGGTATGGTGTATACGTTGTCGAACAGAAGGCCACGACAAGGATCAGTGCCCGACACTGAGAAACTATTTGAATACTGGCGCACCAAACCCGCTGAATCCTAGTGTTCTGTACTGTGAGATCTGCCAACTGTTATCTGTTACAGAAGTATGTTCAAGTCTCGAAGAACCCTTACTGTAAATTCTGTAAGTGCGTTGGCCACAATGAAGATGAATGTCGCAGTTTTGACCTTATGAGGGAGCGGACCTATGACACTTATAGGATATACCCGGATGCACAAGGCAATGATGGATATGGTTACCGAGGTGGTAGAGGCATTTTTAGAGGCCGTGGTCGAGGTATTCCTGGTGGAGGTCGAGGTCAAGTTATTTTCTATAACTGCAATCAGGCAGGACATCTAGCTCGAGACTGTCAAAACCCAACCATGACATGCAGATACTGCGGAGCAGTTGATCATGTCATCGAGCAGTGCCCACAGTTACTAGCTAAAATCTAAGAAATAAATAGCAAACCTAGTCCGAGTGTCCAGTTGATTGCTGTCGAGCCACGACCGATCCCAACTGTTAATGTTGTTACAAGAAGTGGAGCTACGACTGAGGCGCAGTGTCAGGAAAAGTAGCCTGACGAAGCTTGGGTTTGCAAGGCTATAGAGAAAACCCCAGCATTTGATGTTCGACGAGAAAAAGAAACTTTTTTGGAGGCCATACAAGACTTTGTTGATTCAGATTTACCAGCACCAAACAAGTAGCATCAGCAGATGAAATCCCAGGAAGACTCACAAGGCCAAGTAAGTACTCTGTCATCGTTTTTACAGAGTTGCATCAAATTGTTAAGAAATCAGAATGCCTTAAATGAATTACAAAAAGTTATACAGTCTTGTGAACCTCATCAAAGTCCTGATAGTGAAAGAGTTGTTAGTAGAATTAGAAGAACTGGAAGAGAGATGAGACTACATGCTCAGGTAGGAGAGTATGACATGAAGGATATTATTTTAGATCTGGGTTCTAAAGTCAATATTTTAACTAAGCAAACATGGGAACAAATGGGAGAACCTACCCTTGATTGGTCACCTATACAGTTGAAACTAGGCAATCAGCAGAGGATTGTACCCTTAGGAAGATTTCCTCGGGTACCAGTAGATATAGATGGAGTCAGTACTGTAGTAGATTTTGAATTTATTGAGATCATTGATGACAGTAACCCCTATCCAGCTTTGCTAGGAATTGAGTGGGCAATAGATAGTGATGCAGTTATCAATCTTAAAAAGAGACAAATGACTTTTAAAGGGAAGGGATTGAGAGCTATACTACCATTGGATCCTTCTCAAGGAGAAAGATATACAGAGCTAGTCAGAGAGGAAGATCAGGATATTCTGGACCACATCTATAATATCACAGTAAAAGAAGAAGATTATGTCGAGCCTAATTCCAAAGGTGTAATGGATTGGCAATGTGATAGTTCTTGCATGTCTAACTTAGATGATGGTCTAGAGAGTTGGCAGAATCGATTATACAAGCTACATGGCCATCGGTGCGCACAAATTACCAAATCTCTTAGATGCCTTAGTGCACAGGTTAGAGAATTGCCTACATATGATGGATTGACAGATCCAGGAAAATTCATTGCGCAGTTCTTAGAACAATTGCCAGAATCACAGAGAATGCATACTCTGGAAGCAGCATTAAGAGCTACAGCAGCGAGATGGTGGAAAGGCCATAGGAAGTATATTCACAGTTGGGAAGCTTGCCAGAAATTTCTATGCCTCCAATTCCTAGACCAATCTCAAGGGGTGCGAAGTAAGTTCAATGGGAAAAATAGTCCTCAAGAACATTTGAAGCAATGTTATGCAGCATGGGAACATGTACCTCGCAAGGAATGGGTGCATAATCTTGTGCACACGTTGGAACCTATAGCAAAAAACTGGTATACAGAGGTCGAGCTTCGACACGGTACTGTAAGTTGGGATGATCTTATTGATAGTTTTATACTTACATTTTCTGTTAACAAAGTTTGTACTGCTTTAGATGCAGCTATTAGATTGATCCATACTAAGATATTTGATGACCAAGAAATAGGGGAATACCAAACCGATTGGGCAACACAAGAAGCTAATGCAGTTGAATGTTAAAACCTTGCAGTTGACGAGGATGACGATCCGCGTAACATCAATATTCTGGAGTCAGAAGGAAACTGCGAAGTACGTGGACCAGTGGTAGAAACACCTGAAGTGACTCAGCCTCTGAAGATGCGGACCGTAAACATTGGGTCAGAGGAAAACCCCAAGTATGCTACAATTGGAGATTATTGGGATGATGAAATGGTAAGCAAAGTGACCCAACTTCTCCATGAGTATCAAGACCTACTTCCGATGAAGTTTTCTGAGATGAAGGGTATCCTTGGCGATATAGGAGTCATAAAGATTCCATTGAAACCTGATGCGAAGCCTGTGAAACAGTGCCCGTATAGGCTGAACCCCAAGTATAAGGAAAAAGTTATACTGGAGTTAGATAGGATGCTTGCCGCAGGAATTATTGAACCTGTTGAAGATTCTGAATGGGTCATTCCGATGGTAGTCCAAGAAAAGAAGACTAAGGGTGAAATCCAAATCTGTGTTGATTTAAGGAAGCTGAATGATGCATGCCTACATGACCCCTTTTCTACTCCTTTTATAGATGAATTTCTTGATAATGTTGGAGGTCAGGAAGTATACTCTTTTACTGATGGATTTTCAGGTCACCATTAGATCAGAATTGCTCCAGAGGATCGACATAAGACAACATTTGCTACAGAAATGGGATCCTTTCAGTACACAGTTATGCCTTTTGGATTAAAGAATGCACCTGCCATGTTTTCTCGAGTCGTAATTTGTGCATTTAAAGACTTTATACATAAATTCTTAGAAGTGTATTTTGATGACTGGACTATTTTTGGGTTACTAAAAGACGACATAACTAGCTTAAGACTTATGTTGGACAAGTGTAAACAGCATCAGATTTCCTTGAACTTAAAAAAGTGCATCTTCTATGCACCCTTTGGAATCCTGTTGGGTCATATTGTTTGTAAGAAAGGATCGATGGTGGATCCGGTGAAGATAGCAATTATCGTGAACTTGCCACCTCCGAAGTCAGTTAAGCAACTGCACACTACACTTGGTCACACCGGGTACTACAGGAAGTTTATTAAAGGTTATGCCCAGATCATAGCCCCAATAGAGAAACAGTTGAAGAAAGAGATTAAGTTTGAATGGACACTTGAGTGTCAAGAAAGCTTGGACATCCTAAAAGAAAAGATGGTAACTGCCCCTATCCTAGTGTTTCTTGATTGGAATAAGGAGTTCCATGTGCATGTTGATGCTTCCTTGATTGCTTTGGGCATAGTACTGGATCAGACAGGCGAAGGTAATATTGACCACCCTATTTCCTTTGCAAGTCACAAATTATCCACAGCAGAAAGAAACTATACTACGAAAGAAAGGGAAGGTTTAGCTATGGTATATGCTTTGCAAAAGTTCTGACATTATGTGTTAGGTTCTCACTTTAAAATGTTCACTGACCACTCTGTTTTGAAATACTTGGTTAACAATCCTGTCTTGGGAGGAAGAATATGTCGATGGCTAATATTGTTCCGAGAATATGACTTCGAGATTATAGTTAAGCCGAGAAGACTTAACTTGGGACTTGACCATCTGTCGAGGCTCGAATCAGGGGAAGAGCCTACTAGCTTAGACGAAGGTCTTCTTGATGCTCAGTTATTCACTATCCAGATGGTCGATGACTACTTTCATGACATTGTTCAGTATTTGGCTACAGGGTTTGCACCCCTGGAGATGACAACACAGCAGAAGAAGCAGTTGGTAGTTCGGGCTGCTGATTTTACACGGATAGCAGGACAACTGTACAAGATGGGACCAGATGAAATCCTACGCAGATGTGTCTTGGAGCATGAGAAACCCTTGATTTTGGCTGAGGCACATTCTGCCGCAGCAGGAGTACATTATGCAGGGAAAGCTACAGCACAGAAGATTCTGGAAACAGGGTTATGGTGGCCTACACTTCATAAGGATGGCAGGGAGTACTGCCACAGCTGCAACATCTGTCAGAGGACAGGAAAATCATCTAGGAGGGATGAGATGCTCCTCGTTCCACAGGTAACCCTACAGGCCTTTCATAAGTGGGCCGTTGATTTTTTTGGACCTATAAATCCCCCTACAAAGAAATCGGGTGCAAGGTATATTATTACAGCAACTGAATACCTTACTCGTTGGGTTGAAGCTCAACCAGTCAAAGATTGTAGCGCTGCTACAGCTGCAAAGTTCATCTTTGACAATATTTTAACAAGGTTTGGATGTCCTAGAATTCTTATGAGTGACCAAGGGTCACACTTTTTGAATAAAACTATTGAAGCATTGATCGAAGAATTTCAGGTATATCACCAGAAGAGTACTGCGTACCATCCTCAAGTAAATGGAACTATGGAAGCCTTCAATAAGATTCTTGAGCAGGATTTGACCAAGGTTTGTAATATTAATAGAAATGATTGGGATCTCAGAATCCCGGTAGTGTTATGGGATTATAGAACCACTTGCAAGAAATTGACAGGTCACACACCTTTTCGGTTGGTTTACGGGCAAGAAGCAGTAATGCCAATGGAGTATATTGTTTCCAGTCTCAGAATAGATGCTTTCACAGAAATGGATGACCCAGGTATGTTGAATAAAAGGCTAGCCCAGATAACAGAACTAGAAGAAGACAGATTCATTGCAGGGTTCCAGCAGCAAGTGCAGAAGGCTAGAGAAAAAGCATGGCATGATAGGCATATTAAAAAGAAGCAATTCCAGATAGGTGACCTTGTGCTCTTATGCGACAACAAATTCATGAAATTCCCAGGTAAGTTCAAGACACATTGGAAAGGACCATACCTAGTACAGAAATTTACTGATGGTGGCATAGTACAGCTAGCTAAGTTGAATGGAGAAATTTTACCCTCGATGGTAAATGGCTGTCATCTAAAGAAGTATAGGGACAGGTCGGGACCCCCTATTCAGCAGTAACTCTGAGAAGGACAGTCTGAACCCCATGAACAGTTGAAATGTGGGTACCACATGGGGTAGTAAGGAGCAAGGGTTAATATTGTGCCGTAGTTGCGGGTAGTTGTCATGTTGAAGGTCCAAAGTGCGTCGCAGCTTAAAATGCGATGGATGGGACAAATTAAATTCGGTGGCACCAGCACGAGCACCGCTCTCCATACCTGTAATAATGAGATTTTGTGGGTACGCCTGGCGCTGTGTGGACAATATTTCTGGCATCCCGCCAGATTTGGTGTCATTAATGCACCATGATGACAGATTCTGTTACAGGATTCTATAAAACACTGCATCAGCCTGCGACTCCCGCATTAAGCACTTCTTTGAGTTGCTTAGTTGGAACTTGTTGAGGCCTGGAAATTCGCAGGCGGCAACAGTAAGGGATTCTCCCCAATCAGTGTTCCCAACTAGCCCATTGACTGTTTGGTATAGGGAATCTGTCCGGTTTACGGTTCGGCTACCGTAGGTCAAAGTAACAAAAGGGTTTTACCGGTTGCGGCCCGGTCCATCGGAATTTGTATTTTGACTTAAAATATGCAATGCACATGCCTATCTTAACCATGCAAGGTGATAAAGATGCCAGGAACTACACAATGTGCTACGCAGGTTCTTACCTCTCGTCTTATATTCACAACATCTAAATCACAAATGCAACCATGCAGTAAAACAACTAATCATCTAAACACCTAACTACCTATCCTCGGGGAGCCAGAAAATGATTATTAGTGAGTAATGCATTATCTCCATGTATGATAAACACAATTACAGGTAACTGATATTTAGGTTTACAACACATGAACTAGAATATCTTCTAACAATCAGATAGCTAACTGTTATATGAAACACAAGCATTACTCGGAGTGAATTTTCCATGAAATAAATCAGAAATCATTCAACAAGACATAGGTCACATAGTTAGAATGATCTCATGATTTATGGACATAAGCTGAAAAATAAAGTAGTTCATCTTTCGGCCATCCATCGCATAACATTTGGAAACTTCACAACTTTTCTCCAACAGGAAAACTAAAATCTTTATTGCAAAAGGAAGTAGTTCTTCTTACAATATGTCCTCCAGAATAACTGGGAAAAATCCCCCCTATTGTCTATCTTTCCTAGTTTTATACAAAAAGCAAAAAAATGGTTGGGCTACCCAAAGTGACCTTTGGGCATCCCAATGCTTCATTTTCCTACAACCCCTTTACAAATTATTTAATTATACAAAAGTTGACCGGTCCTTCTCATGAAGAGGGTCCCACTTGGTTCTCCAAAAACTTTCTCCACGCTGCTGCTTCAGTAGCGAGGCCTTCAAATGAGTGGGGCTCTAAGAACTGTATATTCAGTTCGAACTTTTCAGCTTGGTTCTGAATGGCCTCCACCCTGGCCATGTTCAAACATACTTGTCCCTCCAAGAGTTGTACACTAATGGCTGCGTGGCCTATTTCTTCTCTGAGGATTTGTTCATCAATAGATCTGATGCATTGCACTTTAGCTCCTTCATCTTGTTGCCTTTTCTGCAACATCTCTGCAAATGCATCATGATTTGGGAACTCGTATAATCTCTGCTCAGATTTTGCCTGACAATGGTTGTATGTGATCAGGGCTCTCCTAAAGAACTCTGCACATGCTCCCTTTGTTTTCTTGACAGTCTTCTGGAAGTCTTCTGTAGTGTTGACGGCGAATTCTATCAGGTCATGATCCCATTTCAAAGCTTGTTTATCTTTGACTAGTAGCTCAGCTGGGACTTCCGTATCATCCTCCTCCCTGGTTATCCTTGTGGTCAATACTTCAAGAATTTCTTATGACCTGTCCACAAAATAAGAAGCGGTGTTTAAGATTTCATCCAGTCTTCCATCAATCTGGAGGACCTGACATCTTTCCTCCTCTAGAGCAGTTTGTAGGTGCAGCACCTTAGCTTTCTGAGCCAACATGTGTTCTTTAACTGGCTGCAGATAGACCTGCTGTGCTTTTGCTGCTTCCAGCTACTTTTCCAGTTCCTTAACGCATGAGGCATTGGATTCATATATGACATTTTGCTGCTCTATCAGGTCTTCTATCTTTACCCTCAGCTGCTCCTTTTCATCCTTTAAATCTTGAATTTCCTGCTGTGCTTTTGTCAGGGATTCTTGTGTTGTTTCTTTTGCTTGTGCTTCTTGCTGAACGGCCTGGATTTCACTCTTTGTGGCCTCCATTTCTTTAAGTACATGCTCATATTTTCTTTTTAGTCTATTGCCGTTCTCTCTTTCCCTTCTCAGGGTGTCCTTGAGCTAAGTGGAGGTCTTCTTGGATGATTCTATCTCGATCATCATTCGGTCTATATTATCCTCCATAGCATGTATTGCTGCCTTCCCAGCCCTTATGACAAACCTTGGATCTTTATCTGTCCCGACCATCACGGCTTTATCTGTTATCATTGTACTGGTCATTCCTTCAGCCTCTACCTTTCTCTCAGTTCTCCTCATAATCCTTTTGGTAGCCTTGTCATAGTATACTGTGCTGAAATCAGGGACTTCTTCCCCTTTCTTCTCTGTAAAGGGTATTAACTGCAGCGTGGGGTTTGTAGGAGTGATGGTAGTGGGCATTTGAAGAGTTTGAACCTCATGGATTTCCTCACCCTGGCTTTGCTCTGTCGGTGATCCAGGAGCCTCCTGTTGTGTCAACTCCGCCTTCTCAGCTTCTTGTTTTCGAAGCTCTTCGTCCAGTTTCCTCTGATCTTCTTCAGCTGCTTGCTTAGCAGCTTCCTCTATTTCTCTGGCGGTTTCCTTTGCTCCTTTAGCTGCGTCCTGGGCATCTTTCTTCTTTTCCTCTTCTCCTTTCTGGAGCCACTCTACAGCCTCTTCTTCTAGCCTTTTGGATTCTTCTCTTATTCTTTTGGCTGCTTCTTCAGCCTTAGCCTACTCAGTATTCTCTTGTTCAGATCCTTTTCCACCTTTCGGTTTGAATCTCTTACTGAGCGCTGTCATGTTCGGGCCCCTCCTGAAAACGGATTCATCACTGTCAAAATGATGGGTGTACTCATAAAACACCTTGTGCTTCCTGCAATGCTCGGCCATCCTTTCATGAGTGTCATTTCTTCTGAAAGTCATCTCCCCAAAATGGAACTTCCCTAGTTCCTCTATAAATTCTGGAGCTTGTTTCACATTGGTGAAACTGTAGCTTCCTAACTTAAATGGTAAGGGTGGATAGACAACCTTCTTTTTTTGGAATAAGAAATGACCAACTCCGTCAATAAACACCTGTCTAACAGCCTCCTTATGGATTATATAATCTGTTGCATACTTGGGTAGCAGACAAGGTGTCTTTGACCCACCAAACATTCTAAGATACATCCCGTTCTCTGTCAAGAAATAATCACCATACTCCTCTACTACCTGCATAGCTTCTTCAGACATGCAGTCACATTCCTTTTGGAAGATAAGAGTGTGCAGAGGCATGATAAAATGTTCACATATTTCTCGATAATAACTATGGTATTGATGAGCCCCCAGTAGCTTGTAGGCTGCATATGCGGGCATTCTGTCCCTGTCCCAAACACATTTGAGCCCGGGGAAGGGCTGGTGGCATAGTATGCAGTCAATCAGGATCGAGCTCATATAGAACTCGGATTTTTTCTGTTCTACTCCTCCTTTTGCTGCAGCTATACAAGAAGATAGACTACTAGATACCAGGCTGGACCAGTTGAAGATGGTCTCTTCTGTGGCCACATGGAAAATCAGGGGTATCCATTCGAATTTGAATAATATTCCATTAGCCCTCCCGAAGATCCTATTCAGCATTAGAGCTATGAATCTGTAAGGGGCTCTAAGGCTAGCTGTGTCATAATCTTCAGTAGCTCTATGTCTATAGATCTTCCCTGGTAATAGAATTCTCCTCATGGTTTCTATCAAATCCATCCTGAGATTGTCCAACCATTCATTGGTCAAGAAAACTTGAGGCTCAGGTAAGTGGTAAGCTAAGGCCACATATCCAGGGCTAAAGGCAGCATATCCCTGACCTCCAACATTACAGATAAGCATTGAGCCATGGTTTGTGTTCGGGAGGACCCATCTCATCACTTCCGGGCATGGAAACAGCTTGGGCCTGGTGGCAATCTTCATAATGGCTGATTTTTCTATATTTGCGTAAATTGGTGCTTCCTCCAGGCCCATATCTGGGACTTCCCTACGAGAGATCATCCTGTATATGTCCCCCCATTTGTATTCAGCCTCAACCCCTGTGACACATTGGGTGTCCTCATAAATGTACTCAGTTTTGTTTCTACTTCTGCTGCTGGCACCTCCTCTACTGCTGGGGCCTTCTTCTTCTGTCTCTTGGACATTGTAACTTCTTCTTGCAGTATAAACATTATGACCTTTAAGCAGTTTTGGATTTCCATACAATGTGTATCAGTTTATTCTTTCTCAAATCTATTATGACTATAATGATCTTCAGACCTAGGCTCTTCAGGCTGAAAGATTAAACTAGACATGCAATCTTTTGAGTTGTACTATTTGCCTATATTAATGTGTAAGAAAGCAAACTTCACATGTATGCACAACCAATTTATCCAAAACTCAGACTATTTCTGTAGCATAATGAGCCATAAATACTAAAGGATTTACTCCATCAAACGGTCAAACTACATAATTTTTCAATATGCCATTTTCTACCAAGGAAATGATATGCAATGGAAACGCAAGGTGCGACTATCAGTCTCCTAACTCAGACATGCTTTTAGTAGGGATAAGAAAAAATGGTAAAAGATCATGCTGCTCACGGACACACTAATTACATCGGTGCAGCCATGGAATATGGGCACCCATGACAACATTTCGCGCAGGGCACTCCCACCAGTATCACCATTCATTCTTCACTCCAAATCGCAAACAATCGACAGCGGCGCGGCCCTAGGGTTTCGCGGGGTGGAAAATGGCGAACAACGCGGCGTGTGCACAGGTTAGGGATCGAGGAAAAGGGCAAGCGCATAGGGGAAATGATCAGCCGGGTATCTACCATGGAACTTTCATTGAAAACCTCATCGAAGTATTTACGAACCCCATTATTACAGGTAGTAGACCAGGTGCAGGCGGCATAACCACCACCTGCAACTGTGTCTTCTTCCATTTGCTCTAGGCTAAACCAAAACGGCCGAGGGAAATAAAGAAACGGGCTTTTAAAAGGATAGACCCCCCCCCCTTCTAACCGCACCACCTATCCAGCCCCAAAATAATAATAAAAATACTACACGGGTGCAAACTAACTGGGGAAACAAAAACGACAACCCTAGCCGTGGTTAAAAAAAAGTTCGTATGCGGACGAAAAAGAAAAACGGGCCGTAATCTTGACAAAACTCCACAACAGCATAAGTCACCCAGCCGAGCCCTTGAAAACACAAGAGGTAAAAGATCCTACCTGGCGGTAATGCACAACTGAAGTGGCATCAACGATCGAGTTCCCAGTCGACAGCTGGACTAAGGTACGAGCACAGGGCTCCACCAAATTCGCGAGGTCGATAGCGCGGGGCGTATTACGATGGCTTGGGCGAAAAATAACAATAAAAAACCAAAACCCACCCATCATTTATATAAAAAACTTCACACGTGCGACAGGTCAACTCAGTCGGAGCGGACATGAAAGTTTTAGTCAGGCAACAAAGCTTAGCCTTCTCCGCAACGGCGGAACATCCTCACTAATAGATCACCCGCAACGCAAAACATAATAATAGGTCGAGCGAATGATAACCGTGGTCAGGCGGGGTGAAAACTCAGAACTCCCAATGCTCCGCAACGGCAGGGATGGAAGTATTTATCTGCTTCCGACACGGAATAAAAAACACGCCCGAAACATACAGGAAGAAACCACCATCCGCAACGGTAAAACTAAGTAACCTACCTCCGTGACACTCGGCGCGAAAAAGACAACCGAAAGTTGGAACTCCCCCACAATGCAAAACATAGATCATGCAATCAAGAACCGTAGTCGGGTGGTGGCAGATACATTGGTCGGATGACCAATAGTCCGCCCCCCCCCCCCCCCCCCCCCCCCCCCCCCCC
>LPNX010733905.1:36666-58253 GCA_001517045.1 Pseudotsuga menziesii
CGGCGGGAGACGAGCACTTCGGAATTCTTACTGACCCGCAACGACAGCGACATCAGTGTTCATCCCCATTCGACGCGACATGAAAACAATGCCCGCAACATGCCGGAACAGTCCACCACTCGCAACGGCGGAACGAAATGACCAACCCCCACAACAGTCGGCACAAAAAACAACAACCAAGACTTGGAAAGCACCCACAACGGTGGGGCAAAAAAAATGATTACGTTCCGGAAGTCACCCGTAACAGCGGGACACAAAAAGAAATTTAAGAGCTGAAAATCGCCCGCAAGGACGGGACAGTTGACCAAATTAAAATCCGACACAAGAAAACTTTGAAGGTTTTTTTGCAAATCAAGAAAAGGAGCTCAAGATGGAATTACTTAGATTATTTAAATGAAGAGAAACCATGAGTGATAGCAACCAAAACTTCTGGAAGACGCTTCGAAATCCAAAGGCCAAAATCAAATAGGCTGGAAACAAGAAGAAAATTGACTAATTCCAAGTAAAGGAGGGTCCCAAAATTTTTTGAATTTTGGGAAATTGTTGCAAATGCAACAATTGGCGACTACCTGGTAAACCCCAGATCTCTGGATTAACTTTCTTTCCCAACTTAAGACTGTCTGAATAAACTCGAACCCTTTTAGATGTCTATATCCCTAAGTCAGCCAACTCATGCATTAAATCACTTAGAAGAAGTCTATATTTTCGGGAAAAGGTAACACCAGCAGCGCTTCAGGTCTGAATAACTCTTTGGAGGCCAAATAAATGAGGTTCATTTTACCTGCCCTTTGGAGGTTATAGCTTCGACGCCACAGGATTGTGACAGAAAGTGAACAGTGTTACCCTTTTGTTCCTCATTTCCATGCCATTTTGTACTTTTATGTTTTCTGAACTTTAGTTCTTTTGATATGAGTCCTTCTGTGGGCCTTTCTTACTGAATTTTAATTCAGGATCCTCTATCCCATAGTGTCCTTTTGTGTGAATGATATGTTTCATATTTTAATTCACGGACGGAGAGGATCTTGTGGCCATTTGGTACTTTATGCTTTGAGATTTATGCTTTTTTGGAGCTTTGCTCTAATATGTCTTGTTTCTTTTGGAAGAAGTGACTCTTAAGAGATTTTAGCCCTTTTCTTAATTCATGGCATGGGATCATTTATATATAAAAAATTGTCTCACTCTACTTCCTCTCCGTGGGTCTAGTGCTGTCACCCCTTTGGGTTTTTTAAGATGTGAGGTGAATGGAGCCTCTAAATAGTACTTCAGATCTTTTTACTTCTGATTTATTTACAGGGATTAAGTAAGACTTCAAATGAATGCACTGCCGGTTAGGAACACGACTACTAAAATACATTCTATACTTTAAAACACAGTCTTTTTGCTCAGGATTTTGGTTAATACAGAACCCTGATGTTTCCATTGCATCCAAAAGTTTGCCTCTTATTCAAAAGCAAAATAAAACTAGCAAAACCATAAGAAAATAGCAGCATAACAAGCAATTAGAGAAAGAAAGAATTTAAGTACTAAAGCCAATAAAGCATCTAGCATTAAGAGAACAAAGCAATTTATTTATGTACAAAAGAAAACAGCAAAACAAAAATTCACCCATTCCTAAAATTTTCAAATCTGAAGCACTAGGAATGAGCTGGATTCCAGCCCTGAATTGTCTAACCATGGTCCAGCTTATTGAGATGGAACCCATATCTAAAATTCTGCAATCATTTCTTTCAGTCTGAGGGAGTTGAAGGAGCTCAGACTGAGTGTTCATTACAGGGTTGGCCTTTTTTGAAGAATGATGGTTGAGCTTAAGCTCAGTAAGATAGTTTCCCAGGACTGAATCAGCAGATTCATTTCCTTCTCCCAACTCAGTGACATTGTTTTTCATAAAAGGCTCTCTTAGAATCTTAATCAAGTTTGGGCTGCCCTTTTGAGGTAACCACAAATGAGACCAATCTGAAGCAAAGTACCCATTAAGTCTTGAAGTCCAATCTCGGTTCAGGATCATCCCATAACCATCAGGAATGTCTGCTACTATGATGTCAATGTAGTGGCATATCCTTTTATTTGCAGACAATTGAATCATCACATTCTCCATTTCTCCTACTACTTTGACACTAGTTTTGTCAAGTTGTGTGACATCCCAAATAATAGGCTTTATCTGTCCATTGAGTTTTTTGCAAACTACCAGAGGCATAACATTCATAGAAGATCCTGAATCCACCAAACAATTATGCACCTTATGATTGAGGATTTCAAGGGTCACAAGGAAAGGTGGGGCGCTGGTTTTCTTCGTCTTAATGAGCTCAATCTTTTCTTCTACAGGTTGGTTTGTTGCGGGGAACTCCTCTTTTAGCTTACCAGTTGTGCTTTCTTCATCATCTTCTACCAGTTTGGTAAGTTTAATGGGTGGCTATGTTTCTCGTTTGCCCTGAAAATATTTAGGTGAGTCATCTTTAGCCTTTACATCAGTCTTCCCCTGCAAATCTTGATCTTTTGACATTATTGCATTATTCTTAATGGCCATATTTTCATCTTTTGTGGTTGTAAGTGTATGCTGAGATTGGAGAGTATTTTCTTCAGTGTTAAACAGTGAAACTCCATTCCATGAGAACATAGTATCATCTTCTTTCTTTACTATGGTCTGTTTCTTCTTTTCTTCCTCACCACTGTGCCTAGTCAATTCTGGATCCAACAATTTATTCATCACTATTGTCATTGAATGTAGCCATTGAGGACACTTCTTCTCCGAATGAGGTTGTTGATGAAAGGTACAGAAATTATCTCCTCCTATTTCTGTTATGTTTATTGACGCCATGTTTGGTGGTGGGGTCTGCCATTGGTCATCATCCTCTTTTCTAGGGTAGGGAGGCTTATTGGTTATTTGAATATCCATTTCTTTCTCCAACTCTACAACTCGGTTGGAGAGCTTCTGAAGCACCTTCATCATCTCATGATAATCATGTGGTTGATTTACTTTAGATTTAAAAAGCAATGAGCCTCTCCTTACGGTGGTTTTCTCTTCAAATGAGTCAGGATAGTCCTCTATACTCTCACTTTCAGCCTCTACTCTCTCAGCCTCTTGATAAGTTTCTGCCAACGTTGGCTTGACTTTCATTTTAGAAAACATGGCCAACTCAAGACCTAGGGCTAAGGTATAGTACTCAATCAAGGCTTTATCTGAGGGCTTGTCAACCTGAGAGAAGTTTTTTAAGTATAATGAAAATCTTTGTGTGAAACTACGTACCTTTTCATTCTTTTCTTTTCTTAACAGACCAAGACCCTTCATTAATGATGCATGTGTCTTCTGAGTGGTATATTTACTCCTGAAAACCCTCTCAAAGGTATCCCAGTTAGGAATGGAATTTACAGGTAGCCCAAAGTACCACGATGCTGCTGATCCTTTCAGAGTATGAGGAAAAAGCCTGCACACTACATCTTCATGCTCTCCAGCCTTTAGCCCTTCCAGTGCTAGGTAAAAGCTCTAGAGGTGATCATCTAAAGCAATATTGTCCGCAGGGTCAAACTTAGGTAAAAGCTTGTCAAAGGCTTGAGGCAAGTTGTGCAAAGGAGGAGTTAATTTCAGAGGTGACCTAGCCCTCCATGCTGGCAAAGGGTTAGGTTGATTACCAGCCATGAGCAAAGGTGAACAAGTAACACCGGGAAAACAAGGGTTTCAAAGATAGGACAAGAACTCCAAACTTTGAGCTAGATTGAAACTTCAAAACATTTGCTGGTAGGATAGTCTCGGGAAAACAAATTCCATGGCCAACCTTTACTGGCGGCCCTCCTTCTAGCACCAAAACTGTTGAGGCCTAGAAATTCACAGGCGGCAACAGTAAGGGATTCTCCCCAATCAGCGTTCCCAACTAGCCCGCTGACTGTTTGGTATAGGGAATCCGTTCGGTTTACGGTCCGGCTACCGTAGATCAAAGTAACAAAAGGGTTTTAACGATTGCGGCCCCGTCCACCAGAATTTGTATTTTGACTTAAAATATGCAATGCACATGCCTATCTTAACCATGCAGGGTGATAAAGATGCCAGGAACTACACAATGTGCTACGTAGGTTCTTACCTCTCGTCTTATATTCACAACATCTAAATCACAAATGCAACCATGCAGTAAAACAACTAATCATCTAAACACCTAACTACCTATCCCCGGGGAGCCATAAAATGATTATTAGTGAGTAATGCATTATCTCCATGTATGATAAACACAATTACAGGTAACTGATATTTAGGTTTACAACACATGAACTAGAATATCTTCTAACAATCAGATAGCTAACTATTATATGAAACACAAGCATTACTCTGAGTGAATTTTCCATGAAATAAATCAGAAATCATTCAACAATACATAGGTCACATAGTTAGAACGATCTCACGATTTATGGACATAAGCTGAAAAATAAAGTAGTTCATCTTTCGGCCATCCATCGCATAACATTTGGAAACTTCACAGCTTTTCTCCAACAGGAAAACTAAAATCTTTATTGCAAAAGGAAGTAGTTCTTCTTACAATATGTCCTCCAGAATAACTGGGAAAAATCCCCCCTATTGTCTATCTTTCCTAGTTTTATACAAAAAGCAAAAAAATGGTTGGGCTACCCAAAGTGACCTTTGGGCATCCCAACGCTTTATTTTCCTAAAAACCCTTTACAAATTATTTAATTATACAAAAGTTGACCGGTCCTTCTCATGAAGAGGGTCCCGCTTGGTTCTCCAAAAACTTTCTCCATGTTGTTGCTTCAGCAGCGAGGCCTTCAAATGAGTGGGGCTCTAAGAACTGTATATTCAGTTCGAACTTTTCAGCTTGGTTCTGAATGGCCTCCACCCTGGCCGTGTTCAAATGTACCTGTTCCTCCAAGAGTTGTACATTAATGGCTGCGTGGCCTATTTCTTCTCTGAGGATTTGTTCATCAATAGCTCTGATGCATTGCACTTTAGCTCCTTCATCTTCTTTCCTTTTCTGCAACATCTCTGCAAATGCATCATGATTTGGGAACTCGTATAATCTCTGCTCAGATTTTGCCTGACAACGGTTGTATGTGACCAGGGCTCTCCTGAAGAACTCTACGCATGCTCCCTTTGTTTTCTTGACAGTCTTCTGGAAGTCTTCTGTAGTGTTGACGGCGAATTCTATCAGGTCATGATCCTGTTTCAAAGCTTGTTTATCTTTGACTAGTAGCTCAGCTGGGACTTCCGTATCATCCTCCTCCCTAGTTATCCTTGTGGTCAATACTTCAAGAATGTCTTGTGACCTGTCCACAAAATAAGAAGCGGTGTCTAAGATTTCATCCAGTCTGCCATCAATCTGGAGGACCTGACATCTTTCCTCCTCTAGAGCAGTTTGCAGGTGCAACACCTTAGCTTTCTGAGCCAAGATGTGTTCTTTAACTGGCTACAGATCGACCTGCTGTGCTTTTGCTTCTTCCAGCTGCTTTTCCAGTTCCTTAACGCATGAGGCATTGGATTCATATATGAAATTTTGCTGCTCTATCAGGTCTTCTATCTTTACCCTCAGCTGCTCCTTTTCATCCTTTAAATCTTGAATTTCCTGCTGTGCTTTTGTCAGGGCTTCTTGTCTTGTTTCTTTCGCTTGTGCTTCTTGCTGAATGGCCTCCATTTCTTTAAGTACATGCGCATATTTTATTTTTAATCTATTTCCATTCTCTCTTTCCCTTCTCAGGGTGTCCTTAAGCTGAGTGGAGGTCTTCTTGGATGATTCTATCTCGATCATCATTCGGTCTATATTATCCTCCATAGCATGTATTGCTTCCTTCCCATCCCTTATGACAAACCTTGGATCTTTATCTGTCCCGACCATCACGGCTTTATCTGTTATCATTGTACTGGTCATTCCTTCAGCCTCTACCTTTCTCTCAGTTCTCCTCATAATCCTTTTGGTAGCCCTGTCATAGTATACTGTGCTGAAATCAGGGACTTCTTCCCCTTTCTTCTCTATAAAGGGTACTAACTGCAGCGTGGGGTTTGTAGGAGTGATGGTAGTGGGCATTTGAAGAGTTTGAACCACAGGGATTTCCTCACTCTCGCTCTGCTCTGTCGGTGATCCAGGAGCCTGCTGTTGTGTCAAATCCACCTTCTCAGCTTCTTGTTTTCAAAGCTCTTCGTCCAGTTTCCTCTGAGCTTCTTCAGCTGCTTTCTTAGCAGCTTCCTCTATTTCTCTGGCGGTTTCCTTTGCTCGTTCAGCTGCGTCCTGGGCATCTTTCTTCTTTTCCTCTTCTCCTTTCCGGAGCCACTCTGCAGCCTCTTCTTCTAGCCTTTGGGCTTCTTCTCTTCTTCTTTTGGCTGCTTCTTTAGCCTTAGCCTGCTCAATCTTCTCTTGTTCAGATCCTTTTCCACCTTTCGGTTTGAATCTCTTACTGAGTGCTGTCATGTTCGGGGCCCTCCTGAAAACGGATTCATCACTGTCAAAATGATGGGTGTACTCATAAAACACCTTGTGCTTCCTGCAATGCTCGGCCATCCTTTCATGAGTGTCATTTCTTCTGAAAGTCATCTCCCCAAAATGGAACTTCCCTAGTTCCTCTATAAATTCTGGAGCTTGTTTCACATTGGCGAAACTGTAGCTGCCTAACTTAAATGGTAAGGGTGGATAGACAGCCTTCTTTTTTTGGAATAATAAATGACCAACTCCGTCAATAAACACCTATCTAACAGCCTCCTTACGGATTATATAATCTGTTGCATACTTGGGCAGCAGATAAGGTGTCTTTGACCCACCAAACATTCTAAGATACATCTCGTTCTCTGTCAAGAAATAATCACCATACTCCTCTACTACCTGCATAGCTTCTTCAGACATGCAGTCACATTCCTTTTGGAAGATAAGAGTGTGCAGAGGCATGATAAAATGTTCACAGATTTCTCGATAATAACTATGGTATTGATGAGCCCCCAGTAGCTTGTAGGCTGCATATACGGGCATTCTGTCCCTGTCCCAAACACATTTGAGCCTGGGGAAGGGATGGTGGCATAGTATGCAGTCAATCAGGATCGAGCTCATATAGAACTCGGATTTTTTTTGTTCTACTCCTCCTTTTGCTGCAGCTATACAAGAAGATAGACTACTAGATACCAGGCTGGACTAGTTGAAGATGGTCCCTTCTATGGCCACATGGAAAATCAGGGGTATCCATTCGAATTTGAATAATCTACCATTAGCCCTCCCGAAGATCCTATTCAGCATTAGAGCTATGAATCTGTAAGGGGCTCTAAGGCTGGCTGTGTCATAATCTCCAGTAGCTCTATGTCTATAGATCTTCCCTGGTAATAGCATTCTCCTCATGGTTTCTATCAAATCCATCCTGAGATTGTCCAACCATTCATTGGTCAAGAAAACTTGAGGCTCGGGAAAGTGGTAAGCTAAGGCCACATATCCAGGGCTAAAGGCAGCATAGCCCTGACCTCCAACATTACAGATAAGCATTGAGCCATGGTTTGTGTTCGGGAGGACCCATCTCATCACTTCCGGGCATGGAAACAGCTCGGGCCTGGTGGCAATCTTCATAATGGCTAATTTTTCTATATTTGTGTAAATTGGTGCTTCCTCCAGGCCCATATCTGGGACTTCCCTATGAGAGATCATCCTGTATATGTCCCCCCATTTGTATTCAGGCTCAACCCCTGTGACACATTGGGTGTCCTCATAAATGTACTCAGTTTTTGTTTCTACTTCTGCTACTGGCACCTCCTCTACTGCTGGGGCCTTCTTCTTCTGTCTCTTGGACATTGTAACTTCTTCCTGCAGTATAAACATTATGACCTTTAAGCAGTTTTGGATTTCCATACAATGTGTATCAGTTTATTCTTTCTCAAAATCTATTATGACTATAATGATCTTCAGACCTAGGCTCTTCAGGCTGAAAGATTAAACTAGACATGCAATCTTTTGAGCTGTACTATTTTCCTATATTAATGTGTAAGAAAGCAAACTTCACATGTATGCACAACCAATTTATCCAAAACTCAGACTATTTCTGCAGCATAATGAGCCATAAATACTAAAAGATTTACTCCATCAAACGGTCAAACTACATAATTTTTCAATATGCCATTTTCTACCAAGGAAATGATATGCAATGCAAACGCAAGGTGCGACTATCAATCTCCGAACTCAGACATGGTTTTAGTAGGGATAAGAAAAAATGGTAAAAGCTCATGCTGCTCACGGACACATTAATTAAATCGGTGCGGCCATGAACTACGGGCACCCATGACAACATTTCGCGCAGGGCGCTCCCACCAGTATCACCATTCATTCTTCACTCCAAATCGCAAACAACCGACAGCGGCGCGGCCCTAGGGTTTCGCGGGGCGGAAAACGACGAACAGCGTGGCGTGGGCACAGGTTAGGGCTCAAGGAAAAGGGCAAGCGCATAAGGGAAATGATCAGCCGGGTACCTACCATGGAACTTTCATTGAAAACCTCATCGAAGTATTTACGAACCCCATTATTATAGGTACCAGACCAGTTGCAGGCGGCATAACCGCCTCCTGCGCCTGTGTCTTCTTCCATTTGCTCTAGGCTAAACCAAAACGGCCGAGGGGAATAAAGACACGGGCTTTTAAAAGGACAGACACCCCCCCCCCCTTCTAACCGCACCAGCTATCCAGCCCAAAAATAATAATAAAAATACTACGCGGGTGCAAACTAACTGGGGAAACAAAAACGACAACCCTAGCCGCGGTTAAAAAAAAATCCGTATGCGGACGAAAAAGAAAAACGGGCTGTAATCTTGACAAAACTCCACAACAGCATAAGTCACCCAGCCGAGCCCTTGAAAACAGAAGAGGTAAAAGATCCTACCTGGCAGTAATGCACAACTGAAGTGGCGTCAACGATCAAGTTCCCAGTCGACAGCTGGACTAAGGTACGAGCACAGGGTTCCACCAAATTCGCGAGGTCGACCACGTGGGGCGTATTACGACGGCTTGGGCGAAAAATAACAATAAAAAACCAAAACCCGCCCATCGTTTATATAAAAAAATTCACACGTGCGACAAGTCAACTCAGTCGGAGCGGACATGAAAGTTTTAGTCGGGCAACAAAGCTTAGCCTTCTCCGCAACGGCGGAACATCCTCACCAATAGATCACCCGTAACGCAAAACATAATAATAGGTCAAGCGAACGATAACCGTGGTCGGGCGGGGCGAAAACTCGGAACTCCCAATGCTCCGCAACGGCGGGGACGGAAGTATTTATCCGCTTCCGACGTGGAATAAAAAACACGCCCGAAACATACAGGAAGAAACCACCATCCGCAACGGTAAAACTAAGTAACCTACCTCCGCGACACTCGACGCGAAAAAGACAACCGAAAGTTGGAACTCCCCCGCAACGCAAAACATAGATCATGCAATCAAGAACCGCAGTCGGGCGTCGGCAGATACATTGGTCGAATGACCAATACTCCGCCCCCCCCGCAACGGCGGACGCTCAGAGTATACGGTTGTCCACAGCGAGGGAAAAACAACAGCCTACAGGGCTCCAATACATGCAGTCGGCGGGAGACGAGCACTTCGGAATTCTTACTGACCCGCAACGGCGGCGACAGCAGTGTTCATCCCCCTCCGATGCGACATGAAAACAATGCCCGCAACATGCCGAAACAGTCCACCACCCGCAACGACGGAATGAAATGACCAACCCCCGCAACAGTCGACGCAAAAAACAACAACCAAGACTTGGAAAGCACTCGCAACGGCGGGGCGACAAAAAATGATTACGTTCCGGAAGTCACCCGTAACAGCGGGACACAAAAAGAAATTTAAGAGCTGAAAATCGCCCGCAAGGACGGGACAGTCGACCAAATTAAAATCCGACACAAGAAAAATTTGAAGGTTTTTTTGTAAATCAAGAAAAGGAGCTCAAGATGGAATTACTTAGATTATTTAAATGAAGAGAAACCATGAGTGATAGCAACCAAAACTTCTGGAAGATGCTTCGAAATCCAAAGGCCAAAATCAAATAGGCTGGAAACAAGAAGAAAACTTACTAATTCCAAGTAAAGGAGGGTCCCAAAAATTTTTGAATTTTGGGAAATTGTTGCAGATGCAACAGAACCATGTCAAACAATTTTGAAGTCCATGAGTTAGTACGAGATTTCAAAGAGAGAAGGTTGCATAACCTTCTGAGTAATTCCCCAGTACAGTCCTATCCGACTAAGGTACAAAGGAAGGCAGAAGTTTGCTCTAATTTGGTCGAAGGCAGGCAGAAGTTCGCTCTAACGAGGAGCGACGAAAGGCACAAGGCCTCATAATAAGACTCTGGAGGATCCCTCTATGTCTCTACCTGGTCTGATAGAGACAAGGTGGCTATTTGTCTTATGCAGCTTGACACACAATTTTTGGGACCCTTAGTTGTGGATGGTCAAGTGTTCGGCAGACAGAGTAACAAGTGGGGTTGCAGATGGATCCGGATGACCTTTCTCAGAATAAAAAGTACGAAGGACGAAAGCGAGCAGCCGATAGTAGTAGGGAGGGCGTTAGTAAGCAGTGCACTAGGTTTCTCCAACCATCAGAACAGCAGCAGAGTGCCCCGGGATGGGCCATAAGAAAGTCTTAGGGGCCTGTTGGGGCTCCAACCCTAAAGGTCCTTAGTTTCGGTAACTCCGCAGTTCTTGAAGAAGTGTAAGCGGAGTTACAACCTAAAATAGTCTTAGGGGTGTCGCGGGTGGGTCAAACCCCCTTTTTGTAATTAACCCTTGGGTTAGATCCAGGGTTAGGGTTTTGGGTGCCCATGGTGTAAATCCATGGTTTTGTAACAGTGCACTATATAAATAGGCACTTATGTAAAGAAGTAGGGTTAGGTCTTGAATGATTATCTTATGAAGCTATTGTAATGCAAAGATAAGATATTGTATAAGGGTTTTGTAAGAAGATTAAGTCCCAGCTGTGTGCAGGACGACCTTTGTAGCTGTGTGCGCAGAGGGGTTTTGTGGGTGAAAAAGAAGATCTGCAGCTATGTGCATAGAGGCTTGCTGCTGAGTGCGTGGCCTTGAGAACTGAAGGGATCTGCAGCTGAGTGTGCAGATTAGAACTGCCGTTTTAGTTGTAAAGAGTTAAATAAAGCGCAGCTCTATGGACGTAACCCCTACACTGGGGGTGAACCACGTAACATCTAGTGTTGTGGTTCATTTGTGTGATTTGTTATTATATTTTATATGCTTTTAAGTAAATAACTAATAAAGTAAGACTGCTGTTAATAAATAGCTTCGCTGTGAATTCCCAGATAAGGGTTGTGCAACTAACTATTTATTTATCTAATCGCAAAGCTACATAATTGATATTACAAGCATCGTGTTAAGTGATTGTTAATAGTTAAAGACTAAAGGTACAGTAAGATTCTCTCTTCTGCTTGCAGAAACCTGATTCTGCGGGACCCCATACCTGTTTTGGGTGAGACTGTATCCTGTTTGCAGGCTGCTGCCGAAAGGGCCAACACTATGGGTCTTTTGTTGGTGCGAAGTTAAAGGTGAAACCTGGGTCTGCCCATTTAGCCCAACATTGACCGCCTCCCTGCGGTTGGTTATTGGCTTGGTTCCAGGGCTGATTATTTCTAGCTTTCCCTTGTTGATTTTTAGGGTCGAGCTGGTTGGGATGATTTTATTGTACGAATACTTGTCCCAATGGAACGGGTGGAGCGGGGGTAGGGGCTTGAACTAGTTGCACTAGTGGTGCATAGTATATTTGTCGAGGTGGCGGTGCCACAAATATGGGAATTTTTCGCATGTACTGCTATGTTTTCCAAGCCATGGCCTGAGCCTACTGTAGTGGTGTAGGTTTTGCATAGGAATTTGTTACTCTGGACTGGGACACCATTCTTGTGTAGTCTGGAGTTTGGTTCTGGTAAGAAACACTAGAAGTATTGCTTGGTTGTGGTGGAGCTACAGGTGGTGTCGGACGATGCTGTGGTTGTTGGGAGACCGAGCCTATGATGCCATCTGCAGCATGGGATTCCCTCGGTGCATCCTAGTAGGAGGTACCCAGACGGGGAGCATCTGGAATGGCGGTGTACAGGTATCCAGACTGAGCATAGATCAGGTCAAACTAATGGGCTTTTAGTATGGCCTCTTCTTCGGATTGGGGACATTCAAATGCAACGTCCATTGATATGGGTGGGAGTAATTTTATGAGAAACCAATCCAAGAATATCCTGTCGTCAAGTTGGATTTTGCATAAACTACGATGTTGCCGCCACTCATGGATGTGGTCGGTTATATGTGTCGCAGTGCTTTGGTGACAGGATAACAAAATATCCACCCCTTCATCATATCTGATAGGGAGTTGGAAATACTATAGGAACATGAAAGCTAGGGATTTGAAAACTAGGTACTTCGCTTGTGGTAGCTCAATGTACCATTTGGCCATAGCACCTGTAAGGGTGCATTGGAATAGCCTCAGCCTGATGGAATCATCTACAATGCTGTTGGATGAGCACCATAGATGGAATGCCATAATGTGGTTTTGGGGACATTCCCCTACCTTGCCTTCAAACTTGGGAATGTTTGATGGTAGCTTGGTTGGCATAGGTGGCCAGAAAGCTTGGTGGCAAATGGGGTCATTTGTTAACCGAGCCAAATCAGGCAGGTTAAGATGAACCATGAAAGGCAGGTTTGACCATAGGTTGATGTGGGATGGGGAAGGTATGATGGTGGGGTTTGTAGGTGCATAATGTACCTGCATAGCTGGGGGTGCTGGTAGTTCCATTGTAGATGGGCCAATGCCCCCAAGTGTGGTATGCGGGGCACTGTGGATGGACAGGCCACTGCCCCCATTTGTGACAGGAGGGCCAGTGTATATGGAAGGGGCACTACCCCCTATGTGAGAGGAGGGGAAATGTATATGGAAGGGGCACTTCCCCCCTATGTGATAGGAGGGGCAGTGTATATGGAAGGTCCACTTCCTGCAAGTGTTGTAGGTGGGATAGCTTGAGTGGTTATTATGGGTGGTGGCAACTGACTGATGATAGTTTGCATGACCGTGCTGGGGCTACTTATAGGGTTGTTGGTGATAATTTGTGATGTGGACATGGGTCCACTAGCTATGGCTATGCCGAAAAATGGATCTGGGTTGGCACTAGCCATGGGGCTTGATGGTGTAGTATGCAGATCTGGTTCAAACTGATATGGGTCTTAATCTGAATAAGAGGTTGTGTGGCCTTTTGATGGTGTGGGAGATCTTCGAGAATGGTCTTCACGATGTCGGATTAGTGTCCTAAACTATGGTTGTTCGCCTCTTAGGCGCGAGGAAGAGCGTGGAGGATCAATTGTGTTAGATGTTTATCAAACTAGCAGGAATGATTTTTTGGACCCTAGTTTCAATGGCTTCCTATTGCCTATAGGTGGTCACTCGACCACCAAGACTGCCAGAAGACAGTGCGTGGCTTTTTCCTCACGGGTGTTCTACTCAATCGGTGGGGGTCGTTTCCCGTTTCGCTTGGCATTTCCTCTCAGCAGCTAGCTACTTTGGGGTTCCCATGGTACTCCTCACAATGAGTTTCTGGGCTGAGCCCAAGTACTTCCCATAGTTAAGGAAGTCAGGGACTTATGTCCTCAAAGACTGTAGATTTTTTTATTTTCATTAATAATTAACCAATTCAATTTTATCTTATATTTTTTTATATATTTATTCAATTTTTTTTTCATTTTCTTATAATTAATTGTTTTCGTTGATTTTCATTAATAATTAACGAATTCAATTTCATCTTATATATATATATATATATTTTTTTTTTTATTCTATTTTTTTTTTCATTTTCTTATCTCTTCTTTGGTGGGTTTTTTTGGGAATCTCATGTGTTTTAAAATTTGATTTATTCATATTATTTAGTTACCTATGTGTTTTATAATTTGATTTATTTCAAATTATTTTTTTTTACCTTTATTGAAATATTTTTTCCCGATTTGATGTCATCTTGGTTTTTCTGATAGTTGATTAAACATAATTTAATTAGATTTTTTATTTAAAGAAAGCCTCCCTATTTTTAAATTATTTTATTTAGCTGCTGTTAATATTCTGTTTTAATAAAATTATTTTATTGTGATTTATTATCCATTTATTTATATCAATATATTTTATTAATATTCTGCAAGTGTAGACGGAAGTAACAAATTTTGTATATCTTTCACGGGGATTTAACCATATGACTATTCTTTTATATATATATAATCAGTCGTCTCTTCATTTCTCTAGTTTCTATTTACTCAATTATTGTAATTCAGATTTGAGCGTTGAAGTGATGTGCTTTTCCGTGTTACGTGTTTGCCTGTTTCTGTGTAACACGCTTTTGTTTTTATTTGTTTCTTGTAAGTTATTTTATTTTATTTTCAAGATTTATACTTCGACTGTTATTGTGTAGACTACTGTCAAAAGTTTACTAAGTCAAACTCACAAGGTAATGGAAATGGTCACATTCCTTATCTTTTAAATCTATGATCAGAAATTAGGTTAATTCCAAATTTTACTAAATCTGCGTGAATGTGGTTTATGGCCAAGCACTGAGGTGATAGGTTTGATTGATTAGTTTTATGAATTATCTCTAATTTAATATTCAAGTTTTTAAAAATATAAATAAATTTTAATTATAAATAATTAATGTAAATTATTGGTTTATTTTCGCTTTTATTTATTTGTGTATGTATAATGAAATCAAAACTATTATTTTTTTAAAAATTTCCCTATAGATATAATTGAATGAAAGTTGGGATTCTCGTTATTTCCTTCTTTGTGAACTTTCTTATTTATGAGTATTTTATAGGGTTTTGTGTTTCACCATATCAAGTTGTTAAAAATTTGTATAAAGTTCTTTACATTTATCCTAGCAGAGTAAAGACCAAGGTCAACCATCCCAATAATGGCACCACTAAAGATTTAGTAGTAGTCAAACTTCACAAGTAATGACATTGTTAAAAGTTCCTTTAAACTTATAATTCTCTCACTGCTATCTCTATCATTTTTTCATCCTTGAGGACGTCTTAGCTAATACTTCCATATTGCTGATACCTTCATTTGCTTACCATTTTATATCAATGATACCTTCATTTGTTTTACGCTTGAACATAATATCATTGACCTTGTATTTTGTAATGAGCTCCTTAGGTTCCCTTGAGTATAATGGATTTGAAATTATCTTAAAGTTAAAATATATATTTATTTGAAGTGCAAAGTTATATATATATATATATATATATATATATATATATATATATATAAAAAGTGAAAGCTTATATATATATTCTTGAATCTATTTATATTTTTTATTTTTTATTCTTTTTTATAAAAGTGAATTTAGTTTAGTTATATTTCTTAATTCAATAATGTATTTATTTTCTTTTATGTTTATGTTTTTATTAAGCATTGTCAGATTTTTATTATTAATTTAAAAATGAGTACTTAATTTTTTATATTGTTTTAGTTTATAGAATTTTATGAGATGTAAATTTTATCCAATTAGATGTAAATGAAGAATGGTCTTATGTTTTTCAAAGCTATTAGATAGTTCAAATAATTTTGAGTTTTTTTCCTTTTTCTTTTTGGATGTTAATTAGATTAGAGAATTGTAGATAATAAATTGTTATTTTATTTATTTTTAATGATGATAAATTGTTTTTTCAATTTTTTTCATAGTTAATGACATTTTTGTTATATGTGTGTGTGTGTGTGAAATTAATTGGAATGTTTAAGTGGGAATAAGATTGTAAAAAATATTTCTTTTTACGACTATTAAATTGTATACATTTTTTTATACTATTTGCATTAGTATGTTGACCATAGGGTTTCTATTTAAAGTCTTCTGTAGAGTGTTTTCAAAGGACCATTTTGGGAAATTGCCTGGAAACAATTTTCTAACTCAGTATCTTGACACATGTGCCTTTGTTGTAACTGGAAATTGGGACGCTGTTGCACTAGTAATAGGTGGAGGGAGGTAACTCCCAGAGAAGCCCTCCCAGTATGCCCCAAGCTGGGTGGTCGACCATGTAAAACAAGGTTTTTAAAGTGGTCTAACGAGGGACCCCCTTTTGTTGACACTCTATTCATGCAACCTAGGAGTTAGCATCTATTTCCTTGATCATTATAACTTTGAACCCTATCACACACTCCTCTAAACATTATTTACTTTAGTCTCTATATTATCTAACTCATATAACTTGTAAACACTAACTTTTAGAACATAACACTTGTAAATTCTACAAATTTTAACATTTAGAAGTCCCAAATCCTTCTAAATTTATATAACACCAAATAAAATTTATCTTAAGTACTTTAACGAATGTAATACAAACAACTAAACTTTGTTCTCCTTAGCTCCTACCCCTAAAAAACCCTAATCCTATAAATATTACATCCTAAATGTTAAACCATATAAGGCTACTAACCCTTAAGATTTAACCTTGTGCACCTATAACGTAGAAATTCTATTACATATCACCCCTAGATGCTATAAGGATTCTAAGATTAACACTACACCCCTAATATTTATCTCTCTCTCTCTATAAAACCTTACTACCAATCTCTCTCTCTCTCTCTCTCTCTAAAACCCTAACCCTAAACTATTTCTCTCTCTAAAAAAGTAATCTCTCTCTCTATATATATGTATTTATCTAACTATCTAAACTACTAATCCATAATCTCTCTCTAAACCCATAACCCCAATCTCAATCTCTATCTCTCTAAATCCCTAAATCCCAATTTCTCTCTCTCTCTCTCTAAACCCCTAACCCTCAATCTCTCTCTTTCTCACTGTATTAATCCCTAACCCTCTCTCTAAACCCTTAACCCCCAATCTCTTTCTCTCTCTCTCTAAACACCTAACACCCAATCTCCCTCAGTCTCTCTCTCTCTCTAAACCCATAACACCTAATCTCTCTCTATCCTTCTCTCTTTAAACCCATAACCTCCAATCTCTCTCTCTCTGTAAACCCATAAATTCCAATCTCTCTCTATCTCTCTAATAACCTAACCCTCAATATCTCTCTCTATATCTCTATCTAAACCTCTAACCACCAATCTCTCTCAATTATTCTCTATGAACACATAATCTTCGATCTCTCTCTCTCTCTCAACCCCTAATCCCCAATCTATCTCTTTCTATTTGTTCCTCTCTCTAAAACACCAACCCACAATCTCTCTCTCTCTCTCTCTCTCTCTAAACCTTAACCTCTCTCTCTCTTTCTCAACCCTAACCTCTCTCTCTCTCTAAACCCTAACCTCTCTCTCTCTCTCTCTCTCTCTCTCTCTCTCTCTCTCTCTCTCTAAATCCCTAATCGTAAATCTCCAACTAGCCCCAAATCTTCCTCTCTCTCTCTCTTCCTATCTATATCTTTCAACAACTATTCCCAAATTACTCTCTCTCTTTACACACCTAGCCGTTAATATTTCTCTCTCTCTCTAAATGCCTAGCCCCTAATCTCTCTCTATCTATGAAAACCAGTAACCACAGTCTCTCTCTCTCTCTCTCTCTCTCTCTCTCTCTCCCTCTCCCCATTCCTTTTGTCACTATAGATAAACCCTTAACTCCCAATCTCTCTCTCTCTAAATTCATTAAACCTGATCTATCTCTTTCTCTCTCTCTCTCTCTTTTAATGTGTAAACCCCAATTCTCTTTCTATATGGATAAACCCCCAACCCTCAATCTCTCTTGTGTTATATGTCTCCCTCTTTCTATCTCTCTATTTATCACTCTTTCAACCCATTAACCCCAAACTCTCTCTCTCTCTCTCTCTCAACCCCCAATTTCTCTCTCTCTCTAAATTCCTAACCCCTTATATCTCTCTCTCTCTATCTTTTTAAACACCTAACCCAAACATCTCTTTTTCTAAACCCCTAACATCAAACATCTCTTTCTCTCTCTAAACTTGCAACCCTAATATCTCTCTCTTTCTCATTCTCATTCTCATTCTATAATCCCCTAACCATAACTGTATCTCTTTAAACCCATAACAACCCTTCTCTTTATATTTGTTTAAACCCCTAACCGCAATTCCCTCTCCCTCTCTAAATCCTAAACACCCAACCCCTCTCTCTCCCTATAAACCCTTAACCCATAACCCCAATCTCTCTCTCTCTCTCTCTCTCTCTCTCTCTCTCTCTCTACAATACTAAACTCAAATATCTCTCCCTCTCTCTCTAAATCCCTAACCCAAATCTTTTTATCTAACACCTATCCTCAAATATGTATCTCTCTCTAAATCCATAAGCCCCAATCTCTCTCTCTCTCTATAACTCCTAACCCCAAATCTTTGTCTTTATTTCTCTCTCACACACTTTCTCTCTAAACCTTTAGATCTCAGTCTCTCTTTATCTCTCTCTAAACACCTAACACCAATATCTATTTCTCTCTCTAAACCACGAACCTCCAATTTCTCTCTTTAAATCCATAAACCCCAATCTCTCTCTCTCTCTCTCTCTCTCTCTCTCTCTCTCTCTCTAGATCTCTATATCTATAAACACATAACCCCCTTGATCTCTCTCTCTCTATATATAGAGAAATCCTAATCCCAAATATTTGTATTTCTCCCTCTCACACTCATTCTCTCTAAACCCATGACTGCCAACCCTCTTTCTCTCTAAACCTATAACTCCCATTGTCTCTACCTTTTTATCTATCTTAAACCTTAATACCCTATCTCTCTCCCCCTCTCTTAACCCCTAACTCTCCCCAACATCTTTCTCTCTCTCTCTCTCTCTCTCTTTCTCTCTCTCTAGATCTCTATATCTCTAAACACATAACCCTCTTGATCTCTCTCTCTCACTCTCTCTCTCTCTATATATAAATCCTAACCCCAAATATTTGTACTTCTCTCTCTCTCACTCATTCTCTCTAAACCCATAACTCCCAACCTTCTCTCTCTCTAAACCTATAACTCCCATTGTCTCTCCCTTTTTATATCTCTTAAACCTTAGCACCCTATCTCTCTCTCCCTCTCTCCCTCTCTAAAGCTCCAATATCTCTCTCTAAGCATCCAAACCTTTATCTTTTACTTTTTCTTTCTCTCTCTCTTTCTCTCTACATCTCTAAACCCATGCCCCAAAATATTGCTCTCTCTCCCGACCCATAACCCCCAATCTCTCTATCTCTAAATGGTCAAACTGTAATCTCTCTCTCCCTCTCAATATATAATCCCCTTGTACCAAATTTATCTCTCTCTCTCTCTCTCTCTTAGTATCTCTCTCTATATATAGATATATAAACCTGTATACCCCAATTTCTCTCTCTAAACTCTACACCCCCAATCTCTCTGTCTCTCTCTCTATAGATATTTGTATCTCTAAACACATAACCCCTTATGTATCTCTTTCTATTTCTCTCTCTCTAAAAATCCCTAACCCTAAATCCCAATATTTCTCTCTCTCTCTCTCTATTCCCCTAAACCAATAAACCTATCTCTCTTTCTAAATTCCTAATCCCTAATCTATCTCTCCCTCTAAATCCCTATCCTCCAATCTCTCTCTCTCTTTCTTTCTCTCTCTCTATTTAAACTTTGAATCCCTAATCCTTCTCTCTCTCTAATCCCATAACCTCCAATCGCTCCCTCTCTCTCTAAACCCCTAAGCCCTAATATATATCACCCTATCTAAACCACTAACCCCCGATCTCTCTCTCTCTCTCTCTCTCTCTCTCTCTCTCTCTCTCTCTCTCTCTCTCTCTCTCTCTCTCTCTCTCTCTCTCTCTCTCTCTCTCTCTCTCTCTCTCTCTCTCTCTCTCTCTCTCTCTCTCTCTCTCTCTCTCTCTCTCTCTCTCTCTCTCTCTCTCTCTCTCTCTCTCTCTCTCTCTCTCTCTCTCTCTCTCTCTCTCTCTCTCTCTCTCTCTCTCTCTCTCTCTCTCTCTCTCTCTCTCTCTCTCTCTCTCTCTCTCTCTCTCTCTCTCTCTCTCTCTCTCTCTCTCTCTCTCTCTCTCTCTCTCTCTCTCTCTCTCTCTCTCTCTCTCTCTCTCTCTCTCTCTCTCTCTCTCTCTCTCTCTCTCTCTCTCTCTCTCTCTCTCTCTCTCTCTCTCTCTCTCTCTCTCTCTCTCTCTCTCTCTCTCTCTCTCTCTCTCTCTCTCTCTCTCTCTCTCTCTCTCTCTCTCTCTCTCTCTCTCTCTCTCTCTCTCTCTCTCTCTCTCTCTCTCTCTCTCTCTCTCTCTCTCTCTCTCTCTCTCTCTCTCTCTCTCTCTCTCTCTCTCTCTCTCTCTCTCTCTCTCTCTCTCTCTCTCTCTCTCTCTCTCTCTCTCTCTCTCTCTCTCTCTCTCTCTCTCTCTCTCTCTCTCTCTCTCTCTCTCTCTCTCTCTCTCTCTCTCTCTCTCTCTCTCTCTCTCTCTCTCTCTCTCTCTCTCTCTCTCTCTCTCTCTCTCTCTCTCTCTCTCTCTCTCTCTCTCTCTCTCTCTCTCTCTCTCTCTCTCTCTCTCTCTCTCTCTCTCTCTCTCTCTCTCTCTCTCTCTCTCTCTCTCTCTCTCTCTCTCTCTCTCTCTCTCTCTCTCTCTCTCTCTCTCTCTCTCTCTCTCTCTCTCTCTCTCTCTCTCTCTCTCTCTCTCTCTATATATATATATATATATATATATCCCTAAAACCCCAACGCCCCCTTCTCTCTATGTATCTATCAAACATCCTAACCCTTAATGCCTCTCTCTAAACCCATAACCCCCAATATCTCTCTCTTGATAAAACCCTAACCTCCAATATCTATATTCTCTCTCTCTCTCTAAACCCTTGACCCCTAGTCTATCTCTCGCATTCTCTATATTAATGCCTAACTCTATCTAAACCCCCAACCTTTAATCTCTCTCTCTCTCTAAACCCCTAACCCCTAATCTCTCTCTCTTTCTCTATCTTAATGCCTAAATCCATGTCTCTATCTCATAACCTCTAACTTGTAATCTCTCTCTCTCTCTCTCTCAAAACCCATAACCTTCTATTTATTTCTATCACTCTCTAATCCCCTAACCCCTAATCTCTCTCTCTCTCTAAACTTCTAAACCCTAATACCTATATATCTTTATCTCTATAAACGTGTAACCTTAAATCTCTCTCTCTCTCTCTCTAAACTTCTAAACGCTAAAACCTCTATATCTTTATCTCTCTAAACGTGTAACCTTAAATCTCTATCTTTGTCTCTGTCTCTCTCTCTTTGAACCCCTAACCCCAAATATCTATCTCTATTTCATCATCTCTCTCGGTTACTCCTAACCCTTAATCTCCCTCTATCTAGCTAAGCCCTAGACACCAACCTTACTCTCTCTCTTTATCTCTAAACCCCTAAGCCCCAATCTCTATAAACCTAATCCTCACTCTCTATTTCTCTTTCTCCTCTCTATGTAAAATACTAACTCACAATCTCTCTCTCTCTCTCTCACACACTCTATCTTCCTATCTATTTATTTAAGCCCATAACAATGAATAAATCTCTATCTATCTAAATCGCTAACCCATCAACCCCAATCTATCTCTCTAAACCCCTAACACCATCCTCTCTCTCTCTCTCTCTCTTTCTATCTCTATCTATCTATATAAACCCATAACTCCCATTCTCTCTCTCTCTGTCTCTCTCTCTCTCTCTCTCTCTCTCTCTCTCTCTCTCTATATA
>LPNX010733908.1:0-38911 GCA_001517045.1 Pseudotsuga menziesii
AACATTCAAGGCGACTTCGGCAACAGAATTGCAACACTGGAACTGGAAGTAGCCAAGCTTAAATCCAAGCTTGAAAATTAAGCAGGCTGCAAGCCCCTCCCGGTGCTGATCTCCTCTATTACTAAATAAAATGATCAGCCCGCTGTAAGGCAATTCTGCCATATGTTTACTTGTTTGTGCACTTTGTAGCTAAGTATCTAGCTAATTTACCTTTCCTGGAGCTAATTTTCAATGTTTCAAGCTTTCGGTAGCTAAAATACCGGCACTAATACAATCTACCCCTATGCTTCTGTCAAAAAAAACTTACCCTCAATAAAATTTAAATAAAATAAAATAGTGACAATGTTCTGCAAATGAGAATGTGAATCAACACATTTCTAATGAAAGTTAAAAGATTTAAAAATAATGCTAACATAAACAGAAAAAGAAATTGTAATGTAGAAGAGACTTTTTCATTATGACATTACAATTCCATCTAAATCTATAAAAAGATCTTAATTATGTCAATAAGACAGTAAAATTCAATTTATTAAGAAAAACAAATAAGAAAATCCCAATTATAATAATACTTTATGCCTGCGAGACACATTCCAAGGAGGTTTTATTCACAATACACCTTCTTGAAGATAAAGGCCATACACATTGTTCCAATAAGAGGTAGGGCCAGTATGGGAGAGGTGAAAGCTCTGATACCATAATCGAAATATTGATGACTTACCCAAAGTATGTGTGCTTTCTCATATGCCTTAGCACCCAGACATTTCCATAAAAAAGTTATACTCAAAGCCCCTTTAAATACATCTATGGCAAGAACATTTCTAAACGAACAAAGTGGTGTGCAATTAATGCATTTAATTCACATATATCTACTAATTTAGTGATGACTCATTATTTCTATATATAGTAAACTAACATAGTGGTGTGTAATTAATGCATATATAATTACTAGCACAACAACTTAACTTGTGGCTGGTGAACATCCCAAGGTTAAGTTATGCGTTACTTGGCTTTGACATTAGTTAAGAGTTATCCATGCATAAACCACTAGTTATCTATGCATAAGCTACCAGTTGTTTTTATATTATTTTCTCTTTTATAATCCTTTATTTGGAATTTTGAATGGTTGCCATAAAATCAATCTGTACACTACACTTGTCTCATCATTCTGCAATTAATAAAAAACATAAATGCTACTTCACCCCACATTCTAAGATGTCAACACCTTTCAGTGTAAGAAGATGTTTACAAATTTCGTGACGACTCATTATTTCTATATATAGTGATGATCCATTATTACTAAACAGAATCTCAATGAACTTAAAGATAAGATATTAATAACTATAGCAATAACATCTCTCCACTAACATAATGGTGTATCAGTAATGCATATAACTAACATATATCCACTACATTATTGATACCTCATTATTATTATCTATATAGTAATCATCCATTATTACTCAAAACTAATCTTAGCGAACTTAGAGAATTTAAAACAAGGCAGTAATGAGTATTACAATAACATCTCTACCACTAGCATAGTGCTATGTCAATAATTCATATAATCAATGTGTATCTAGTAAATAATGCATATAATTAATGTGTATCTA
The DNA here is from genome assembly GCA_001517045.1 of Pseudotsuga menziesii. Lineage (NCBI taxonomy): Eukaryota > Viridiplantae > Streptophyta > Pinopsida > Pinales > Pinaceae > Pseudotsuga > Pseudotsuga menziesii. The sequence continues at coordinate 1,611 of LPNX010733908.1, forward strand.
CTAATTTAGTGATGACTCATTATTACTATATAGAGTGATGGTCCATTATAGCTAGGCATAATTTCAATCAACTTAAAATAAGACATTAATGAGTACGAATAATTTTATAGGGTGGATTAATAGATTTTTAGTCTATTAATAAAACACAAAATGCATCATATAGCTTCGTGAAAGAACCAAAGCCAAGGAAGGTCAATGATAAATAAATACAATTTAAATATGCAAATAATGAGAAATTAGTGTAAGGTTTGTATAAGTACAACATGAGTGTAACATCCCTAAAATTCAGTAAAAAAAATAATTATTTACTGTATGTAGCTTTATAAAATCCTAGGATGATAATTCCATGAGATGTATGTTTAGTTTTCCCAACAGCATGTCTATTTTTATGCCATTATGTCGATACATTGTCATATAATCTAGTCGATACTATCTTGTTGTTAATGCTACTTTTAAAACTCCGTTATTGCAAAAAATCGTAAAAACTGTTTTTATTTTCCAGTTGTATTTTACTTTTTTGGTCCTACCTGTGAGCTAGGAAAATGAAAAGGTTACAAGTCTTAATTAGCTATTAAGGATAATGCAAGAAGCTTCATTTTCCTTTTGCAGATAAATGAGAGAAGAGTTTATGCTGTTTTTTCTTAAAGGAATAAGGTCCAAAGCTACAAGGAAACAAACATCATAAGTAAAAAGGTGGGGCACCAAGGTTGTGAAAACAACCAAAACTTGGAAGCAATTATGGTGGAAACGATATGCAAAGGACATGAAATAAATTGGTTCACTTGCAGGCCATATGGAAATATTGAAAAGTCCAGTTGGTGGCCATTATGCACGTTGCAAAAGACTAGGGGTTTAATGCACCTCCTTGATTCTGTTCATATATTTTATGAAGTTCTGTTTGGGTTCATTTGCTCTTGGTTTGTTTCCTTCGGTCTCTATCTTCTCAACTGGTTTATTCTTCTGCGTGGAGACGATGGTGGAGGAGACGATTCCTTTGGCTCTTGACACCCTTCCTCTTTTCCTGCTTACTTTATGTTTTTCGTTGTGTGGCTTTGATTACGTTTCAACAATTACAGAGACAAGTATCTTCTTCCTTTGTACTCAAAATGATAAAATTTTGTATGCCCTTCATCGTTTTTGTAAATATTTCAGTGTTTGACATATTGGTTTTGTATGTGTAGGAGGAAAACCAGAATTGTTCAATGCAACACTTGGTGGAACAAGGTGCTGTAGGGGTTCCTAGCTGGTAAGACTTAGACCTTGCCTTTCATGGCTCTGTGTTTTGACTTGTTTTCAAATTCCATAGTCGGGATTCCCATCTCTTTGTTGGCTTTTGGTGGAAGTGATGAGTCCCTTTGGTAGCCGTGAGGCATTTCTTAAACTTGGATTGTAAATGGAAACCTTCGATATATGGTTAATGTTGTGTTTTTTCGAAATTAAGAATATTAGTCGTTGGACTGTCTCTACATGAATGTAAATAAATTTCTTAAACCCTGTGAGGGCCTTTGCGTTGTAACAACTCAGTTGTAAAAAAATGATTTTAACAATTCGTGATTGTTGTAAGTTGTAATGTGGTCGTGAGGTCGTTATCCTGTTGCATTCATTTTTGGAAAGAATTATAGGCCATAGATCAACTGTCAATAAGATATTAATTTTTATCTTTTATGGAAAAGGTTTTGGACATAGCCCATGAGGATTTTACATTGTATTCCTTGTTTATAAAGAAGGTCGTAGGCCCTCTGTCAAAGATAATTACTGTTATTTATTTCCAACAATGGTTTTGGTAGTTTGTAAATACCCGTGAGGGTTTCTCATTTTCAGTTTTGAATCCAAACTTGATGTTACAATTTCATTGTTTGTATTAAAACATAAATGATAATGAAGCTATGTCTCCCATGAACCTGTACCTATCCTTTTGTTTGCTTAATGGAAGTTGTAAATCGATTAATGAATCGGTTTAATAGATGTGTTTAGGCCGTGATGCCTCTACTCTAATACTAGGTTAAGTGTTTGGGCCGTGAGGTCATCGTCGAATCATTTGAATTTTTAAATTATAAAACTATTTCATTTTTAAGTGATTAATCCCTAAGGTCGTCACGTCTTTAATCTGTGAATGAAAACCTTACATATGATAATACCAAAACGGTTTGCAACCTGTAACTAGAGCTACAACCTGTCGATAATATTGATTTGGTATTCAAAATTAATGGTTTTATAAGAGACTGACCATGTCGCCTTTATAAAGAATTCTTTTTGGAAAGAACCGTGACTTGTAAACGATCTGTAGACCTAGATCAGTTATTGCTTTTATTTAAAGTTTTGTTTATCTTTCCATATCTAGGGTTTTCATCACAAGGCTAGAAATTGGCCCTAGAAACCTATATTAATATATATAGATAAATTACAATGTAGAATTTGTATCTGAACATTTTGTTTTACTGAAAGGATCCAGTTTGAAGTTATTTATGTAAGACATTAACCTGTGCATAAACCTATATACTATGTATAGATTTAAATTCTTGATATGTTCTAAAATGAGCACTGTTGAGTTTAATTAAAGAGAACTATATAATTAGATACGAAAACTCTTTAAGAGTTTTATCCTTATTATTACTTATAAATATTTGTAATTTTTTATATATATTATAATGACCTTTATAATAGGTTTTACAATGTTTTTCAATAGCCTTCATTGAAAATAGATGCTATGTTCTTTTAAAACCTAAATTAGCAGAAAATTACCACTAATACTATCAATAAAGTAGATTAGGAAGAACTAAGATAGAAGAGCTTATAGTTAAGAATATCAAGTGAAGGAAATAGCATCGTTTAAGCTAAGAACAACTTAACAGAAAAAAGTTATATTAATTTCAGGTTTCTTCTTGTTGAACAATAAAGACTAATTTCCAATAACTCTGTAACTCATAAATAATATATAAACAATTTTAAGATCAAAAGTATAGATGATAGAAAATAAACTATCAATGTAATAGTTGCAGTTACTGAGCATACTTCCAAAAATATAGACATTGAAATAAATCGCAATTAAACAACAACAGTTAGAACCTAGATAATATGCAGAAGGGGACAAACACCCAAAGGAGACTGTTCCACCCAACCTTCTCCTGAAGCATCCAAGGTTACTTGCGTAGATACCCTGAGCATGTTCACTGAACCACTAGGACGCAATCACTTTAATGCTAATTTACATAAACAAATTACAATAAGGTACAACTGTTACACTAGTCGAAAGACTATCTTTGAATGAGATAACTATTTACACATTAATACTATCTTGTAAATTGTGGTCCCTACATAACGAGATACCATACTTTGTACTTGATCTCCTCGGTGTAACCAAATCATCAGAGATGACACATGAGTCTCCTGAGTGGAGAAAACACCAAGGTTAGATATACTTTAGATGATAAAATAAGTGAATTAAAAAGTATGCACAAATATAACTGCTATAATATATACTATCTTCCGAGAGTTATCATGATTCCTTTCCATCATTGGGAGACAACTCCTGCAGCCACCCTTTCAATTCATGTAACTCAATATGCATATTAGTACTAGATATCAATCTATAAATCTAAGAACATATGTGTAAGAATGAACTTTAAAACAAGATAATTTGAATCGATAACAAAACTAACCATTACAGATACTTCTGTAATTTGACAAGATAAATTAAATCCATAACAAAACTAATCATCACGCATACGTTTGTGATCTAACTTTAGCTTGGGCCTCTGAAATCATGTCTACAACTTTCCTCCCAACCATAGGCTTCATCTGATGTATGTTTTTTCTTCTAAATCCACCCCTGAGATGGGCGATGAATCCACTAGGTTCGAGAGACTGTCAACTCTTTTGCGAAGCTTTTTCTAGACAATGTATATTCCTGAATTCGAGATTATGTCATACTTTAGTATTTTAATCCACTCCAACTAAAACTCTATTCTTATTAAGATAATGAAGGCTATAGCTTCAAATACCAACTCTTAGATTTCTTAACAAGGAACATAGATCTTTGAACAATCACAAAGTGTTCCATCCCTGTTATAGTAAGGGAAAAAGGATTAACTCCTTTAGTGAACAATCTATCTAACCCCTTGAATAGATGTGTAGTGGACTTGTAGTGAGCCACTAATTATTCTTACCTTTACATAAATATTATTATATTCTTGATCAAAATCTTCTCATATAATATTAACTTTAGATAAAAATTGCACTGAGTCATATTCTATATTTTGGAAAAGACTTGAAAACCTCTTAAAGGCCTGGAAACAAGACTAATACATCCCATTCTATGGTATCAACCTAGGCTTCCATAGTGCTTCGGCTCAAAGGTTAATATGACATGTGTTTAGACTCACTGATTATTGGGTCAAAGGTTAATGTAGGTACATAAATTCAAATCAAGGCAAAGGCACATGTAAATTTCTCCTCTAGATCCGCAATAATAAACAAACATACATTAAGGATTGATAAAACTCAGATACTGGTTGTATATACTTAGACCCTACCCAAAACATGACGATTGCTATATTTGCGGTGCATATCTTGGAAATAAACTTGGTATAACTCAATTATCGGATCTATACGTTGTTAAATGTAGATACTGGCACTTATCCTAAACAACACACATAGCGTTGACACATACCACATCTTCGATTTAGACCAATACTCAAATCCAATTCCATCCCAATACAAAGAGGGTTACCTTCATAAGATCTAGTTCAAACTCCTCGTAGAGCCTTATTCAAACATGTAGAGGGTGATGTAAAGTATCACATAAAAGGACACTAACTTTAAAATTTAAGTACAATGATTTCCAACGTTAAGCAAAGGATAAAACAAAAATGATCTTACTCTTCAATCCAAAATTTAAATCGGTCCTCAAACAGAAAACTAGATCTAGCCTCTCAAATCAAGAGTATAATGAAATAAAAAACGTTACGTAGTGGATCAAAATGAAATATAGTGATTCCAAACAATTAGATCTGGCTCTTTAAACTTCAAAAGGAAAAATAGACATTGCAGGATTGGGATAGCCGAGACCTAAAAATAAGTTCGAATTCCAACAATTAAGTTTAGCTCAGTGAAATCGCAGCACCTTGGAGATAGATCCAACGATAATGATATCACATGCACAAGAAATCGTAGCACTTTGGAGAGAGATCCAAAGATAATGACATCGCAGTACCTTGGAGAGAGATCCAACAATAATGAAATCAAAGCACCTTGGAGAGAGATCCAACAATAATAAAATTGCAACACCTTGGAGAGAGATCCAACAATATATAAATTGCATTCTCGTATGGAAATAGATCATAATGAAATATAAATCGCATGTGTTTAAGATCTGAACCAAAACTGGAATTTCCTTCATCGAATCCTCTACTCGACCCATACCATTCTTTACCCATACCCTTCATCACTAGTTCCACCCCCTTTTTGAAGTAAAAACTCTCAGTTTTAAGCAGGATAACCATTTTTTTCCCAAGAGGACACATGGTAGTGTCACGTCCCCACCCTTCTATCGATGAGAGGATGTGACTATAATGCTAACATTCCATGCAATCTAGGCTCATAAAGATGATATAAAATGCAATGAAATAAAAGCATACACAGATGCATAAATGATTGTCAAACAACAGAATCAATTCATTCATTCGCAACATTTAACATGTTCATATTGATTTATAAAACAAACACAGTTGCAAGGATTTAAACACAAGAATACTTCTCTTAGAAGAAGCTTGTCCCGCAACCAGATATGTCGCTGCAATGTTCCACCCAACCACAGGCTAGTCTGCTCATCAATCTTTCAGCAACACTGCCACCCCCGAGATCGGAATGATTTCCACAAGGTATAAGGGGAAACTAGCAGGCTCACATGTATCTAAGGATACACAACAATACATAGCCAAGCCAAAAGAGTTGGGTTTATCAGGCTATCAATATATGGAAATGCTGGTTGCTAAGCTAGTGGGATCACTGAAGAGCTAAGCACACCTGCACAAGAGATAGCCTAACTTTTAAGACATCCACACACACCCAACACAAGGAATCATCCCCTTATCTGCTACATAGTCCCTCAAGCCATGACTTCCCTTCCAGTGCTATTCAAGGGGTGTAAAGAACAGAACCAGTCCTCTAGCTCTGTCTGTGGAGCTCCTACACACACTAGGTATATTAGGATGCATTTCCACTCCCAAACAGTCCAAAGACCAAAAACCACAGAATACATAGCAATTCACAGCTCTGTAATTTGAAGGGAAACACACCACAGAGGCCAAATCAGGTATGGCAATTGGTTAAAACAGCTCAGGCTGAACAACTCAAATTCCAGAGTCGTTTATGGCCCTAATCTGGCCAAAATGACTCACAGCACCCAAAATTTGTGTATAAAACAACAACGATTTTCCCATCCTGCTTAGAATAATGAGAACGGCCCCAACATGAAGGAAAATCAGCACACAGACCCAAATCGTGAAAGGGAAAATGTAGAACGCCAATATCTACCTGAGGCTCTACTTCTCCTGTGTGAGGAAGAAAAAACAACTACATGAGAGTGGAATGGGATTCTTCCTACCCACATGAGGAATTGAATGCGACCTTCCTCTCTAGGCATGCATGTGGTCAAAGGACTACCAGTCTTGCCAATCACTGATGGCTGCACATGCATACGTCCGTCAAGGAAATAACTGCCCCAACCAATCTCATGGGGAATTAATTTAGTTGGTGGATGAGACAAGGAAAGGATGAGCAGGACAAAAAGGTGGTTGGCAGCTAGATGGGTTAATCTTGTGACACATGGCTATTCCCCAATGGCTCCCAAGGGTTAAACATCCCCCCCTTTATACTTAGGAAATCATGCCCTTCTTTATTATTGTTGCATTGACATAGATGGTTGTGGGTATTTTTAATTAAGATGCATATTTACATGGTTTCCAACATTATAATGTGTCGGCTAGCACAAAATACCATCGGTATCGATTTTAATCGCCGAAACATAAAATCATAATCCATGGTGGGGCTCTTTGCGTTTAGTTCCACACTACGATTAATTAAAATATATACATCATATGCATTTATGCAAATGGGGTCAAAACCGGGGTGTTACAGACAGAGCCAGGAGTCCACGTTCCTCTTCTCTCAAGGAAACATTTAACACGTCTCAAAATCAAAATATCTTGTCCCTTATGTCCCCTATGTGTCATTCGTAAAAAATATATATGCGTTTAAGCTCATCATTTAAATGTTAAAAGTTTCTAACTTTCCAAAAAAGGATTTCATCCTTGCACATATTTTTTTAATATAAATTACAATATATATATATATATATATTATATCATGTATATATTTAAAAGGTTTCCCTTCCCAAAGGGTCTAAGCCTTCACCTACATATGTTTCGATATAATTTAACTTTCTTTCTAACTTAGAAGTAAGATAAGAAAAGACATAATTTTTCTAAATAGGAACTTAAAAGTATTTCACAAATCTTTATCAAAGCTATAATATCAACATATTTAGCAATACCATTGAATAATAATATTTTGATTATGTTGTTAACTTTACCTTATGATTTTGATTAAATTGTGGTCCCTACATAAGGAGATACCATACTTTATAGTTGATCTCCTTGGTGTAACCAAACCATCAGAGATGACACATGAGTCTCCTGAGTGGAGCAAACAACAAGGTTAGATATACTTTAGATGATAAAATAAGTGAGTTAAAAAGTATGCACAAATATAACTGCTTTAATATATACTATCTTCCGAGAGTTATCATGATTCCTTTGCACCATTGGGAGACAACTCCTGTAGCCACCCTTTGAATTCATGTAACTAAACATGCATATTAGCATGAGATATCAATATATAAATCTAAGAACATATGTTTATGAATGCACTTAAAAACAAGATCATTTGAATCCATAACAAAACTAACCATTACAGATACTTTTGTAATCTGACAATATAAATTAAATCCATAACAAAACTAACCATCACGCATACTTTTGTGATCTGACTTTAGCTTGGGCCTCTAAAATCATGTCTACAACTTTCCTCCCAACCATAGGCTTCATATGATGTATGTTTTTTCTTCTAAATCCACCCCCGATATGGGCGATGAATCCAGTATGTTCGAGAGACTGTCAACTCTTTTGCAAAGCTTTTTCCAGACAATGTATATTCCTCAATTCGAGATTATGTCATACTTTAGTATTTTAATCCACTCCAACTAAAACTCTATTCTTACTAAGAATATGAATTCTACAGCTTCAAATGCCAACTCTTAGATTTCTTAACAAGGAACATAGATCTTTGAACAATCACAAAGTGTTCCATCCCTGTTATAGTAAGGGAAAAAGGATTAACTCCTTTAATGAACAATCTATTTAACCCGTTGAGTAGATGTGTAGCGGACTTGTAGTGAGCCACTAATTATTGTTACCTTTACATAAATATTATTATATTCTTGATCAAAATCTTCTCATATAATATTAACGTTAGCTAAAAATTGCACTTAGTCATATTCTAAATTATACCAATCGAGTCTTATCATCATTCATCTATATTTTGGAAAAGACTTGAAAACCTCTTAAAGGCCTGGAAACAAGACTAATACATCCCATTCTATGGTATCAACCCAGGCTTCCATAGTGCTTCGGATCGAAGGTTAATATGACATGTGTTTAGACTCACAGATTATTGGGTCAAAGGTTAATGTACGTACATAAATTCAAATGAAGGCAAAGGCACATGTAAATTTTTCCTCTAGATCTGCAATAATAAACCAACATTCAACAAGGATTGATACAACTCAGATATTGGTTCTATATACTTAGACCCTACCCAAAACATGACGATTCCTATATTTGCCTTGCGTATCTTGGAAATAAACTTGGTATAACTCAATTATCGGATCTATACGTTGTAAAATGTAGATATTGGCACTTATCCTAAACAACACACATAGCGTTGACACATACCACATCTTTGGTTTAGACCAATACTCAAATCCGATTCCATCCCAATACAAAGAGGGTTACCTTCATAAGGATCTGGTTCAAACTCCTCGTAGAGCCTTATTCAAACATGCAGAGGGTTATGTAGAGTATCACATAAAAGGACACTGACTTTAAAATTAAAGTACAGTGATTTACAACGTTAAGCAAAGGATAAAACAAAAAAGATCTAACTTTTCAATCCAAAATTTAAATTGGTCCTCAAATAGAAAACTGGATTTGGCCTCTCAAATCAAGAGTATAAAGAAACAAACAACGTCACGTAGATGATCAAAATGAAATATAGTGAATCCAAAAAATTGGATCTGGCTCTTTAAACTTCGAAACGAAAAATACACATTGCAGGATTGGGACAGCCGAGATCTAAAAATAAGTTTGAATTCCAACAATTAAGTTTATGGAGTGAAATCACATCACCTTCGAGATAGATCCAACAATAATGAAATCACAAGCTCAAGAAATCGTAGCACTTTGGAGAGAGATCCAATGATAATGAAATCGTACCACCTTGGAGAGAGATCCAACGATAATGAAATCAGAGCACCTTGGAGAGAGATCCAACAATAATGAAATTGCAGCACCTTGGAGAGATATCCAACAATAATGAAATCGAAACACCTTGGAGAGAGATCCAACAATAAATAAATTGCAGGTTCATATGGAAACAGATCATAATGAAATATAAATCGCATGTGTTTAAGATCTAAACCAAAAATGGAATTTCCTTCATCGAATCCTCTTCTTGACCCATACAATTCTTTAGTCATACCCTTCATCGCTAGTTCCACCCCCTTTTTGAAGTAAAAACTCTCAGGTTTAAGCAGGATAACCAATTTTTTCCCAAGAGGACACATGGCAGTGTCACGTCCCCACCCTTCTACTGACGAGGGGATGCAACTATAATGCTAACATTCCATGCAATATAGCCTCATAAACATGATATAAAATGCAATGAATTAAAAGCATAGACAGATGCATAAATGATTGTCAAACAACAGAAGGAATTCATTCATTCACAACATTTAACATGTTCATATTGATTTATAAAACAAACACAGTTGCAAGGATTTAAACACAAGAATACGTGTCTTAGAAGAAGCTTGTCCCACAACTAGCTATGTCGTTGCAACGTTCCACCCAACCATAGGCTAGTGTACTCATCAATCTTTCAGCAACACTGCCACCCCCAAGCTGGGCATGATTTCCTCAAGAAATAAGGGGAAACTACCAGGCTCACATGTATCCAAGGATACACAACAATACATAGCTAAGCCAACAGAGTTGGGTTTATCAGGCTATCAAGAGATGGGAACGCTGGCTGCTACACTAGTGGGCTAACTGAAGAGCTAAGCACACTTGCACAAGAGCTAGCCTGACTTTTAAGACATCCACACACATGCAACACAAGGAATCATCCCCTTATCTGTTGCAGAGTTCCTCAAGCGATGACTTCCCTTCCAGTGCTATTCAGGGGGTGTAGAGAAGAAAACCAATCCTCTAGCTCTGTATGTGAAGCTGCTACACACACTAGCTTTATCAGGATCCATTTCCACTCCCAAACAGTGCAAAGACCAACAACCACAGAATACACAGCATTTCACGGCTCTGTAATTTGAAGGGAAACACACCATAGAAGCCAAATTGGGTATGGCAATTGGTTAAAACAACTCATACTGAGCAACTCGAATTCCAGAGTCCTTTATGGCCCTAACGTGGCCAAAACGACTCACAACACCCAAAATTTGTGGATAAAACAACAATGATTTTCCCATCCTGTGTAGAATAATGAGAACAACCCCAACATGAAGGAAAATCAGCACACAGACCCAAATCGTGAAAGGGAAAATGCAGAACGCCAATATCTACCTGAGGCCCTGCTCCTCCTGTGTGAGGAAGACAAAACAACTACGTGAGAGTGGAATGGGGTTCTTCTTGCCCACATGAGGAACTAAATGCGACCTACCTCTCTGGGAATGCATGTGGTCAAAGGACTGACAGTCCTGCCAATCACTGATGGCTGCACATGCATATGTCCCTCAAGGAAATAACTTCCCCAACCAATCTCATGGGGAATTAATTCAGTCGGTGGATGAGACAAGGAAAGGATGAGCAGGACAAAAAGGTGGTTGGCAGCTAGATGGGTTGATCTTGTGACACATGACTATTCCCCAATGGCTCGCAAGGGTTAAAAATCCCCCCCCTTATCCTTAGCAAATCATGCCCTTATTCATTACTATTGCATTGACATAGATGGTTGTGGGTATTTTTAATTAAGATGCATATTTACATGGTTTCCAACATTATAATGTGTTAGCTAGCATGAAATCCCATTGGCAACGATTTTAATTGCCAAAACATAAAATGATAATCCATGGTGGGGATTTTTGCATTTAGTTCCACACTACGATTAATTAAAATATATACATCATATGCATTTATGCAAATGGGGTCAAAACCGGGCTGTTACAGGAAGATCTAGGAGTCCACGTTCCTCTTCTCTCAAGGAAACATTTGACATGTCTCAAAATCAAAATATCTTGTCCCTCATGTCCACTCTGTGTCATTCGTAAAAAATATATATGCGTTTAAGCTCATCATTTAAATGTTAAAAGTTTTTTACTTTCCACAAAAGGCTTTTAGCCTTGCACAGATTTTTTTAATATAAATTACAATATATATATATCATGTATATATTTAAAAGGTTTCCCTTCCCAAAGGGTCTAACCCTTCACCTACATCTGTATCCATATAATTTAACTTTCTTTCAAACTTAGAAGTAAGATAAGAAAAGCCATAATTTTTCTAAATAGGAACTTAAAAGTATTTCACAAATCTTTATCAAAGCTATAATATCAACATATTTAGCAATGCCATTCAATAATAATATTTTGATTATGTTGTTAACTTTACCTTATGATTTTGATTAAATTGTGGTCCCCACATAACGAGATACCATACTTTGTACTTGATCTCCTCGATGTAACCAAACCATCAGAGATGACACATGAGTCTCCTGAGTGGAGCAAACAACAAGGTTAGATATACTTTAGATGATAAAATAAGTGAATTAAAAAGTATGCACAAATATAACTGCTATAATATATACTATCTTCTGAGAGTTATCATGATTCCTTTCCGCCGTTGGGAGACAACTCCTTCAGCCACCTTTTGAATTCATGTAACTCAACATGCATATTAACATGAGATATCAATCTATAAATCTAAGAACATACATTCAAGAATGAACTTAAAAACAAGATAATTTGAATCCATAACAAAACTAACCATTACAGATACTTCTGTAATCTAACGAGATAAATTAAATCCATAACAAAACTAACCATCACTCATACTTTTGTGATCTGACTTTAGCTTGGGCCTCTAAAATCGTTTCTAGGACTTTCCTCCAAACCATAGGCTTCATCTGATGCATGCTTTTTCTTCTAAATCCACCCCCAAGATGGGCGATGAATCCACTAGGTTCGAGAGACTGTCAACTCTTTTGCAAAGATTTTTCTAGACAATGTATATTCCTCAATTTGAGATTATGTCATAATTTAGTATTTTAATCCACTCCAACTAAAACTCTATTCTTATTAAGAATATGAAGGCTACGACTTCAAATACCAACTCTTAGATTTCTTAACAAGGAACATAGATCCTTGAACAATCACAAAGTGTTCCATCCCTCTTATAGTAAGGGAAAAAGGATTAACTCCTTTAGTGAACGATCTATTTAACCCCTTGAATAGATGTGTAGGGGACTTGTAGTGAGCCACTAATTATTCTTACCTTTACATAAATATTATTATATTCTTGATCAAAATCTTGTCATATAATATTAACGTTAGATAAAAATTGCACTTAGTCATATTCTAAATTATACCAATCGAGTCTTATCAGCATTCATGTATATTTTGGAAAAGACTTGAAAACCTCTTAAAGGCATAGAAACAAGACTAATACATCCCATTCTATGGTATCGACCCAGGCTTCCATAGTGCTTCGGATCGAAGGTTAATATGACATGTGTTTAGACTCACAGATTATTGGGTCAAAGGTTAATGTAGGTACATAAATTCAAATGAAGGAAAAGGCACATGTAAATTTTTCCTCCAAATCTGCATTAATAAACCAACATGCAACAAGGATTGATAAAACTCAGATACTGGTTCTATATACTTATACCCTAGCCAAAACATGATGATTCCTATATTTGCGGTGCATATCTTGGAAATATACTTGGTATAACTCAATTATCGGATCTATACGTTGTAAAATGTAAATACTGGCACTTATCCTAAACAACACACATAGCGTTGACACATACCACATCTTTGGTTTAGACCAATACTCAAATCTGATTCCATCCCAATACAAAGAGGGTTACCTTCATAAGGATCTAGTTCAAACTCCTCGTAGAGCCTTATTCAAACATGTAGAGGGTGATGTAGAGTATCACATAAAAAGAAACTGACTTTAAAAGTAAAGTACAGTGATTTCCAACATTAAGCAAAGGATAAAACAAAAAATATCTGACTCTTCAATCCAAAATATAAATCGGTCCTCAAATAGAAAACTGGATTTGGCCTCTCAAATCAAGAGTATAACAAAATAAAAAATGTTACGTAGAGGATCAAAATGAAATATAGTGATCCCAAACAATTAGCTCCGGCTCTTTAAACTTCGAAAAGAAAAATAGACATTGCAGGATTGGGACAGCCGAGATCTAAAAATAATTTTGAATTCCAACAATTAAGTTTAGCTTAGTGAAATAGCAGCACCTTGGATATAGATCCAACGATAATGAAAACACAGGCTCAAGAAATCACAGCACTTTGTAGAGAGATCCAACGATAATGAAATCGTAGCACCTTAGAGAGAGATCCAACGATAATGAAATCAAAGCACCTTGGAGATAGATCCAACAATAATGAAATTGCAACACCTTGGAGAGATATCCAACAATAATGAAATCGCAACACCTTGGAGAGAGATCCAACAATAAATAAATTGCAGGCTTGTATGGAAATAGATCATAATGAAATATAAATTGCATGTGTTTAAGATCTGAACCAAAACCAGAATTTCCTTCATCGAATCCTCTTTTCGACCCATACCATTCTTTACACATACCCTTCATCGCTAGTTCCACCCCTTTTTGAAGTAAAAACCCTCATTTTTTAGCAGGATAACCAAGTTTTTCCCAAGACGACACATGACAGTGTCACATCCCCACCCTTCTACCAACAAGAGGACAGAACTATAATGCTAACATTCCATGCAATCTAGCCTCATAAACATGATATAAAATGCAATGAAATAAAAGCATACACAGATGCATAATTAATTGTTAAACAACAGGAGAAATTCATTCATTCGCAACATTTAAAATGTTCATATTGATTTATAAAAAAAACACAGTTGTAAGGATTTAAACACAAGAATACTTATCTTAGAAGAAGCTTGTCCCGCAACCAGATACGCCGCTACAACATTCCAGTCAACCACAGGCTAGTGTGCTCATCAATCTTTCAGCAACACTACCACCCCTGAGCTGGTCATGATTTCCTCAAGAAATAAGGGGAGACTACCAGGCTCATACGTATCCAATGATACACAACAATACAAAGCCAAGCCAACAAAGTTGTGTTTATCAGGCTATCAAGAGATGGGAACGCTGGCTGCTACGCTAGTGGGATCACTAAAGAGATAAGCACACCTGCACAAGAGCTAGCCTGACTTCTAAGACATCCACACACACCCAACACAAGGAATCATCCCCTTATCTACTGCACAGTCCCTCGGGCCATGACTTCCCTTCCACTGATATTCAGGGGGTGTAGAGAAGAAAACCAGTCCTCTAGCTCTGTCTATGAAGCTCCTACACACACTAGGTTAATCAAGATCCATTTCCACTCCCAAACAGTCCAAATACCAATAACCACAGAATACACAGCAATTCACAGCTCTGTAATTTGAAGGGAAACACACAATAGAGGAAAAATCGGGTATGGTAATTGGTTAAAACAACTCAGACTGAGCAACTCAAATTCCAAAGTTGTTTATGGCCCTAACGTGGCCAAAACGACTCATAACACCCAAAAATTGTCTATAAAAAAAGAACAATTTTCCCATCCTACATAGAATAATGAGAACAGCCAAAACATGAAAGAAAATCAGCACACAAACCCAAATCGTGAAAGGGAAAATGCAGAACGCCAATATCTACCTAAGGCCTTGCTTCTCCTGCGTGAGGAAGACAAAACAACTACGTGAGAGTGGAATGGGGTTCTTCCCGTCCACATGAGGAATTGAATGTGACTTGCCTCTCTGCGCATGCATGTGGTCAAAGGGTTGACATTCATGCCAATCACTGACAGCTGCACATGCATACGTCCCTCAGGGAAATAACTACCCCAACCAATCTCATGGGGAATTAATTTATTAGGTGGATGAGACAAGGAAATAATGAGCAAGACGAAAAGGTGGTTGGCAGCTAGATGGGTTCATCTTGTGACACATGGCTATTCCCCAATGGCTCCCAAGGTTTAAACATCCCCCCCCCCCCCCTTATCCTTAGGAAATCATGCACTTCTTCATTATTGTTGCATTGACATAGATCGTTGTGGGTATTTTTAATCAAGATGCATATTTACATGGTTTCCAACATTATAATGTGTTGGCTAGCACGAAATACCATCGGAAATGATTTTAATCTCCGAAACATAAAATTATAATCCATGGTGGGGCTTTTTGCATTTAGTTCCATGCTATGATTAATTAAAATATATACATCATATGCATTTATGCAAATGGGGTCAAAACCGGGGTGTTACAGGCAGATCCAGGCGTCCATGTTTCTCTTCTCTCAAGAAAACATTTGACACGTCTCAAAATCAAAATATCTTGTCCCTCATGTCCCCTATGTGTCATTCGTAAAAAATATATATGCGTTTAAGCTCATCAAGTAAATGTTAAAAGTTTTTGACATTCCACAAAAGTATTTCAGCCTTGCACATATTTTTTTAATCTAAATTACAATATATATATATATATATATATCATGTATATATTTAAAAGGTTTCCCTTCCCAAAGGGTCTAAGCCTTCACCTACATATGTATCCATATAATTTAACTTTCTTTCAAACTTAGAAGTAAGATAAGAAAAGCCATAATTTTTCTAAATAGGAACTTAAAAGTATTTCACTAATCTTTATCAAAGCTATAATATCAAGATATTTAGCAATGCCATTGAATAATAATATTTTGCTTATGTTGTTAACTTTACCTTGTGATTTTCATTAAATTGTGGCCCCTACATAACGAGATACCATACTTTGTAGTTGATCTCCTCGGTGTAACCAAACCATCAGAGATGAAACATGAGTCTCCTGAGTGGAGCAAAAAACAAGGTTAGATATACTTTAGATGATAAAATAAGTGAATTAAAAAGTATGCACAATTAAAACTGCTATAATATATACTATCTTCCGAGAGTTATCATGATTCCTTTCTAGCATTGGGAGACAACTCCTGTAGCCACCCTTTGAATTCATGTAACTCAACATGCATATTAGCAGGAGATATCAATCTATAAATCTAAGAACATATGTTTAAGAATGAACTTAAAAACAAGATAATTTGAATCCATAACAAAACTAACCATTATAGATACTTCTGTAATCTAACAAGATAAATTAAATCTATAACAATACTAGCCATCACGCATACTTTTATCATATGACTTTAGCTAGGGGCTCTAAAATCGTGTCTATGACATTCCTCCCAACCATAGGCTTCAACTGATGTATGTTTTTTCTTCTAAATCCACCACCGAGATGGGTGATGAATCCACTAGGTTCGAGAGACTGTCAACTCTTTTGCAAAGCTTTTTCTAGACAATGTATATTCCTCAATTCGAGATTATGTCATACTTTAATATTTTAATCGACTCCAACTAAAACTCTATTCTTATTAATAATATGAAGGCTACAGCTTCAAATACCAACTCTTAGATTTCTTAACAAGGAACATAGATCTTTGAACAATAACAAAGTGTTCCATCCCTGTTATAGTAAGGGAAAAAGAATTAACTCCTTTAGTGAACAATCTATTTAACCCCTTGAGTAGATGTGTAGCAGACTTGTACTGAGCCACTAATTATTCTTACCTTTACATAAATATTATTATATTCTTGATCAAAATCTTCTCATATAATATTAACGTTAGATAAAAATTGCACTTAGTCATATTCTAAATTATACCAATCGAGTCTTATCATCATTCATCTATATTTTGGAAAAGACTTGAAAACCTCTTAAAGGCCTGGAAACAAGACTAATACATCCCATTCTATGGTATCAACCCACGCTTCTATAGTGCTTCAAATCGAAGGTTAATATGACATGTGTTTAGACTCATAGATTATTGGGTCAAAGGTTAATGTAGGTACATAAATTCAAATGAAGGCAAAGGCACATGTAAATTTTTCCTCCAGATCCGCAATAATAAGCCAACATTCAACAAGGATTCATAAAACTCAGATATTGGTTCTATATACTTAGACCCTACCCAAAACATGACAATTCCTATATTTGCGGTGCATATCTTGGAAATAAACTTGGTATAACTCAATTATTGGATCTATACGTTGTAAAATGCAGATACTGGCACTTGTCCTAAACAACACACATAGCGTTGACACATACCACATCTTTGGTTTAGACCAATACTCAAATTCGATTCCATCCCAATACAAAGAGGGTTACCTTCATAAGGGTCTGGTTCAAACTCCTCGTAGAACCTTATTTAAACCTGCAAAGGGTTACGTAGAGTATCACATAAAAGGACATTGACTTTAAAAGTAAAG
This sequence comes from Pseudotsuga menziesii, assembly GCA_001517045.1. Classification (NCBI taxonomy): domain Eukaryota; kingdom Viridiplantae; phylum Streptophyta; class Pinopsida; order Pinales; family Pinaceae; genus Pseudotsuga; species Pseudotsuga menziesii. The sequence continues at coordinate 19,531 of LPNX010733908.1, forward strand.
TATAGTGATTTCCAATGTTAAGCAAAGGATAATACAAAAAAGATCTGAATCTTCAATCCAAAATGTAAATCAGTCCTCAAATAGAAAATTGGATCTGGCCTCTCGAATCAAGAGTATAACGAAATAAAAAACGTTACATAGACGATCAAAATGAAATATAGTGATTCCAAACAATTGGATCTGGCTCTTTAAACTTCAAAAGGAAAAATAGACATTGTAGGATTGGGACAGCCGAGATCTAAAAATAAGTTCGAATTCCAACAATTATGTTTAGGGAGTGAAATCGCAGCACCTTGGAGATAGATCCAACGATAATGAAATCACAGGCTCAAGAAATCGCACCACTTTGGAGAGAGATCCAACGATAATGAAATCACAGCACCTTCAAGAGAGATCCAATGATAATGAAATCAAAGCACTTTGGAGAGAGATCCAACAATAATGAAATCATAGCACCTTGGAGACATATCCAACAATAATGAAATCGCAACACCTTGGAGAGAGATCCAACAATAAATAAATTGCAGGCTCATATGGAAACATATCATAATGAAATATAAATTGCATGTGTTTAAGATCTGAACCAAAACTGGAATTTCCTTCATCGAATCCTCTTCTCAACCCATACCATTGTTTACCCATACCCTTCATCACTAGTTCCACCCCCTTTTTGAAGTAAAAACTCTCAGTTTTAAGCAGGGTAACCAATTTTTTCCCAAGAGGACACATGGTAGTGTCACATCCCCACCCTTCTACTGACAAGAGGACGCGACTATAATGCTAACATTCCAGGCAATCTAGCCTCATAAACATGATATAAAATGCAATGAAATAAAAGCATACAAAGATGCATAAATGATTTTCAAACAATAGAAGCAATTCATTCATTCCCAACATTTAACATGTTCATAATGATTTAAAAAGAAAACACAATTGTGAGGATTTAAACACAAGAATACTTATCTTAGAAGAAGCTTGTCCTACCAACAGCTACATCGCTGCAACATTCCACCCAACCAGAGGCAATTGTGCTCGTCAATCTTTCGGTAACACTTCCACCCCTGAGCTGGGCATGATTTCCACAAGGAAGAAGGGGAGACTAGCAGGCTCACACATATCCAAGGATACACAACAATGCATAGCCAAGCCAACAGAGTTTGGTTTATCAGGCTATCAAGAGATGGAAATGATGGCTTCTAAGCTAGTGGGCTCACTGAAGAGCTAAGCACACCTACACTAGAGATAGCCTAAATTATAAGACATCCACACACACCAAACACAAGCAATCATCCCCTTCTCTATTGCACAGTCCCTCAAGACATGACTTCCCTTCCAGTGCTATTCAAGGGGTGTAGAGAAGAAAACCAGTCCTCTACCTTTGTCTGTGAAGCTCCTACACACACTAGGTTTATCAAGCACTCTCAGGATCCATTTCCACTCCCAAACAGTCCAAAGACCAATAACCACAGAATACACAACAATTGACAGCTCTGTAATTTGAAGGGAAACACACCACAGAGGCCAAATCAGGTATGGCAATTGGTTAAAACAGCTCAAACTAAGCAACTCTAATTCCAGAGTCGTTTATGGCCCTAACGTGTCCAAAACGACTCACAACACCCAAAATTTATGGATAAAACAAGAACTATTCTCCCATCCTGTGTAGAATAATGAGAACGGACCCAACATGAAGGAAAATCACCACACAGACCCAAATCGTGAAAGGGAAAATACAGAATGCCAATATCTACCTGAGGCCCTACTTCTCCTGCGTCAGGAAGACAAAACAACTACGTGAGAGTGGAATGGGGTTCTTCCTACCCACATGAGGAACTGAATGCGACTTGCCTCTCTGGGCATGCATGTGTTCAAAGGACTGACAGTCCTGCCAATCACTGACGGCTGCACATGCATACGTCCCTCAAGGAAATAACTACCCCAACCAATCTCATGGGGAATTAATTCAATTGGCAGATGAGACAAGGAAAGGATGAGCAAGACAAAAAGGTGGTTGGTAGCTAGATGGGTTCATCTTGTGACACATGGCTATTCCCCAATGGCTCCCAAGGGTTAAAAATCCCCCCACTTATCCTTAGGAAATCATGCCCTTCTTCATTATTGTTGCATTGACATAGCTGGTTGTGGGTATTTTTAATTAAGCTCCATATTTACATGGTTTCCAACATTATATTGTGTCAGCTAGCATGAAATACCATTGGCAATGATTTTAATCACTGAACCATAAAATGATAATCCATGGTGGGCCTTTTTTCCTTTAGTTCCACACTACGATTAATTACAATATATACATCATATGCATTTATGCAAACGGGGTCAAAACCGGGGTGTTACAGGCAGAGCCAGAAGTCCACGTTCCTCTTCTCTCAAGGAAACATTTGACACGTCTCAAAATCAAAATATCTTGTCCCTCATGTCCCCTATGTGTCATTCTTAAAAAATATATATGCGTTTAAGCTCATCATTTAAATGTTAAAAGTTTTTGACTTTCCACAAAAGGCTTTCATCCTTGCACATATTTTTTTTAAATAAATTACAATATATAGATATATATATATATATTATATCATGTATATATTTAAAAGGTTTCCCTTCCCAAAGGGTCTAAGCCTTCAGGTACATATGTATCCATATAATTTAACTTTCTTTCTAACTTAGAAGTAAGATAAGAAAAGCCATAATTTTTCTAAATAGGAACTTAAAAGTATTTCACAAATCTTTATCAAAGCTATAATATCAACATATTTAGCAATGCCATTGAATAATAATATTTTGATTGTGTTGTTAACTTTACCTTATGATCCTACTAAAAAACCTGGTGGAATTTAGCTTGTAACGTTAGCTGAGGTAAATGCTTAAACCAAAGGAGCAACTCTAGTTTCCATGACACTTAAGACAACACCCATCATCTAATGAGATGGCTTCATATCCAATCATCCCTCCCCCTAGTGGATTCATCCCCAAATCATCATTTTTGTCATGCAACACTTTCAGTCGCTTAGCATTACCAATTTCATCAAATTTTGATAAAGCTAGTATTCATACTTACAGTTCCTTTTACTTACACTTCACGTTTTTCGGCCTTGTTCTAAGGGGATGTTACATGCTTTCCCCCTTAGAATTAACACCATCCTCGATGTTACATAATCGACCAATTTTTTGTGTTCATTTCCCTTTAGGTTCTTATTGCTTACTTCTGCATCCTTTGCGATGTTTTCCAGCTTTGCTTTGACCATCTTCAATCTTGTGTAATTCCTGCAAGATTTTATCCTTCATAACCTGCACTTTTGTGCAACAAAACTAGGTGTTCCAAAATTTATTCGGTAAACAGGTCACTAATTCATAATCCAACTTTGAACATAAACAACAAGTCTTTTCTGTAACACAATATTTGCAATTCATGGTACATATTTTAGCCTTTGTTTGTTCTTTTATCCTCATAATAAGACCTAATACAAGATTACCTTCAAAATATTTTATAAGTATTTCAGATTTACTTAATTTTGGAGGATTTCTTTTTCCTCCAGTACTTGGATTCTTTAACTAGTCCTCAACTTGAGTTAGCATCCTCTATTTCACATAATTTCAAGCAGTAGCCTTTTAAAATTTACCGTTCACCCTCACCCCTGACGGAGTTTTTTCCTATTTAAGTATTCATAACATTTACATATTAAGACATTCAATAGTCTAGTGATTAGGAAAATCATTAATATGTATTTTATTGTTTCATCATGAAGTTAAACAACTTTCAACAACACTTTTGTTGATCAACAAAATCTCCCTTGAGTTTTTCATCTTTGACAGCTCTTTGTTGAACACAGAACTCTCTCTCGATATGCTGACATCAATTGGGCTTACAGGCTAAACTGTGAGGTTACTCTCCCTTTTGATTGCTAGTCAAACATTTTCCCCTCAAAAACATCAAACAATGTCTTGTTTTCTAGATGTCAAACTTTTTTCCTAGGTCTTGTCATTGATATCACGGACTCTCTCACAATTCCCCTCAAGCCTCCTCACTTGAGTCCAGAAATTTATTTTCCACCCAACCTCCTTCTTCAGTCTAGGAAAAGTTACTTTAGCAAAGTAGAGTTGGATCCTCAATTCCCCCCCTTGGTGTTCACTCAGAGAAGAGGTTGCTTTCCCCTCAAGCCTTCATGCTTGAGTCTAGGAAATTTCTTTTAAACGTCAAACATCTATTGTTTTCTTGCAAATTTGATCATTACGACATGCAACAAAATAACATCAAATAGGTTCACCTATTTTCTTACTCCTACTTTAATATATTTTTTCGTGAGTCCTTGATATTTATTCAAATTCTTACCATATGCTTATCATGCATGATATATTGTGCTCTTGTCTTTCAACAAGTTCTAAAGAATATGGACCATCTTCCAAATTCACTTGTTAGTACCACTTTGTATAACAAAAATCAAATTTTGTAAGAAAATATTTTCCCTAAGTATAATAATAAGAAATCATCCTTCCTACTACCTGATCATATGAAATAAACATCCTCTTTTGGGTCCTTATTTTCATCCTTATGTCATGGTTCAACAAGATACAAAATAAATTTCTTGGCACATTAATTTCCAGGGAAATATATGTGTGCATTGTTTATAAACCGAAGAACTATAATAGATTTCTTGACCACTTAAAAGAATCCACGATATCCTCTTTTCTTTGTACATACTAACACTATATAAGTAACAACAAATGGTCTACATATACACCTGCATATCTTTATAAATATAACCACATACCTTTATAAGGGTGATCTCATATCTCCTTTTTATATGACATTCATATGCCAAGGTACAAGTTTACTTGTAATAACACATATTAGTATTACACTCCATATCTCATGAAATCTATATATCAAAATGAAATAGATTGTCAAGGTATCATATGCATATAGCGTATTCTTCTATCTCATAAATCTCGATCACATTAAGGTATAACATCGATAAAAAACCACTCAAAGTATCCTAACATCCATAGTAAATATAACTGGAATAAGAATATATAAAACAAAATCATGCATTTTATCATAGGCATCCTATGAACTACTTAGAATGCACATGTATATTGTTTAAAGAATTATAGTCATTATCCTTTTATTGAATTGACAATCAAGGGCAAGCGTGTTCCTATGTCACACACTAGTTTTATAATCACTTATCCTATACAATTACGTACGAGAATGAAACAAGGAGACTCTCCCCAGTTTTTCTCCTGATAATTTCCAAGTAATAGAAAACCTCACACCAATAGAATGTCTAGGTAAACCAATTAAAGTTACTTTCTTTGGTTTAAAAAGAATCTAGATACCTTCATTTAGTAAGGCTATACTTCCTGTGGAATATTATTTTTCTTATGTAACAAACCTATAATTCTTAGTTGATACTCATGTAATGTAATAGAATTTGTATTAATGAAAAATATTAACATCAACGTAACTATGCTTCCTTTGTAACTAAAGGAATATTCAATACATCAGTTAGATATGTATTCGTGTTGACTCCAACTTAATGAATCTAATAAGAGATTCAAGTAATTTGCTTAGATTATTCATTTGAATCTCATCTTTGGCAATCTTGACGATTGGGTCAATCAATTTCGATTAGTTATAAAAGGTCAACAAAATGTACCAATGATACTCACTCAAATAAAATGATTTGTTGAAACTGAAAAGTATCCATTCTCAAGGAATGTAGCAAAAGGTAATAATCATTTTGATTCGAACTACCAAGTCAACAGATTTAGGAGAGTTCCTCAGTTTATATAAACTTTACCTTTAAACATTCTCAACTAAGATGACTTTCCATATACTCTTTTACCCCACTTTACAAGAACCTATTTCTCAAAGCCTTAACTTCAATAGTCTAACTATTTCAATCTTTTTAATGATTACTTTCTTGTCCTTTATGTAGGAATATATTAAACCCACTCACAACTTAGGATAAAATAATTAATCATTATTTGATTAATTATTCACCCGCTAGCTTAATTAGTTGGCATCCACTTGCACCTTAAAGTCAATACATGCCATCTATATCCTAGGAATTATTTATTTCCAATTCTGGGTTGATCTTGACCACCTTTTGACCATCCAGAATTAGTATACAGGACTTTACAGCAGATTCTTCTTTATTCTGCTTTTTCTACTTTTCCTGCTTTTCTATGGATAAGATAAAGGCTAGTCAACTAGGAAACTGGGAGTTTTTGTTTCCAAATCATCCTCCATTAGTTTTTCTTCATTTTCTAGGATTAGCATGTTTTTTCCATCTCCTTGATAACTCACTCATGCTTTTTCCAACTCGTGAGTTCCTTGATGGATTTGGTAAGTGCTTTAGCCACCTATGGGGGTTTGCTATATTTTGGTAAGTCAGCCTTTTTGAGATTTATGAGTTATTTCCATACAATTCGATTTTCCTATGAGGGATGTAATATTTATATACACTATTATCCATCATTATTCAATGGAAATATACACACCAATATTCATCTCTTCATTCATGTGATTCAGTCTCTTTTCTTCTCTTTATTTTTCCTGTGTATGCTTGTGAGAATTCTTAGTAGCAATATCTATCTCTTGTGCTTCTTCTTATCATCATTGCACATAGCATTGATCTATTATTTCTACATCGTATCATAGCAGCAAGTTTGATCAAGTTCTACAGAGTTGAGGAGCGCTTCCAGTCTCCTATCCCTCTCTGAAGAAGAGCTTGTCTAGCTTACAAGATTTTATCCTAGTTTGTTTTGCAGGTTGCAGAGAGTATCTCTTAGAGAATATCAACAAATTCAATATGGATTCAAAAGTTCCTCTACTATCTCCTTTCAACTATGCTGATTGGAAGCCAAATATGAGTGCATACTTGAAGAGGCAATGTCTCTTTGATGTCTCCATTGGTGCATTGAGTGAACCTGAGTCTTATGAAGAGAAGATTGATTGGGTAAATAATTGTGATAGATCTTATGGAATTATGTGTTTGGGAATGTCTCCAAATATATATCATCTCATATATTCTACTGAATTTCCATTTGAGCTTTGGAAATTTTTGGACAAAGCTTTTGGTTTGGAGGAAATTGAAGATGAAGCTTGGAGCGAACCTAGCATCTCCTCTTGTTCTCTCTCTCAAGATTTCTTGGCCTCTACATTCTCTGATGAAGTTGATCATGATGAAGAAGTTTATCATACAGTTCATATTGCTGCTACCCTCATTGATTCGAATGCTTCCTCCTTCAATGAAGAAGCAAATATTGAAGAGCCATCTTTTTCTGTGTCTCTTGAAGGTGATTTTTCTTCTTGTGATACTATTGATGAAAAAGAAGTAACATATGGAGCTGCTGCTGATATTGATTATGATCCTATAACCCATTCATTGTTCTCTCAATCTCCTATATTATATTCTGATATCTATGTGCTAGATTCTTTAAACCTCTTGCATACCTCTCTCATTGATGGTGCGCAACCCAGTGACTTACAGGATGTTTGCTTAGGCACATCAAGCCTTATTTGTGTCATACCACTTACCTTACTTGATCTCATGTGCTTCAGCATATCCTCCATTTTTCTTGTCATCAATACTCAGAGCCTTCTTGAAGATTGTGAACATCTCATTCTTTCCTCCTTTCATACAGAGGATTCATTACCAGTGTATTCCCATGAGTCTATTGATATGCTTATATGTGATCCTTTGGATTCTGATTTAGAAGCATATTTGCTGGTTGATACACATAATACCACCATCCATACCATCTACCATACCTCTGAATAATCCAAAGACTATACAAATCCCAAGCTCACTAGTTGATTCCGAGTCATTGGTCTCTTATGCAATGATATTTATCTTACATGATTTGAAGTCTTTCCTAACATTCAGTGTCTGGTTATCCATGACCTTAGTCATATATGGACTGATATTAAACATGTTTGGATCTGTTCTAAACACTTATGGTTCAGATCTTATGCCCATCCATCATTCATATTTTTACACCTATCAGTTTTCCCCAGTTGCTCATCATTTTCCTAGTCTAGCCCTATATCCTCATGGAGCCACCGAAGCCTTTGTCCTTGCTATTCCATATGCTACTATTTCTGATATATCAAAGTTTTATCAGCCTCATATCATATCTATATAGGTGCTACATTAGATTGGAATATTGACATGTGATTCACATCACAATTTTGCAGCTATTCAGGGAATTGGGTGTGAAATAAATTGCCTTAATTTTTGTACTCTTTGGAAATGAGTATGCACAGATCTCTTTTCTGTTTCAGATTATGTTTGCAGATCAGAGTTTGACAGCAGAAAGAACCATTCAGATAATGCTCCTACTTCATCAATTGATGAGATACAAGGAGTCTCTCATCTTCCTTCTTGCAGGTTCTACACTCTGGTGCATGATCATGGAATTCATGATTTCTTCAGCAAGTCCTTCATCCAAAAGCAGTTCAGTTAGCTCATTAAAGTGAAGATGAAGATATGTTGAAGACATATTTCAAATTTTGTGCCTTGTCCTATCTTGAGGGAGGATTTTCCCCATGTGGTTTTGCCTCTTTCCTCACTTTTCTGGACATAATAATTGTTAAAGGGTGACCATAGCCTTGTTGCTGGGCCCTATATGCATCCATATTTTTTGTCATACCATCATAAATTCAGACTTATAGGAGGGTGTAGGAATATATTAAACCCACTCACAAATTAGGATAAAATAATTAATCATTACTTGATTAATTATTCACCCACTAGCTTAATTAGTTGGCATCCACTTGCACCTTAAAGTCAATACATGCCATCTATATCCTAGAAATGATTTATTTCCAATTCTGGATTGATCTTGACCACCTTTTGACCATCCAGAATTAGTATACAGGACTTTATAGCAGATTCTGCTTTATTATGCTTTTTCTGCTTTTCCTGCTTTTCTATGGATAAGATAAAAGCTAGTCAACTAGGAAACTGGGAGCTTTTGTTTCCAACCCATCCTCCATTAGTTTTTCTTCATTTTCTAGGATTAGCATGTTTTTTCCATCTCCTTGAAAACTCACTCATGTGTTTTCCAACTCATGAGGTCCTTGATAGATTTGGTAAGCGCTTTAGCCACCTATGGGGGTTTGCTATATTTTGGTAAGTCAGCCTTTTTTAGATTTATGAGTTGTTTCCATACAATTTGATTTTCCTATGAGGGATGTACTATTTATATACACTATTATTCATCATTATTCAATGGAAGGATACACACCAATATTCATCTCTTCATTCATGTGATTCAGTCTCGTTTCTTCTCTCTATTTTTCCTGTGTATGCTTGTGAGAATTCTTAGTAGCAAGATCTATCTCCTGTGCTTCTTCTTAGCATCATTGCACACAACATTGATCTATTATTTCTACACTTTAATGAAACTAATTGTATAGTATGAGGAGATATTGATTGACTAGTATTTACCCATAAAATATCATTCAGATATATAGTGAAACATATACAATGCTCTCATATAGACAATGTTACACAATTATAATTCTTCAGCAAATGGAACATACTTACTTGTAATTCAAAGATGACTTGTCAATCCTTGGCAATTAAGTGTTATGCTCGTGTCTTATAGATGAAGTCCCTTTACTTTTTCAACCAACTTATATTCATTTTCTTTGATTGAGCCCATATAAGCCCGAGTGTGTGTAACCTGTGCTATGATACCATATGTAACATACCCAAAATACCTGAATAGATTCTCCAAGTGGAAATATAATTTTTTTTCTTAACATGTACATTTAAATCAGACCAAAATAAACTTATTATTTACTTATATATAACCATTCTTTTACAGTTAGGAAATCTACCATCCACAATCACTTTAATGCAGATCTATAGTGTCGATCATCCCAATCGATCAAATTTCGGAAGCTGACATTAGAGCATTTGGGGAGGAGTTACAATATCGATATGTTTGGATCAGGGATCTGGCTGATAGACTCAAGTGGGGATATTCTCAGAAGGGGATGTTTAGCATAAAAGAGGCTTACAACATTAAAATAAGGGGACAACTGGAGGAAGATGAGATTTGGGGGAAAGTATGGGCCTCCAACCCTTGGCTGAAGGTGGCCATCTTTTGCTGGCTGGTGGTTAGAGGTAGAATACTTACTGGGGAAAACCTGAGGCATATAGGGCTCCAGGGGCCATATCGGTGTGTCCTGTGTGCTAACCAGGAGGAGAGTATGGGCCATCTTCTAGATGCGTGTCCTTTCGCCTCTGGTTTGTGGGACAAAGGCACACAATCCTTTAGGAGAAGTAATATATGCAGAGAGAATCCGACTCAATCCTTATGAGACTGGCTCCCTAAGGCATTAAAAAACAACATCTTATGCGTTCTGTGGAAAGACTTCCCAGGAACAGTTATCTGGGTTCTCTGGAAAGAGCAGAACAACAGAATTTTCAGGGGAAAAGGGCAGTCTCAGGAGGATGCTTGGAAAACCATAAATTCTAACTTGATGGAGACAGTCCGTAGCATGCAGTGGAGTGATGAATATAGAGAATTCGTAGTGTCAGAAAAAAGAATAGTAGAGGCATGGGGTCTAGATAGGGGAATCATCAGTGAACTCCATCAAAAACCAACAGTCTGCAGAGTGGAGAGCCTGATATCATGGTTCCCCCCTCTGAGCCGGGTGTTTAAGGTAAATTTTGATGGTGCATCCAAAGGTAATCCAGGGGAGGCAAGATATGGTGAGGTCTGTCAAAACTGTAATGGAGAAATTTTGCAGGTCTTCTATGGCAATCTAGGGACTGATACCAACAATTCAGCTGAGCTGGAAGGGATGATCCAGGGTATCCAAATTACTATTGGGAATGGGTGGTTGCCGGCGACAGTTGAAGGTGACTCCAGGATCCTCATCCAAATGGCACAACAGTTGGCTAATTACAAATCAGCAGAGAAGGTGGCATCCAGCTGGTGCCTTGTGGAGAGGTTGAAGGACCTTCGATCGATGATTGTGATGTATCCGGTGCTATCCTTTCACCATGTCAGGAGAAGCTAATCAGGTACTGGACTTAATGGCTAACATCGGTGTCACTAACGTCAGGGCCAGTTGGAGGGGATGGCTTAATGAATTCAAGGAAGACCAATGGATGCCCAGCTACCATCAACTCACTGCTCATGATGGGGGTGACAAGGGGGCAGATGATAGGGAGTACAAGTAAGGAACGTGGCTAGGACAGGAGGCCGCAAGGTCCTCCCATGCATCGTCTCCTTTAATGCATGCTCCACAGGTGGCCTAAGATCACGACAATCCGAGCGTATCCTCATTCCATTAAGAGAAGGTACGAAGGAGGTCTTGAGAGGAACGAAAGCGCAAACTTCACATGAAGGTGCGAGGTACGGGGATGAAAGGTGGCTGGATTTGAGCCATCATTTTTTGGGAGGGAACCGTTAACACATTCATGGGAGGATTGGTTATTTATTCAACAAAGGTGGTAGATGCATCTACATGTGTTCAGAGGAGAGCTTGAGTCAGACTACTAAGGTTAGAGGGGGAGCTGAGGATAGGAGAAGAATTGATTATTAGTGAGGGGAGAAAACCTGAGCAGGGTAAGATGGCCCCACCTTGTGGTGGTCTAGGGAAACCAGGGGGCAGTATGGACTCGACTGGTAGCTGGGGTAAAGGAAAATATTGTAGTTGGAAGGGGAAGAGAGTGGCGACTAGGGCCCAACTATAGGCTCAGGTTGCAGTGGAGGATTTTAAAGACTGAATTTCGCTCATATCCAGAATTGCAATAGAGAATGTGGAAAAAGTGCTCTGGGATCAGGTGAAGGCTATGCCAATTGAGGAGGTCCACGAGGAGGTGGACGGTTGGATCTCTAATCTGGGATGCATAGTGGGTCGCATGTTGGCCCATGATAGACTGGTGATGATATAATGGCTCCTTATGAATCTGGTTACCCAGGTGAACCTTTGTGACGTGGCCATAATGGAGGATAAGATGACAGAGATGTTGGCTAAGAAGGAGGGTGACGAGAAGCCTATCAAGGTGTGGAAGGAGCATAATGACGAGTGCTGGGATATTCGTAGCAAGGTTGAATCTCTCAGCATGGATTTCCATCTCATGCCCCGGAAGGTGGACCAGATAACATCCTGCTTGGGTATTGCATTATACCATCCGGGGATGGAGAAGCTCTTGGTGGGGGGATCTAGTCATCGCGCTAGCGGGAGGAACGTCTGCTCTACTCTAGTGGAGTGAAGGGTTGATATGGTTCTGTGTCCAGGTGGTCACTGCCAGTCTTGTGGTCCATGTTCAAAACCCCCAGTGCTCCCTTGAGGCATGGTGTGAGTTCTTTTTATTTCTGTTTACGTCTAGGCGGTTGCGAAGTTGGCCTATATGTTGTTTTAGTCGGTTTAATTTTATGCTTTCAGCATGTAGGAAGTTAGTTTATGTATGTATGTCAGGGATCGAGATCTACACAGTGGGAACTCTCCCGGTTTTTGGGATGGGGAATATCTGGAAATATGAATGTAACTAGGAAGGGTAGAATCTGGTGGGTTGTTTAGGGCCTGCAGTTTTTTTGGATACTCTGTAACCAGTTTTTAAGTAGTAATACATCTTTTATTTATAAAAAAAAAACTGTCCATCAAACCAGAACTTGCACACTCCTCACCTCTTAGGTTCTGGTCATTTTTATCTGTCGATCCTCCACTGTCGATTACTCCTCCAAATACACAGCATCCATTGATTCATTGTGTGTAATCCTAACCTCCATACAAATGATTAAGATTCATCCTACAATATTCAACATATATGAATGGATTCCCACCAATCGACTTAGATTTCGATTGATACGATCATACTATATGAATTAAACAAGAATTTCTCTCAATAATATCAGAAATCTCAATATATCATTTCCTTGTGCGCATTAACACTTACACATACTCTATAAATATCATAAATCTATGTCTATAATAAAGAATTTAGCTTTGTAAGTTTATAACTACATAAATTCGACCTTTATTGACAAAGAACTTCCTTGAATTTGAATGCAACAAATAGATCAAAACAATTTAGATATTTTATGTCTGTGTGTGCTCCAAGAACCCTGGTTCCGAGCTTTCCCCCTTGGATATAATCCATTCCTATCAAATTCAAACTCTATGACCTACTAAGATTCAATGAGCTACCTCAGATCCAGTGAGCAAACCAAAGCTAATTTACAAGGTATCAAACAATGCTTAAATACAAAAAATGAAATCTATTTCAGATCCATAATACTTGGATTGAGATATCTCCTAGAATCCCTCAGATTCTATAATTATTCAATAAATTTTTATTTGAATTCTGTCTCTAAAGAATGGATTCATTACATCAACGACTCACCTACTCTAGAAACATTAAGATTCAATCATTTGGGAACCAATTCCCTTGGAAAATGGAAAAACAAATCTCAGTTAATGAACAAATTTTGATCTTGAGAAGTTATGCTCCTGCATCATACTCCCAAGGTAGAAAAGATTCATAGACTCCTGTCTATGAGGTCTGTCACTTTTCTGTAACAATGCCACAACCACAAGTCTGTATGACTTGAGCCCTCCAGGATTTGAAATCTTATTTTGCAACACTTCATCTGCTTTGCTGATGTAAACTTGTGCAGTCACCTGTAATCTGCTATTGATTGTTCTTCTCTATTTAGTATGGCTTTTTTGAGACATATTTACCATCAGCTTCCTCATTTCTTCAATTTCTTCATTCAACTTATCCTCTAACTGATAAACTTCTTGCTGAAATTTGTTGTTGTCAATATCTACTGGCTACTGCATCTTTCTTTCCTCATGCCCCCAAGTATGTAAAATACTCAGCTCATCCACAGAAAACTAAATTACATATTCTAGTTTCTTATTCTATACCATATGATCTTCTTTATCAATCCTTATATTGATCAACCATTTTCTAAACATCTGTATTTCTTCCTCAAAATCATCAAACACTCCATCAAAGTGTTCTTATTTATCCTCTGCAACAACACTTTCTTTCCTCCTTGTATCACATGAAAAATAATTTAAGCATTGATTATCCTTATGAGATAACAATATCTCATCCTTGTTCATAACGGAATTCTAAATGTGTTCCATGGTTATGCTTCTAAAATAAAAATCTTCATCCTCTTCTAATTTCATGACAGTATGCAGTACATGTCCTCTGTTTTCTTTTTTATAACCTGCAATCAAACACAACTCATTAGTACTTGAATCATAATACTTTTTAGTATTAGCTAGAACTCCTTCTTCCAAGTATTCATGCTGATCAAATTCTAATAAACAATTTTTGATTCTTCACAGAGACCCCACATCAGCATCTTCTTCAAACTCTTCATCTTCAAGCTACTGATTTCTTCCTTATGCTTTTGCCATTCTCTCAACCTCAATGTCTTTGAAGACATCATCTTCATCAATATTCCTTTGATGTCCCTGAATCTCAAATTCATTATCATGTGATAAATCACACTCCAACTTTTCAATCACATCAACATATTCATTAGCATCCTTTTCTGTACCTATAGTAAAATCATTGTTCCTAAAACAAGAATATTCCTTTGCTCCTTCAATCAATTGAGATATGTTTTCATTGTTAGGCATTTCCAAACATTCCTCTTCTCTTACTGCATTTCTAGTTTCATATTCAGGTTCTTTCAGTAAGTGTTCCAACAACTCAATTTCCCTCTGGCATTTCTCAAGCATGTCATCATAATGCTCTGCTTCATTTCTATTCTCTTCTATCAAAACAAAAGAAACACCACACTTGCCTTTTCTTATATCATAATTTCTATATTCATCCTTATTTATTTGATCCAGATGCCGAACTTGTCCTCCATCAAGCAATTCATCAATGCAATTTTTTTGTTGCAATAGTTCAAAATTATCTTCTTCTAAGAAGTATTCATCATCATATATGGGCTTACAATCTTCATCAATCTCTATGCTTCCTTTAGAAAATTGTCCATCTTTATTTACTTCAAAACCTACATGCTTACACCAATCATTAGAAACATGATATCCTTTTATAAAACTTTATTCACAAGACAAGTTCTCTTTATCACAATCTATATTTACAAAAATATCATCAAATTGAAAAACATGGGACTCCATGCGCTCATTTGATGCTTTGGACATTAACCCTTCAACCTTCTTCATAAGTATTATATCTAGATGTATTTTCCCACTATTCTTTCCTTCAGTAGAGTTTTGCATCTGTCTTTCAGTCACTGCATCTACTACTTTACGTTGAAATAATGTTTCACTTTTTCTGGTGACCAAACTCTCTCCATGCCCTTCCTTTACGTTTTTGGAAGACATGTCTCCATATCTCTTAACCTGAATAACAATTTTTAATAATTGTTCTTCATTCTTAGTACCTGCAAATCCTACATTCATAAACAAATTGTCAGAAAAAATATGAGATTCTCGGATCTCATCAATTCCTTCACCTTCATGTTCATCTTCTCCAATTTTTTTTCCTTGTTCAGGTTCACATATGCATCCCTTATCCTCATACTCAACTTTTCTAAATCCTTCTCTCAACTTAGCATTAAACTTGTTCTTCAACTTCACCTGAAACATATGTCATTTCACTTTCTTTGGAAAAATCCACCCATACCTTTGGTATTCCTTACCTCTTAGTAGCAGTTCTTCCAATATCTCTAGATGTACCTCAATTTTAGCTAATCTCTTATCAAGTCTGTCTTGACTTAACGTTTGATGGCATTTCTCTGAACCTTTACTATGATTCTCAGTAGTCATAGTTTTCCTTCTTCTATGAGATTCCCCTTGCTCATTGTAAGCTGCAACCAAGACATCTCCACAACATGACTCTATCAACTTGTCTTCAAATACCATACTAATCTCTTCCATGCTTAGTCTTCCTGCTGGTATTTCTGTTGATTCTTTTTCTGGAACCTTTACTTGAGCATCTTCTGCTTCAAATTCTGCAAATCTCCCTTCTCTTGAGAACATTCAACTTGTCCTCTTTGTTCCAACCTTCAGCTGGAAACTATTAGGTTCTTCCCATAATTCCCCTTTACTGCTGCTATTTGTCATCAATAATCTCTTTCACAATTTAGTTGAAAACAAAACAAAAGACCAATCACCTGTCATATTTCAATAAATATGATTTCTCAAGAACTTTCAAGTTCTTTACTGCCAACCTCTACAACTTCCTTCTCTCATTTCTCTAGAATTTCCAACTCTGCTAACTCTCTCAAGACTATTTTTGTTCATACACATTTTCTGCCTTCATTTGAAAGCACCATTGGTCCTCTGTTATAATACTCTTGTTGCACAGTTCCTTCTTCAAGAAAACCTCTCTTAGTAAATGAGAACTCCAGTTCCTTTTATGTTCACTTTCCTATGAACACATATACTATTGTTGTAGTCTTCTTCTTCTTTCTGCTAACTTTACTATTTCAGTCATCCAATCTCCTTTTCAGAGTATTCTACTTCCTCCCAAGGTAGAATTTCTTTCCCTGGTCTATCATTTTCCTTTCACAACTTTATCATTAGTTCTATAAATTGAAAAAAAAATGTCATTTCAATTTACCTTAATCAGATTCTCAAACCTGAACTTGCTATGAGCTTCAGGCATTACGAGGGAATAACTTTACTATGATTCCTTCTCCATGCTCTATCACTGCAACCATCCTTCTTGGTTTTTTTACCTGCAATCTCAAAATTAAAGTCAGTATGACATCAACCTTACACCTTCAATATCCATGATCTTGTTCATCCATTCATCTGTACCCAAATGGATCATCCTCTGTTTGATTTTTGCTTCTTTTTGTAAATAGTATGCAAATGTATGGAAACCTTCTCCATCCTTTCTTCACCTTCCATGGTCTTCTTTTGGGATCTTCCTTATCTATTGCTCTTTATATTATATTCATAAAAATTCTTTGTCCTTAGCAAGAACAAACATCAGTTATAATATTCACCAAAATTCTATGAATATAGAGAGCAAAAAGTTTCCTCTAATCATTCTCCTACCGAGAGCAAATTCTACACTTTGATACCACTTGATGCAAGCACCACCTGCCAGGATTCTCTGTAGACCTTACTTTAACAAAAATCTATCCAAAAAGTGAATTTTAGGCTTACTCTCTAACTTTGGCTAACTGTCACCAAAGTTATCAATTCAACTAACTTTAGCAAAGACTCTTAAATAAAATCAACAACTGACTTTTTAAAAATTTGGTTCCATGGAATATGCTTATTAAAATCCATTTACGGAAACCAGTTCCGAAGGTCGCACCATATACTTGGAATTTCTCTGTAATAAAACATACCCGTCAGATTTACTAGATCGGACTTAATTCCAAATCAAAGCTATAATGCATAACTCTTTTACGGAAAATATTTTCGCAAGCCCACCATGTTTTTGAAACTTTCCGTAATGCACTAGAACCGTTGGATTCAAAGATAATATTTCAACCCCCAATTCAAAATTGTACCTGAATGTATCTTACAGAAAACTAAAAGTTCCTTAAACTACGAATACTTTGATTCTCCATAATGACTATTAACTGTCGATCAAACCAGAATTTGCACACTTCTCAACTCTTAGGTTCTGATCATTTTTTTTCGTCGATTACTCCTCCAAATACACACAATCCGTTGATTAACTGTGTGTAATACTAACCTCTATACAAATGATTAAGATCCATCCTACAATCTTCAACATATATGAATGGATTCCCACCAATCGACTTAGATTTTGATTGATACGATCATACTATATGAATTAAACAAAAATTTCTCTCAATTATATCAGAAAACTCAATCTATCATTTCCTTGTGCACATTAACACTTACACATACTCTGTAAATATCATAAATATCCATGTATAATAAAGAATTTATATCTGTAAATTTATAACTACAGAAATTCGACCTTTATTGACAAAGAACTGCCTTGAAATTGAATGCAACAAATAGATCAATACAATTTAGAGATCTTAAGTCTCTGTGTGCTCCAGGAACCCTGGTTCCGAGCTTTCCCCCTTTGATCTAATCCCTTCCTATCAAATTCAAACTCTATGAGCTACTAAGCTTCAATGAGCTTCCTCAGCTCCAGTGAGCTAACCAAAGCTAATTTACAATGTATCAAACAGTGCTTAAATACAAAAAATGAAATATGTTTCAGATCCATAATACTTGGATTGAGATATNTACCAAGCCGAGCTCTATGGGAAACAAGTGCAACCAACCATCCTTCCTCCATCGAGTCTTATCATTTTATAATTATGAGAAGTGTCTTCAACTACTCATGTACATCATCCATTTTACTTACCCAAGAGTACGAAGTGGAGGAGTATATTAGAGTTCTGGGGATAAATGTCAGTTGAAACTTGGGCCCGGAGGCTTAACAATATGAGTCGAATGGGTGCCAAGAAAGCAAAAATTTAAATCTTAAGCGCTTAGTATTATTGCGGTGTCATTTTCTTCTATGGCTGGAAAATCAGTCATATTGCATATATAAACACCACAGACAATAATAATTCTCTTTGACCAATGCAAGCATTTTGTCCGTACAAAAATGTCTTCCTAAGCCACACCATGTAACTGAGAGATGATTTGCTCCCGTAGGGATCCATTTGATATGAGCCAGTTGTCATTGCCAGGAGGTCATTTAACAATGTTAGCCAATAGCCTATCTTTACTTTTGTTACTCTCAAATAAGGCTCCTCCCGACTCTCTTTGCCGATTGGAAGAAGGTTTGACACATCATTCTTTCCTTATGCTCACGACCGTTAGCTATGTCTGCTTAGTCCTCGCACGGATATTCATCGTCTGTTCTTTATCCTGGCATGAACTCATTGGAAAGAGCTATTCATTGAGTTGTAGAGTATTTAATGCAGCTGTAGCAAGCTTGATGATCATTGGATCTTCAGCTGCTCGAGATACAACGGTCATCAAACCTGCTGCAACAGCATTAAATGCCCTATAGAAACATGGAAATAGTTTGATTGCTTGACAACTTTAAGTAAGTGCCCATCTGGTGGCCTAGTGAAAAGTCTAGCCCACGCCCATTGGCATGTCGTGTGCTTCCTATAGGAGACCAAATAAGCAATTAACTAGTGTTGATCTCACTCTGTAGGTAGATGCACTATCAACCATTTATTCCATTTATTGAAGCACCAGAACGTGGGTAATATAATATAAATTTTTGAGATTTTAACCAATGATTCAAAGACAGAAAGTCTTAAGACATGACTCTTTCATCTTAGAATGTGATCCCAATTCCCATTTGAGCTACTTGTGTACTTAAATTTGTACGTTTATACCAATGGCATTTTTAAAAAGTAAAAATGAACCATTATTATTCTA